>CM076582.1:1482391848-1482991228 GCA_034641835.2 Pinus albicaulis
TCTTTCTTTCATCTTACTTTACCCCATTTTCCTTTGTCCATTGTTATCCCAAGCCCAATTGATCAATGAAATTAGTTAAAATTACTTTTAGAATGAATAACATGGCTAACTTGCTAAGTTTTGTGATTTTGTCATTGTAATGCATTTTGAACCGAAACTAGCTACAGAATGCATACATTCCGTAGCTAACCGCCAATTCTGCAACTGTCTTCACGTTCAAGCATGTTCCAGGTGTCTTCTCAGGAAAAGCCACACATGGGTATATTCCACATCATGTCCTCATCGTTCATTGCTCACCATGAAGAATGAACCGAATTCTGGACGTGGTTTTGGTACGTGGGAACTCATTCAAGGAGGCAGACTTCTAATAGGACTAGGACAGTCCAGATGTCCTTTGTCCCTTTACGCTACCATCTTTAGAGTCCTAGTACGATTTTGATAAGGAAAGACAATGATCCCCGTATTGTTGCAAGTTCTGTTATGTAGATTTGTTATAAAAGCACTCGGGAAACCGAGAGACAAGCTCTAGATTTTGCTTAGATTTCATGGATTGACTGCTATATTTCTGAAGACCGAGAATACTCTATTTCAAGTTATTTTCCTTTAATGAAGAAGACAACATTGCTTTGAACGCGTTGAGTTGATTTTGAGTTAGATTCCGTCTGGTGGTAGAGGGCCCCTGCCTCCTGAACGGCTTTACTTTCGTAATTTAGATAAGTATCTTAGTTTGTTTTCACGTTTTTTGAAGTTTGAGTTCATAGTTAATTTCATTAGTCACTATAGCTATACTTGTTCTAAGAAACTCTTCCAAAAGATCATGATAATGAATGAGAAATGGCTGTAGTGTTGTAGGTTTTAATTGCAATTTCTTTTGTTCATTATCACAGTTGAACTTATTCTAAGCAAACTCTTCCAAAAAATCCTTATGATGTCTAAGGCATGACTATGATACTGAAAGTTTCAGTTGTTTGTTTACACTAAGTAGCATAGCTGATCTTACTCTTAAAACACTCTTCCAAAATATCATAATAATGGGTAGGAGATAGCTATGATGTCTTAGTTTTTAAATTGCTTTCAGTCTTTATGTTTGCATTTGCACTGAATTGTACAGCCAGGATTGTTCTAACTAGCTCTTCCAAAATACCATTCATGGTGGACAAAATAGGCTGTAGAATCCCATAGATTAATTGCATGATAACTTAGTTAGGGTACTCCGGAGTCAAATTGCATTCAATTCATGCTCTGTTATTTCGTTTTAAGTTTGATAATGGCTTGTTAGTTCAGCACTGTTTATTGTAGACTAGTGACATCTTAGTTCAGTTCTAGCTTAGCTCATTGTATTTACATTCCACATTTAGTTGTCATCCATTTCATATTAGATTACATTAGTTGTTAAACTCAAACACCACGGCCTTCATTATTTACAAAACCTCTTTTGTTCCAAATATATAATTGACTCATAACCATCTGGACAGAAGACAGTATCATCCCAAGGCCTGAAGTACTTTTTCCACCTCTTTATCATTTCATAAACAAGGCCTTTCCTCAAAGACTACTTTAAAAAGAAATCTATAACTTTTGAGTAAGGTTTAGTGATGTTAAACTAAGTTGCAGAATAGAATTAGGAGCTAGTCTTAGAGTAGAGATCTTATGATGTTACCAATGTTCTTCTCCAAATATGTTTCAACAAATCTTTAATCATGGATAAAATGTTGTATCATTATAAGCTGATTGTTTAATTGTTTAGTTAGGAGAATTTGTATACTTAGCTGCCCATTTCTCAAGCTCTTCCAAAATACCTTTAATGAAAGAATTGGACAAGTTAAGTTTATGCTTTGATTCATTTTCTTGAAGTCATTATCAAGCTTTGTATTCTGCTTAGTCATAGTTTAGGTTTGATTCTGTTTCAGTATTTGCATTTGCATTTGTCATTTGTCATCAATAAATTAGGCTTCACTCTGTTTTTAACCAGTAGCTTCCTTCCACTAGCATTTAGTTCTTTTCCTTGTGAACATAAAACCATCAAAAGACCAAAAACATCATAAAACACTAAACACAATGCATTGAGAAACAAACACTTAGGCACATACAGTGCACTTCACTTCAGCAGTTTACCAACCCTGGTTGACAATTAAATGAACTCAATTTAGGAGACTAGGTTGAGCACAAACATTTTGGCGCCATTGCCGGGGAAGTGAAAACTAGGTAACCTTTGTTTCTTAACTCCCAAAAACAATGATATGCATAGAGAGAGAGACTCAAGGGGTAGATTCATAAGAAGCAGAAGCAGAAGTTTGATTCCTAGAACACCACTTGTTTCACCTAGACCAAGAGCTAGTACACCTTCAACTCAGACCCACATTCCATCCTTTACTGATCCTGGACTTCTAGAAGACCTAAGATCAGATATTCCATTAGATAAACCTTCCACTTCATCCACTGAACCTACCTTAGAAGAAGATCTAAAGACTCCTGTTAGGGACACAAACTTTCCACTTCCATAGGAGAATCAACTATGGCAGAAGAATGGGGAGGAGGAGTCTTTAATGGAGAACACACATTATTTGGAGGTAGAGGTAGAGGTAGAGGAGAAGGAGGTAGAGGTGCAGAAGGAGGAAGAGGTAGAAGAGAAATGGGAAGCTCTTTTGGGTTCCCTATAATTGATGAAGAAACCAATACAACCATGAAAAACATTTCACCCTCTGTCCTTCCAAACTTCTATGGACTTAAAACTGAAGATCTTGAAACCTTCCTATTTGAATTTGAAATCCTGTGTAGAACTTATGACTACTTACAAGATGCTCAAAAACTTAAACTATTTCCTTCAACATTGAAAGGAGCATCATTGAAGTGGTTTATGAGTTTGATCAACAGTTCTATTAGGACATGGGAAGACATGAAACAAGCATTTCTAGAGAGGTATTTGGATTATTGTATGCCGGTCAATCATAAGGAAGAAGTGTTTAAGATGTTACAAAAGAAGATGAAAACTTGGAAGATTTGTTGGAGAGATTTCATTACAACATCAAAAGAGAAAAAATGGAAAACTTAGATCAAGACACCTTAAAAGCTCTTTTGTTGAAAACAATTAGGGATGAATGGTTGGATATCCTTAACATGATAGGAAAAGGGGATATATCACAGCTCACATTACCTGAAATATCTGAGTTATGTATCAACCTTTCAAGAGGGAAATCTAAAACTGTAAAAGGTCCAAGAGATCCTGCTCTTGCAAGGGCAAGTAAGTCTGCTTTTGGGACAGTAAGTAGGTCAGAAATAGAACATATGCTTGATGATTTCAAATCTGACATCTTAGGAAGTCTTAGTGAACAAATAGACACCCTTAAGATACAAAACAAGAAAAAAGTTGAATCTGATGCCTTAGCAATCTTTTGTCCCAAATGTAGAAAGAAACATGCCTTGAGAGAGTGTCCTTTGGATGTAAAATTTGTAGAGACCTGTGTCATTTGTTCTGAAAAACATGAGACCAAGAATTGTCCTTCTCTTCCTGGTCTCAAAGCTGTCTTTTAGGAGGAAACTCCTACAGATTCCACAGAATCTCTTAATTTTGTCTCTAGAAGACCTTGGCAGGGACCTCAAACACAAGGATTCCATGATCAAATGTATAATCAACCTCCACCTTGGAATTCTTGGCAGCAACCTTGGCCTCAATTTCAAAATAAATCTCAAGCTTGGGCACAAGGAGCATAAAATCCCTATGGAAGATACTCTCAATACTATCAGTATCCACCATCCTATCCACCATACCCACATTTTTATCCTCAAAATCCTCAACAAAATTTTCAACAAAATCCTCAACAACATCATCAGAACCCACCACATCAAAATCAACCACTTCCATTACCATTCCCTCAAAAATCAAATCAATTTCCTGCTCAACCCATACCAAACCCCAATAATAAAAATCCTCAGAACACCTACATGATAGAAGGCCAACAGTTTCCAACTTATTTAATTACTCCTTTAGACCTTAGTGATGTTCAACTTAGGTCTGGAAGAATACTTGAAAAGAGGAAACCTTCTGTGATCATACAAGAACAAGATAACTTTGAGGAAGACTCTCTACGGGTGAATAAAAGTCTTGAGGAAGACACATCTTTTCAAGACCCAAACACTAAAAAATTAAAGCAAAAAGATCCAATAATTTCAACTCCTGTATTAGAGAAACCATCCACATCTACTTCTATACCTCCCTTTCCAGAAAGATTACAAATTGATAGAGGTGTAGAAAAACAAATTATGGTGCCTAATTATGATTTCTTAGATGAGCTAAGAAATGTTTGCATTAAAATTCCATTATTACAAGCCATCAAGGAAATTCCAATTTTAGCCAAAACAATAAAGGAGTTGAGTATGAAGAAAACAAGAAAAAGAATAAGAGAAACAAAGAAAATTCAACTGGCAGGAAAAATAGCAGACATTATGATGGGCAAGATTGCTATTCCAAAGTATCTTGACCCAGAAAATCCAGTTGTTAAAATTCACATCAATGGAATTGAAATCCAAAACACACTCATTGATTTAGGAGCAGCAATCAATATCATGAGTAGACAAATCATGGATAAACTGAAACTTCCTAATCTTCTCTTTACACCCACACTATTACAATTAGCAGATAGATCTGTGATCAAACCAAATGGGGTAATAGAAGACATTCCAGTGTCCCTAGATTCTTGGGAGTACCTTGTGGATTTCATGATCCTAACTCCTAAGAATAATCTAGGAGGCCATCCTGTTATATTAGGAAGACCTTGGTTGGCTACAACTGATGCTTTTATTAGTTGTAGGTCCGGTGATATGTATATTTCTAATGGTAGTTCAACTAAGAAATTCACTTTATATCCTCCATCTAGGACAATTACAGATTTAGATGACACTCAATGGATAGAGGATGAAGAAGATTTACAACCTCTCTTCACAATTTCAGAAATTAGTGAAGATAATCAAATTCTGAATACTCTAGAAAACTTTGAATCCTCTCCAGAACACAAACATGAATCATTTCAAGAGGGATCCAATATTGAGCTTTTGTCATCTAGGCAGATGTCTCTTCATTCTATGGACAAATTTGGCAGCTCTACAAGTGAAATTTTTCCAGGCAAAACTTTGAATATAAATAAGAACCTAGAAAAATCTCAACAAGAAGAGTTAGTCAAAGTATTACAGAGACATTCTTCTGCATATGCATGGGAATACACTGACATGAAAGGGATAATCCCCAAGACTTGCACTCATCACATCTATATAGAGGAAAATTGCAAACCAATCAGACAACCTCAAAGACGGATGAATCCAAATCTTAGGGAAATTGTTAAAGAAGAATTGCAAAAATTGTTAAATGTCAATTTCATCTATCCTATTTCAGATATTCAGTGGGTTTCTCCTTTGGTAATTGTGCCAAAGAAAAATGGAAAATGGAGGGTATGTGTTGACTACCGAGAACTAAACAAAGCTACTCTTAAAGACCATTTTTCCTTACCTTTCATAGATCAAGTGTTAGATACATTAGCTGGAAAAAAGTAATTCTCATTCTTAGATGGGTTTAATGGTTACAATCAAATCCAAGTAGCACTTGAAGATCAAGACAAAACCACATTTACCTGTCCTTGGGGTACCTATGCTTACCGAGTATTGCCATTTGGATTATGCAATGCACCTGCAACATTCCAAAGGGCAGTATTAGGAATTTTTTTCAGATCTAATACATGATTGTGTAGAGGTATACATGGATGATTTCACAGTTTATGGAAACACATTTGAAGAAGCTTTAGCAAACTTGGAAAAAGTCTTAAAGAGATGTCAAGAAGAAAACCTTTCACTTAGTCATGAGAAATGTTTCATGATGTTTAATGAAGGTATTGTTTTGGGGCATCACATTTCAGGGGATGGGATTAGAGTTGATGAGTCAAAAGTTGAAGTCATCTCTAACTTATCTATTCCAAGTTGTCAAAAATATGTTAGGAGTTTTCTAGGATTTACAAGATATTATCGGAGGTTTATAGAAAACTTCACCAAGATAGCATCTCCACTCTTCAAATTACTTACCAAAGATTGTGAATTCAAATGGAATTATGATTTCCAGTTAGCCTTTGAAACCCTGAAAAAAAAAATTTCTGAAGCACCTATTTTAAGGGGACCTAACTGGAAGTTACCTTTTCATATCTCAACAGATGCTTCTAATACAACTCTAGGAGCAGTATTGGGACAAAAAGACTTGATTCCTTATGCCATCTACTATACCAGTAAAAATTTGACTCCTGCAGAGTTAAACTATACTGTAACTGAAAAAGAGTTTTTAGCTGTTGTTCATGCCATAAACAAATTCAGACACTATATAACAGGCTATGAAACTTTTGTTCACACAGATCATTCTGCAATTAGATACTTAATGAACAAATCAATTACTAATGGCATAGTCATAAGATGGTTATTGCTTTTACAAGAATTCAACATTACCATTCTAGATAGGCCTGGAAAACAAAACACAGTAGCTGATTTCCTATCTAGACTCCAAAACATAAAAGATGACACTCCAGTTGAAGATCAATTTCCTGATGAATATTTTTTTGCAATTTCTACTCAAACTCCTTGGTTTGCTGATATTGCTAATTATTTAGTTTCAGAAAAATTTCCTTCAATAATGAATGCAAGAGATAAAAGAAAAATCATTTATGACAGTGAAAAATATTCATGGGTTGCTAATGAGTTGTACAAGACAGGTCCAGATTTGATCATTAGAAGATGTGTTCGGGAAGATGAGATGCCTGAGATTCTCAAAGCATGTCATGATGAACCTTGTGGTGGACACTTTGCTGATAAAAGGACAGCTTATAAGATCCTTCATTTAGGATATTATTGGCCATCCTTGTTTAAAGATGCTAAAGAGTATGTCAAAAGGTGTGATAGTTGCCAAAGGGTAGGGAAACCTTCTCCTTCAGGTGAGATGCCATTACAACCTCAAGTACATATTGAACCTTTTGAAAAATGGGCTTTGGATTTTGTAGGACCTATTAGTCCTCCATCAAGACAAAAGAGATATATATTAGTTTGCACTGATTATGTTACTAAATGGGTAGAAGCCAAGCCATTACTTGTTGCTAATGAAGCATCCGTAGTTACTTTTCTTTTTGAGGATATTTTTACTCGTTTTGGTGTCCCAAGGGAAATTGTTACAGATCAAGGAACTCAATTTACATCAAGGCTAGTGGAGCAAATGATGGAGAGGTACAAAATCAGACATAGAAAATCTACTCCTTATCATCCACAAGCAAATGGTCAAGTGGAATCTACTAATAAGTTCATTGAAGGAATCCTAACAAAGACTATTCATTTACATAGAAGAGATTGGGTAGATAGGCTTCCTGAAGCCTTGTGGGCCTATAGAACTACATGGAGAAACACAACAGGCCATACTCCTTATGAACTTGTTTATGGAAAGCAAGTTTTGTTTCCCATAGATTTCCAGATTCAAACCTTCAAAATGGTAGTTCATCTAGGACTTGATTTAACGGAGGCACAAAAGCATAGACTGGAGCAGATTAATGAATTGGACGAGATCAGACAAGATGCAGTTCAGAAAACAAGTCTAGTCCAACAGAAAAGGACTAGATGGCATGATAAGTACATCAAAGAGAAGAAATTCAAAGAAGGTGACTGGGCTCTCTTGTTTGATTCAAAATTCAAGGATTTTCAAGGTAAATTTCAAACACATTGGCTAGGGCCATATGAAATTGTTGAAATTTTTGACAATGGAGCAGTAAAAATCAGGACAATAGATGAATAAGAGGTCACTTTTCTTGTGAATGGTCATAGATTGAAGCTGTATCACAAACCACTCTCAAGAGAAGAATTTGTCAAGAAGTTCCAGGAAAACAATGATGTGAAGTTAATGAAGAAGAATCTTTCTTCTTCATCAACTTGATTAAATTTTCTGAAGTCATTTCTTTGAAAAAAAAAAATTAATAATAATAAAAATAAAGTATAAACATGAAAACCAATCACTGATTGGCATGTTTATACAGAAAAGATAGGGTGAAAATCAGAGTCTTTTTGACACTCTAACTTTTCCATTTTGTTTTTGCAAGCAGCTGTTACAAAATCATAAGTTCAGATCCATTGCACTTATGATCCATCTCATTTCATTTCATTCCATTTACTTATCCATCCATACTCCATTTCATTCATTCATTCATACCTCACTTCATTCCATATTTCATTCATCTCATTCCATACTTCATCCACCTCATTTCCATATCAAAATTTAAAGTTTGATGTTTTTCTGCAAATGAATAACACATGTCATGGATTGTAGGCCATTTCTTATATTCTTCCACTCCATTTCATAAATTGAATCCATCCCATTCCATCATTCACTTCATACATATTCCATTATACCATGTTTCATCACCTATCTTCACTCATTCCATAAAATATTCTATGTATATTCCAAACCACTCCATTCCATGATTAAAATTCTCTACAGGTACATTTTGCAGCTAAACAGATATTCTGCAGCTAATCAGACTTTCCGCAGCCAGACAGTCATTCTGCAGCTACAGATCCTGAAGGCACTGATCAACAAACATTTGAATTGCAACAAGATGATCCAGTATATCCATGAATAAGAAGAATCAAGAAGGATTATGAAGACTCTTCCAGAGGAGAACAAAGTATACAAAGACCACAAAAAGCAAATGAAAAGCAAAGGTAAAAAGTTCTGGTTATAATGGCATTTCATAAAAACTTTAGTATAGTCTAGTTATGAATCATTCGAAAAGTTGTTTTGATTATTTTTATTGATCATGCCAAATATACCCTCCACAAAACTTTGGATAAAAATCTTTCATTTCAAATTTTATACCCGATCATCATTTAAGCGGTTAAAAGGCTGAAGTGTTTGATTTCCTTACGTCACCCAGCCAAATCATTTAATGATGATTTTTGAATCCGTTGTAAAAAAATCTCCGCAGTCTTTTCACTCATTGATTTGTTTTCTTCACCTCACTTCATTAACTCGTTCCGTAACCACTTCCTATTACTCCATTCCGTAGCCAGCCCTTCATCATTTCATTCCACAAAACAGAGGTATCTCTATCACCGTGAGCAGAGGTATATCAGTTTGAAATATTGAACCACTATCACCGTGAGCAGAGGTATATCAGTTTGAAATATTGAACCACTATCACCGTGAGCAGAGGTATATCAGTTTGAAATATCAAACCACTATCACCGTGAGCAAAGATTGAAGCACTATCACAGTGAAGCAGAGGTATATCAGTTTGAAATTTGAAGCCATTGTCACCGTGAAGCAGAGATATATCAGTTTGAATATTTAAGCACTATCACCGTGAACCAGAGGTATATCAGTTTGAAGGTTGAAGTCATTGTTTCCGTGAACAGAAAGAGTACTAATCTGAAGATTGAAGAAGAAATTATGGGCCTCATTGTAAGGACTGAACCAGTGGGCACAAAATACCTGGAAGGATACCCTCAAAGCAGAGAGATGTTGCAACAGGCAGGATGGCTACAATTCCTTGAGAAATTTAATGGCTTCCACAAAGAAGTTACTAAAACATTTGCAAGGTCATTCAAAGGAGCCGAGGTTGAAGTTGGAGATGTTAAATTCACTGTCACAGAGGTTTTTATTGCAGAAGCAACAAGATTGCTTAGACATGGAGAAAGATGGTTTAAAAACAGAGAATTTCATAATGAATCATGGAAGAAAATCCTAAAATCACCAGGTATGGATGTCACTGTGTTTAAAAAGGGAATTCCAAGCTCTGCATTAAAAAATAAATGGAGAAACATATTTCTTATTCTACAAAAATTTATCACTTGTGAAGGTAGATATGGTACATTTTATGTTTACCATATTAGGTTGATAATGCATTTTCTGGAGGAAGAGCTAAATTTTCCCTATTTCTTGCTTCAAAGTTTAAAAAAGATGGCTTCTAGTTTTCAAAGGAGAGTCCAATTCCTAGAGACAACTCTATACCATCATGGCTTGGTTAAGATTTTAATTGAACACCATTTAGCCAAAACAAAAGATACTTGGGATAATTTCTTGGTAAGAAATCACTTTGAGGAACCAAAAGAGCCTTCACCTGAACATTAGCCTACAAGGAGAAGCAGAAAATGGAGAGCCTCTAAAATTGAAATTGACAAAACAGTACAAGAAAGTAGTGAAGAAATAATCTCTGAGAAGTTGACTCAGATTAAGAGACAGCTTAAGGAAGAGAGGGTAATCAGAAAATTTGCCACAGAAAAAGGAGAGGGACCATTCTAGCCAAGAAGAAGCCATAGACTCAGGGGGAAACTAAGGAAAACACAGATCAAACAAACCGGGGTGATAAACATAGAAGATGAGGAAACATCTATTGAAGAAGATGTTGAAGAAGATTTTAATGAAGAAACCCCTGAAATTGACCCTGCACAGCAAGAAGTCTATGACTATGTTGAAACATTGGAAAGGAAAGCTTCAGAGAGTAGAGATAGAACCCCTAGTCCTCCACTGTCCGAAATAGATGTGTTAAGAAGAGATAGGTATGAGCTGGAAGTACTTAATAGACATATCAAAACTGAGAATGATATTCTGAAGGAACAAGTCAAACTCAAAACCAGTATGAACTCAACCTTGTCTCTACAAATGGACAAAGTGGAAAAGGCTAATGAAAAGTTGAAAAAGAGGAACAAGAAGTTAATCAGGGCACTTACCAATTTAAGGTTCAAGTTAGTCATTAGGAAGCCCAGAAGACCTTTAACTTCCAGGCAAAGAAGAAGAAGAGGGTTGGATGTTCTTGCAGAAGTCTCTGAGTTTATGGAATAAGTTGCATGAGGACATGCAAGAAGTCAGCAGTGGGGGTATGTTGAGCCCCAAGATTGTTCTTTCTTTCATCTTACTTCACTCCATTTTCCTTTTTCCATTGTTATCCCAAGCTCAAATGATCAATGAAATTAGTTAAAATTACTTTTAGAATGAATAACATGGCTAACTTGCTAAGTTTTGTGATTTTGTCATTGTAATGCATTTTTAACTGAAACTAGCTACAGAATGCAGACATTCCGTAGCTAACCACAAATTCTACAGCTGTCTTCACGTTCAAGCATGTTCCAGGTGTCCTCTCAAGAAAAACCACACATGGGTATATTCCACATCATGTCCTCATCGTTCGTTGCTCACCATGAAGAATGAACCGAATTCTGGACGTGGTTTTGGTACGTGGGAACTCATTCAAGGAGGTAGACTTCTAATAGGACTAGGACAGTCCAGATGTCCTTTGTCCCTTTACGCTGCCATCTTTAGAGTCCTAGTACGATTTTGATAAGGAAATACAATGATCCCCGTATTGTTGCAAGTTCTGTTATGTAGATTTGTTATAAAAGCACTCGGGAAACCGAGAGACAAGCTCTAGATTTTGCTTAGATTTCATGGATTGACTGCTATATTTCTGAAGACCAAGAATACTCTGTTTCAAGTTATTTTCCTTTAATGAAGAAGACAGCATTGCTTTGAACGCGTTGAGTTGATTTTTAGTTAGATTCTGTCTGGTGGTAGAGGGCCCCTGCCTCCTGCACAGCTTTACTTTCGTAATTTAGATAAGTATCTTAGTCATTTTCACGTTTTTGAAGTTTGAGTTCATAGTTAATTTCATTAGTCACTATAGCTATACTTGTTCTAAGAAACTCTTCCAAAAGATCATGATAATGAATGGGAAATGGTTGTAGTGTTGTAGGTTTTATTTGTAATTTCTTTTGTTCATTATCACAGTTGAACTTATTCTAGTAAACTCTTCCAAAAAATCCTTATGATGTCTAAGGCATGACTGTGATACTGAATGTTTCAGTTGTTTGTTTACACTAAGTAGCATAGCTGATCTTACTCTTAAAACACTCTTCCAAAATATCATAACAATGGGTAGGAAATAGCTGTGATGTCTTAGTTTTTAAATTGCTTTCAGTCTTTATGTTTGCATTTGCACTGAATTGTACAGCCAGGATTGTTCTAACAAGCTCTTCCAAAATACCATTCATGATGGAAAAAATAGGCTGTAGAATCCCATAGATTAATTGCATGATAACTTAGTTAGGGTACTCCGGAGTCAAATTGCATTCAATTCATGCTCTGTTATTTCGTTTTAAGTTTGATAATGGCTTGTTAGTTCAACACTGTTTATTGTAGACTAGTGACACCTTAGTTCAGTTCTAGCTTAGCTCATTGTATTTACATTCTACATTTAGTTGTCATCCATTGCATATTAAATTACATTAGTTGTTAAACTTAAACACCACGGCCTTCATTATTTACAAAACCTCTTTTGTTCCAAATCTATAATTGACTCATAACCATCTGGACAGAAGACAGTATCATCCCAAGGCCTGAAGTACTTTTGCAACCTCTTTATCATTTCATAAACAAAGCCTTTCCTCAAAAGACTACTTTAAAAAGAAATCTATAACTTTTGAGTAAGGTTTAGTGATGTTAAACTAAGTTGCAGAATAGAATTAGGAGCTAGTCTTAGAGTAGAGATCTTATGATGTTACCAATATTTTTCTCCAAATATGTTTCAACAAATCTTTAATCATGGATAAAATGTTGTATCATTATAAGCCGATTGTTTAATTGTTTAGTTAGGATAATTTGTATACTTAGCTGACCATTTCTCAAGCTCTTCCAAAATACCTTTAATGAAAGAATTGGACAAGTTAAGTTTATGTTTTGATTCATTTTCTTGAAGTCATTATCAAGCTTTGTATTCTGCTTAGTCATAGTTTAGGTTTGATTCTGTTTCAGTATTTGCATTTGCATTTTTCATTTGTCATCAATAAATTAGGCTTCACTCTGTTTTTAACCAGTAGCTTCCTTCCACTAGCATTTAGTTCTTTTCCTTGTGAACATAAAACCATCAAAAGACCAAAAACATCATAAAACACTAAACACAACGCATTGAGAAACAAACACTTAGGCACATACCACTTCAGCAGTTTACCAACCCTGGTTGACAATTAAATGAACTCAATTTAGGAGACTAGGTTGAGCACAAACACTTAGTTTCCATACAAATAAAGGTTAAAACTGCCAGTCAAAGTGGAAAGGACAAAGTTGAGTTTCATGGTGGAAGCAAAAGGATTTTTGAAGATATTACTGTGATTATATCTCCAACTTGTGAAGGGTGAACTTGTCATGCATCAAATAACAAAAGAAAGGCCAAATCTATGTTTTCAAGCACCTGCAAATCAGAAGTGGCCAAAGAAGGTAAAAAACAGGGTTTGAAACTCTATGGTGCAGACATAAGAAGGTTTTGAAAGCGTTGTTGTGAGAAAACCTCTCAAAGGTGTTTAATGAGCTTGCTATGACTGAATGATCAAAGGAGATGTATTGAGCTCCCAAGGTGGAAGTGAGGGAGTTTTTTAAGGCTACTGCTGTGTCAAGGTAAAAATGTTAAATGCTCTAGGATCAGAAGAAAGAAAATGTCATACCTCTAGCAAACTACAAGCGAAAGGTGAAAAGGGTTAAATTGAACCTTAAGGCTGAGACTACATAAGAAATTGAAGATGCTGTTGTATGTGCGCAATCATCCTAAAGGTGGAAAAAGGAACATATCAGGCCTCCTTGACCAAAAGAAAGATCAAATTCATCACTGCATCAACCTGTAAGGCAAAGCTGTGGAAGATTATCAGTAAGAAGGAAAAAAAAAAAAAACTTAAAACATTACAAAGTGGGTTTACAAAGTTTTAACTAATTTGCAAGCCTATTACAGGTCATTTTGTAGTCCATATGAACCTTTTTACCCTTGAAAAATCATTAGAGAAATCAAGGAAAATAAATTGTGAATTTTTCGGGTCAAAATTGGCTATGTTTTGAGGCGCTGCGTGTTCAGATAGGCACTGCGCACCTGGAGTCGGGTGTTGCACCCCTGGAAAATTTTCCCTTGTATTTTCACAAAGTGCTGCGCGCCTGGAGTGAGGCGCTGCGCGCGTTCCTATTTTTTCTTGATAGGCCCGACACAGAGACCTTGGCACTGCGCACCTGGCAGGGCGCTGTGCCCTTGCCTGATCTTTGCTTGAACTGACCCACCGTTTTCCAGGGCGTTGCGCTCTTGGCCAGGAGGGCCTCTTCAACCCTAAAAACACTTAAGTCACCTCAAGTTTTTTTCATGCTGCCTCTAAGGGTCCTTCAAGCATTATTAGGGATAAATATAGGTCATCAGCCATTTTTCAAGAAGTTTTTTCATCATTTGATTAAAGGAGGTGGATCCCTAAGAGAACACCCTAGGTATTTCATGCTTAAAAACAATGTTTTTCATTCCTCTGCCCATAAATAATATCAGTCTAGACAGGAGGTGAAATTAAGGTGGCTACACTGGTTTAAAGTTTGTCACCCATCAAGGCTTGACAGAACACTCAATCCCTTACATTACAAACAGAGTGATATTACATGCCCTCTTTCCTATCAGTTTTATATCAGTGAAGAAGATGCCAATGAGTCTGCAAATAATGATGAAACACACAGCAGTGCAGATGAGGAAAATGAACATGATAAAGATAAGGAAAAAATAGAGATCATTGAGGCAATGAAGAAGGCAATAGGTCATCAATCTAAGACATCAGTGAAGCAAATGCAAATGAGGCTGATGCAAATGAAGGAGGTAACAATGAGAAATCAAGCAGTGAAGAAGATGTCAATAAGTCTGAAAACAATGAAGCACATAACAGTAATAATAATGGAATTAGGTCAAAAAAGAAGTGAAGAACATGGCATCAGGTCCAAGGGACATGAGAGAAGTAAGGGCAGCAGGGAAATGAATCATGATAGCAGTGGGTTAGAGAGCATAAAAGCAAAAAGTAGTGAAGATGATTGGCAGGTCAAACAACCATGAAGAAATCAGTAAGGCTGCTAAACAATGAGGCTTATGAAGAATATGGTGGGACCAAGGAGGCTAAATACAAAGAAAAACTTAACAAAATGGCTGACCCATCCCCTACAAGCATCCCAAACCCAATCAGCAGGACAAATCCAAAGTTTGGCAAGTCTTTGAAGTTTTTAGATTTTTTACTGTTTTTGAGGGCCATGGGCGCAGTGCCACTAGCACTGTGATTCTTCTTGAGGAATCCATTGGAGGAAAAATTGAAATTTTTGGAATCCTTATGCCAAGGAAATCACCCTCACAAAATTTCATCTCATTTGGAACAAAACTGGTCCTCCAAAAGTGCTAAAAACACCCAAAAAACCACCTTTCTTGCCTAATTTTAGAGTTGGTGCTACGCCCTGAGCAGTCTTGGGAGATCTAGTTTTTGGGAAATCAAATGGAAAAACAAAAGCAGTTTTGGAAATTAGACTTGACAATATTTCTAATGAGCTATCTTGGAGCTCATTTGGACACAAGGAAGACCTCCAAAACTCAGCTGCAAGATGACCTATTTTCCCAGTGCAGGCATTACGCCCTTGGACCTCAGTGCTGCGCCCTTGCCTGCAAAGTCAAAAAAAGACAAAAAAATTATTGCAAATAGTTATTTTGAGGTTTTTTGGGCAAATCACTCCAAAATTAGGTGTTAGGAGATATTTTTCATTTATTAGATTAGGATATTTGTGCCTTGGGCCTTGCATGGTCTCAAAGGACAAAAATGATATTTATGAGCAATTAATGGCCTCCAAAACCCTAGATAGGGTTTTGACTCTGTTTTGCATGATAAATACTGCATGAGGGCCTCATTGTTCATGTTTGTTGGTTAGTTGTTGAACTGAGCATAGGCTCTGAGTTGTAAGGATTTTTTGGTTTTGAAGATTTTGAACTGCATATCAATGAAACAAGCACTTTGCAGGATTCATGAACATGGCTAATGGTGATGTCTTTCTCATTTTTTACTTGTCATCTTCTATTTAACATATTGTTTCATCTTTCTCTTGCACTAGAATAGAAATTTTAGCTTAAGGTATGCTGTCAAAATCCCATTAAGTCTATCTACCTCTTTTTCTCTCATGTTTTCCTCTGCTAGGCCAGTTTAGAGAATTCTTAGTTTCTCTCTAAACCCACTCAGCTTGTTTACCTCAAGAATGATTTAATGGAGTTAGTTCCAAAGTAGTTTATGGTTAGCCCTGCCGTTTGGAATCACTTAAACATTGTTTTTTAGGTCTTTTCTTCAAAGTGTTGCTAACTAAGGTTTGATTGAAGAGGTTTATGGTTTGCCCTGCCCTTTTGTCCATTTAAATGGTTGCCTTGAAGTTCTTTGTAGTATTATTAAGGAATTTTAGGATTTCCCTGCTTCTTGATCATTACTATATGTTGTCTTAAATGTTTTCTTTGCCTGAAGGTGAAATCACAAGAGACTTTACAAGTTTACTGCTCTCTAGGGTTTGCCGGATTGTTGCCTTGATGTTTACTTGCTAGGGTATAGTCAAAGAAGTTATAGGTATGCCCTATATTTGGTTATTTATTTATGCATAGTGGTGTTGGGCCTCTTATATGCCCATGTTTTTGTCATGAAATATCACTGTTTATACTCTAAAACCCTAGGTTTTTTAGCCCATTTCGTACCCTAATTTCATCACTCGCCACCAAATACTCTCTATGGTTGATTATCATCAATTTTATTTACTTCTATATGATTAAAGATGAATATTTCATGTTTTACTGATGACGGTTTTGTTGAAGTACATTTATCACAGGGTTCCATCGATGAAATCACTCACAAGCCAGTTAAGGATGAGATGCCTAATTTAGGGCTTTGGCACTTTCGGCGCGCTTCCGAGGAAAACCAAGGGAGGTTATGGTCCAAAATAATGTTTTAATACCTTCCCATGCATTTTATTTCACCCAGGTCGCACATGTGGTTCCCTAGGAGTTGATTAACAAATATGCTCAAAATGTGCAAAGTTTCCAAACTACCATGTTTGACCTCGATGTGTGTGTAGATGGAGGTGAATCTATAAAATATAATCAAATGGGTTTGTTACAAATATAACCAGTTATGTATATCAAATACAGTTTCTCCAGATTCGAATTTTTCTAAAAGTTATATGCGTGTCTTGGAGGTAGTTTTGTAACAAATCACTGTTTTTTCAGAGTTCTAGAACATTGCAAAAAAAGCCAAACAACCAACTTTGGGCATGATTTCCGAGGATTTGGATTCGAATGAGACAAATACAAGAGAGGTTTTTGTTGGAAACATAACAGATTAGTCTCCCTCCTAACAGCTTTCCTAAATTCCTCATGGTTAGGAAGATATACTAATGTATTTTAGGTCAGTTTGTTAAAATTGTTCACTTTTCTAGAATTGATGAAAATGAATAATTCACCTTGTGAATCTTATAAATGGCTCAACCATCATTTGTGTTGTAAGCTAGAGAATTTTTTGAAGGAGGAGGATGACAAGGTGTGAACATGAGATAAATTATTGAAGGAATGTATGTAAGTGAACTTATGATTTGAATCTTAATACAATTTGACTTTACCATGAATTTTTTGTAAATGTTGTGGTTTTTTTTAATTTTTAGACATTGATTTAGTTTAGACTTGCTCCAGGAGTGGCAAGGATCCACCATCACCTGGAAGCAAGTTTTGTAACATCATAGGATAGAGGTAGCGTGTTTGATTTAGATCTAGGTGATGGATTATATTTTGAAAGCAATTGTTAATTAGATCTCATAATTTTGATTATGTACTTAAGACTGTAATTCGTTTTTTTTCTTAAAATTAAATAGACACATCATTCTAAACTCGTTGCAAGCTAATGAATGGCGTTTATCAATGATTTTATTACATGAATAGCCCCTTTGTTATAGGTTTATGATTGAAATATTTAAAGGTGCTTCTTAATTGGATAAACAAGAGATCGATAACTCCATTTGTTTTAAATATGAATTGAAATCTATTATGTACCAGCTTATTGATTTTCTTGTAACATTTTGTTTTAGCAACCAAGTATTTGAAAGCAATGCAATGAGACCGTTAAATCATTGTATGAAGTTGTAGTTTAGTTTTGAAATTCATTATGATTGTAGTTAGTTATTTGTAGAACCATTAGTCAGTGTGCTTATGTTTGAATGATTTCTTGAGTTTGATTAAAGAAGTTTAAGGATATGATAGTTTCTTATTTTGTAGTCTCTTAGATCTGAAGCATGTCAATTAGAATATTGGTTTACTTAGTTTCTTTGAAGCAATTGCAAAGTGGTGACAGAGGTTAGTTTGAATGCTTATTTGATTTGTTTTATGCATCCCAGGAATTAAATTAGTTGAAGTCTTGTTTGTTAATTTTATTGGGATTAATATTTAGCATAAGTTTGGTATCATTTTAAATTAATCTTGATTGATTTAAGATTCTTGTATTTATATTCAATGGATCTTAGTATTTAGATTGAAATTTTCATTTAGATTAAAATCATTTCAATGGTAATTTGTATTGCTTGGTTTATGATTAATTAGAGTTAGTTTCGTTTGCACGGTGATTAGAATTTCTTATTTGTTTAAGCATGTTTTCCTCAATTTATTAGCTTCAATTAGAAATAACAATTTTGTACTTAAACAACAAGTTGATTCTTACTGTAGTCTAGGTTAGATGCTCTGATCCTGCATTCCCTACGCTTGTACCTCGAAGCTTACGACCCCTGGATTGATAATCTAATGTTGGAAATTATAGCAATATATTTCCCCAACATTTTTGGCGTCGATGCCAGGGAGGTGCTAAAGGGATCAGAGCCTAGTTTCTTTCACAAGTTTTTTTAAAGGAATTTTAGTTGCGGTGGCAATTTTGATATGGAGATTGTATGAAGACGTGTTAAATATCCACGCATCCACACAACGGAACCAAGAAGAGATGTTAGAAAAAAAATGATGAGAATTGTCAGGTTTGATTCATATTTTCACCCTATTCTTACTCATGGATTTCATTATCATTGTTGGGCTAGTATCTTAAAATTGGAGCATGATCAAGTAACTGTTAATTATTTAACCTATTTCCTTTATTTCGATAATATTTTCATGAAAAGAGGATTATTGATGATGGTGATTGTGTTATTTCAGGAAGCCATATGAAAAATGCATATGCATCGACATTTTCGGGATAATGTGGATATTGATACCTTTTTCCTTCTTCAACAAATCATATCAGCAATCACATCATCTCAAGCCATTCCATCATTTACTTCATCTTGTAGCACCAAGGACATCAAAAATAAGGGTAAAACTTGAGGTAGAGGTGGCTTAAGATTCTTTAATTGATTAGAGATTTAAGAAAGCTTTGATGATTAACCACCACATATTCTGTATAGCTGGTTTTCCATATACCCTCCATTTGCCTGCTACTCCAGGTCATGATCATAATGGTTCATGTAAAAAAAAGTAGTAAATATAATTCCTTCCCCTCCTACATTCACACATATTTTTAATCTAATAGAGGGTGAATTCATGGTTGCCTTTCATGAAGGAACCATTCATAACCATTGACCTCGCAAAAATAGAGCATGAAAGCACCTGTCTTCCCATCTCCATCACCACCTCATCTCATCTACCATTTCCATTGTCACCTATCATCCTATTCATAATTTTCATCCAACCATACCTATTGTTTTTCCTCAATTTGTATCGCTCGTAAAATGAAATCTATGGCAATAAAATCTTCATGTAGTGTTGCTTCACAAGACCTAACCCTACATAAAATCCATGATGCCATAAAAACCTAGATATGAGCAAAGTCTTTGTTTGCATGAGGAAATGAAAAACCTCAGGCATGGGGGGATTTTGGACCTCGTGTATGCCCATGTTTTTTTCATGAAATATCACTATTTATACTCTAAAACCATAGGTTTTTTAGCCCATTCCGTACCCTAATTTCATCACTCGCCACCAAATACTCTCTATGGTTGATTATCATCAATTTTATTTACTTATATATGATTAAATATGATTATTTCATGTTTTAATGATGACAATTTTATTGAAGTACATTTATCACAGGGTTCCATCGCTGAAATCACTCACAAGCCAGTTAAGGATGAGATGCCTAATTTAGGGCTTTGGCACTTTCGACACGCTTACGAGGAAAACCAAGGGAGGTTATGGTCCAAAATAATGTTTTAATACCTTTTGATGCATTTTATTTCACCCAGGTCGCACATGTGGGTCCCTAGGAGTTGATTAACAAATCTGCTCAAAATGTGCAAAGTTTCCAAAATGCCATGTTTGACCTTGATGTGTGTGCAGTTGGAGGTGAATATATAAAATATAATCAAATGGGTTTGTTAAAAATATAACCAATTATGTATATCCAAAATGGTTTCTCTAGATTCGAATTTTTTTAAAAGTTATACGCGTGTCTTGGAGGCATTTTTGTAAAAATTAATTGTTTTTTTCAGAGTTCTAGAACATTGCAAAAAAATCCAAACAACCAACTTTGGGCATGATTTCCAAGGAGTTGGATTCTAGTGAGACAAATCCAAGAGAGGATTTTGTTGGAAAAATAACAAATTAGTCTCCCTCCCAACAATTTTTCCAAATTCCTCATGGTTAGGAAGATATACTAATGTAGTTTAGGTCAGTTTGTTAAAATTGTTCAATTTTCCATAATTGAGGAAAATGAATAATTCGCCTTGTGAATCTTATAAATGGCTCAACCATGGTTTGTGTTGTAAGCTAGGTAAGTTTTTGAAGGAGGAGGATGACAAGGTGTGAACATGAGACAAATTATTGAAGGAATGTATATAAGTGAACTTATGATTTGAATCTTAATACAATATGACTTTGTCATGAATTTTTTGTAAATGTTATGGTTTTTTTTAATATTTAGACATTGATTTAGTTTAGACTTGCTCCAGGAGTGGCAAGGATCCACCATCGCCTAGAAGCAAGTTTTGTAAACATCATAGGATAGAGGTAGCATGTTTGATTTAGATCTAGGTGCATGGATTTTATTTTGAAAGAAATTGTTAATTAGATCTCATAACTTTGATTATGTACTTAAGACTGTAATTTTTTTGTTTTCTTAAAATTAAATAGACATATCATTCTCAACTCGTTTAAAGCTAATGAATGGCATTGATCAATGATTTTATTGCATGAATAGCCCCTTTGTTACAGGTTTACGATTGAAATATTTAAAGGTGTTTCTTAATTGGATAAACAAGAGATCGATAACTCCATTTGTTTTAAATATGAATTGAATATATTATGTACCAGCTTATTGATTTTCTTGTAACATTGTGTTTTGGAAACCAAGTATTTGAAAGCAATGCAATGAGACCGTTAAATCATTGTTTGAAGTTGTAGTTTAGTTTTGAAATTCATTATGATTATAGATAGTTATTTGTAGAACCATTAGCCAGTGTGCTTATGTTTGAATTATTTCTTGAGTTTGATTAAAGAAGTTTAAGGATATGATAGTTTCTTATTTTGTAGTCTCTTAGATCTAAAGCATGTCAATTAGAATATTGGTTTACTTAGTTTATTTTGAAGCAATTGCAAAGTGGTGACAGAGGTTAGTCTGAATTCTTATTTGATTTCTTTTATTCATCCTGGGAATTAGATTAGTTGAAGTCTTGTTTGTGTTAATCAAGGTTTTCATTGATGCCAATGTGGCATTGACCAATATGTCAAATATTCTTGAGATGTCTGGTTCCAGATGATGATGCCATGACTCTTGGTTGACTAGGATACCATCAATGAAGATGGCAAGGCACGAAGAAGTCAAACCACTAATGAAGGAATCCCTAAGAAGTACTTGATCTAATGTTGCATGCACTTGATCTCATTAGGTGCTTGGAAGACTATCTTACTATCTTAGAACTTTCCTAATGATGATTTTTCACTATGACATATTACTACACTATTATTGAATACATGATGCTATACCTATCATGATGACATGGATGTCCTACATGATTACACTATTATCCTATGATTGATAAGCCAAATAATGGAGAAGACAAAAAAAGGAGAAGCCAAGCAATGAAGAAGCCATGCTGTCCTATTCACTTTCTGTAAACAAAAATTAAGGACAATCACAAAGAAAAATAATTTTTGAAACCTTGGAGGCATCCTTTCAAAATGAATCCTACACCATCTTAAAGAGGATTTTTTCCTCTTTTTAATGAGCCCGCACTTGCCCAAAAAATCCTAGTAGTTGAAGAGAAAATGAATTTTTAAGTTGAGAAGTATATATTTTATTGCAAGACGACCTAAGTCAACATACATATGTCGGCTCTCTCTCTCCAATAGTCATGTCCTTTCTTTAAAGGATGAAATTGCTATAAATACAAGTCTGTTTTTCATCATTCAAGGACAAAAAAAATTCGGTGAAAATTATAGGAAGACAAGGAACAACGACTAAGACCGAGAAGGATTTTTAAATCACTGTTTGGGTTGGATTTCAAGAAGGTGACCTTACTAAAGTTTGGATTTGTGGTTAGAAGACTGAAAAAGTGTAGGAGCATTAAAAGCAGCAAAAAGTGAACAGGATCTTTTGTTGGGTTAATTGTTTGGGGTTTAGCTTGTTCAGAATTCAGATTACAGTGTAGTATTAAGGCCCGGATCCATGTAATAGAGCCTAAGAACAAAGCTCGGATTTACTTCTGTGGGTATATCTGTGATGCAACAGTGCTACTGTGGATGACAAGAAGGGTTATATTTATTTCAGTCATCCTTAAAAGAGCTCTAGAAAGGTTCAGATATCGGAAAAAGTGACAAATTGGAAAACTCAAAACATTAAGGTAGTCTTATAGAGATCTCGGTTGAAGAACTAACTTGTAAAGGTGTGAAGGAAGTTTCAGATCATCAGTGAAGGAGATAGCTACAACACTGAGAATAGCATACAGTTCACCACTTTGTGGGTTCATTGATTTAGTGACTATGGTGACATCATCAAGCTTACTGTGAGGGCATATGCAGTCAACCTTGAAGTGACGATTACGAACCTTGACAGTGTTTGGAACCTTAAGACAAAAAAAAAGTGAAGTTTGTTGATGACAGTTTGAAGATATCCTTGTAGCATACACTGAAGCAACCTTGTAGTAAATCTAGAAGAATTTATTAAGATGAGTCCTCTTTAGCATTACTTGGAGAATTGATTGAAGACTTGTTGGAGTTTTCATTGGAGAAATTTTGGAGACATATTGAAGCATCCTTGAAGCATAGGTGTTGAGGTACATTAAAGGATCCTTAGAAGAATCATTTGGTGCAGACTTTGAGACTTAGTGCAGTTTATTGTAGACACATTGTTGAGAAGCCCTAGCTGTCCTTGGAGTTAATCTTGGAGATGCATTAGTCATCATGAACTAACCTTGGAGATCTTTCTAGGGTATGATGAAGAGAAATGGTGACAACTTCTAAGAAAAGGTTGTCATTGATGACATAATGTGGAGACTACAATGAAGACTAAGTGAAGATTGAAAGGGCTCGTTGAAGAAGACATTGGGAGCCGTGAAGTATAACCAAATATATCTTGACGAATTGAAGCAGGAGGTTGGAGCCTATACCAGATATAGGGTTGGAGCCCTTGAGGTTGGTGCCTCAGAATTGACAAGGTTGGAGCCTTGGAAGTCCAAGTTGGTGCTTAGAAGATACAGGTTGGAGCTTGGGAGATTGAAGATTTGTGTCTTCATCTAGGGTTGGAGCCGTGAGGTTGGTGCCTCAGAATTGACAAGGTTGGAGCCTTGGAAGTCCAAGTCGGTGCTTGGCAAATACAGGTTGGAGCCTGGGAGATTGAAGATTGGTGTCTTCATCTAGGGTTGGAGCCTTAGATACATTGTACTTGAATTATTGTAAATAAGAAATTAATAAAAGCATTTATTCTTATTGTTCATTTTGTGTTCTAAATATAAGTGATCTAAGTGGTAAAATTAACAATTGAAAAGAAATATTGATTCACCCCCCTCTCAGTATTTCCAGAAATTGGTATCAAAGCCAGTACCTTCACTCAAAGCCTAATAGCTTGAAGGTTGATCATTAGAACACAAATGTCAAAGCCAAGGAAGAAAGTCTCCAATCCTCCTAAAGATGTGTCTTCCTCAACCATTGAAATTGAAGTAAATCAATTTGTGAAGGCTCCATTGTTCAATGGAAATTTTGATATATGGGTGGAAAGAATGAGGAATTTCTTGAAGAATCAAGGAATTGAAGTATGGAAATCAGTAATTACTAATGACACGGTTGATGAAGAATCCAAGGAGTACAATACAAGAGAAATGAAGGAAATTTTTAATGGGTTACCAAATTTTGTGATGGGAAATTTTGAAAAATGTTCGTCAGCAAAATTCATATGGGACAAACTTCACGATCTTCACTCAAAAGGAGCGTTGACAATGATCTCTAGTCAAGAATATGATGGAAAACAAGGAAGAAGTCTAGAATCCGTCAAGGAAGCTAAATATAAGAGAGATGACAACAAGGCTAAAGAATATATAGAAGATGAAGAGAACAAAGAAGACTTTGAAGAGGATATCTTGAATAAACTTATGGCTTCCATGGAAGAGATTAATAGTTTGAAAAATGAAAATGAGAAACTTAAGAAGAAAGCGCAAGATGGTAACCAAGACAAGACAAGGAAGGAATTTGACTTTGTCAAGCTTCAAGTACAAGAAAGCGATGAGGAGCTCGCCAAACTTAAAGAGGAATTTCATCAAAATAAAAGAAATCATTATGAAGAAGTCATATCTATGAAAAATCAATTGGATAAGGCAAAGAAAAGGGAAGAAAATTTTTCAAGCCACCTTGAACAAAGACTTAAGAGCTTGAACAATCTTGAAGCAAAGATTGGTCAATACAAGTAAGAGGTCTCCTCTCGTAGATCTCGACTAGAAGAAGCAAGGAAACAAGCACAAGGAGCTGAGAATGTGATGGAAAATTTGGCATTCATAGAAGGACAAGTTAATGAAGCAGAAAAGGAGAGAAACACCATGATATGCCAACTAGAAGAAAAGGATGAAGAAATCTTGAAACTAAAATCAGACATCAATCTTCTCAAGGCCGAAACATGTGAAGCTACAAGAATAAAAGAAGAAATGGAGAGTAGTCTAGCAAAGGAGAATGAAGAAGTCTTCATAATGAAATCAAATATCATCTCCCTTAAAATCGAAGCACATGAAGCAACAAGGGTGACGGAAGAAATGAAGAAGCAACTAGTTATGAAAGATGAATATTGTGAAAAGTTGAAAGGAGAAATTGTCTTTCTTAAAAAGGAAGTTGACTTGCTGAATAAGAACTTGAAAAGCTCTCAAACCCTAGATGACATCCTAAGTCATCAAAGGTCTCCCCTTGATAAATTAGGTCTTGGCTATGCAGGTGAATCCTCAAGCAAGAATGATAATGCTTCAAACAACAAAGATGTGAGGAACCTAGAAAGAAATTTTGATGCTCCCAATTCCAACAAAGGCAAGGAGAAGAATCAAGACAACAATGGAAGAAATTCTACTCTAAGGAGACTTGCATATGGTGTCAAGAATACAAAAGGCAATGAATATCATCAAAGAATCCCAAGGCAAAAAGACTTCAAGAGTACTTCAAGGAACTCTTCATCACCCAGGTACCAAAGTATATTTCTTGGATATTGCTATTCTTGTACAAACTTTGGGCACATGGCAAAAGATTGTAGGGCATATCACAAAGACAAATATAATGGTCCCCGTCAATCTCCTCGAAGCAATTTTGCAAGAAGAAGTCATGATTTCTTATTCATGAACAAGATAGAGTGCTTCAATTGCCATAACATTGGACATATGGCACGTGATTGTAACTTGACTTGGGCCCCTGCACAAGCTAGAACCATGCCAGAGAAGAAAGTTACACAAGTATGGAGAAGGAAACAAGTTGAATCCGGAAGTCTCTTGAACACTCCAGCGAACAACACATGTTGTTGACTAGATGAAGTCATCCTTGATATTCCAAGAATTTGATGATGAAACCCTGCCAAAAAGAGACCATGCATACAATTAGGGGGAGTTTGTGATTCTTGAGTATTCTTGCAAAAAGTGATCCGTGAGTGGGCCCTATGAAATCCTTGATGAGATGCGGTGACGGGAAAATTTGTACGACCAACATGAGGGATCTCCCCGGTAGAAAGTCCCAATTAGACCTGAACCGTTTGGAATATGGAGTAGGGATCACGTCGGGGGTGTGGGTCCACTCACAATTAAGACGCCTTCCCTTGGGTCTCGAGAAAGATGATTGAACCGACGGACATACACTTATTCACATGATACGAGAATGAGGATTGATGTATTAAACCCGAATCAAACACTATGCATAGCAAGATTATAAATAAAGCATGTACACCTCAGGAGATGTCATTAGCAACACATCTTTGGGGGTAATGCTTCTAAGGTAGTCTGACCACAAAAGAAATAGTTCTTTATGATGAGATATCCCTCTACTTCTGAAAGATAAAACGAAATGCTAACAAAATAGTTCATTAACATTCATTAATAGAGCAGATGATAAATGGAACATCATTAATACAACACAGATAGCCGTGACGCATAAATGATGACATGAAGAGTGCAGCTTCATTAATCATAGGATGTTCTGAAACTGTACAAGGAATACACACAGTGTTCGCACAGCAAAACACATCATAACCATAGGGTGTTTTAACAAGAATTTATATTCATATGCTCAAGTGTATAATCTTTCAATACAATGCCATGTAGCTATTGAGTTTCCAAAAAAGAAAAGCCCCATTACAAGTTCCCGAAGGAAGTATTTATAATACAGAAACTGCCCTTTGGGCTTCCTTGATCTTTCATCTTCCTGACCGTTAGGCTGCCTTGTGACCTAGTCCCTTTTGCAACTGTGACTGTTGCTATTGCGACACACGACACAGTGCTGACTGGGCACAACGACTTGACTAGGTCGCGGGGTCGCAAGTTGTAAGAGAATGGAAGAATGCGACCTTGCGACCTTGCGACTAGGTCGCTGGGTCGCTAGGTCGCAAAGGTAGAAAAACAAAGAGATGCAACCTTGTGACCTTGCGACTAGGTCGCTGGGTCGCTAGGTCGGAAAGGTGGAAAAACAAAGAGATGCGACCTTGCGACCTTGCGACTAGGTCGTTGGGTCGCTAGCTCGCAAAAGGTGGAAAACAAAAGAAATGCGACCTTGCGACCTTGCGACTAGGTCGCTGGGTCGCTAGGTCGCAAAGGTGGAAAAACAAAGAGATGCGACCTTGCGACCTTGCGACTAGGTCGCTGGGTTGCTAGGTCGCAAAAGGTGGAAAACCAAAGAAATGCGACCTTGTGACCTTGCGACTAGGTCGCTGGGTCGCTAGGTCATAAAAGGTGGAAAACCAAAGAAGTGAGACCTCACGACCTCGCCGGATCTGCGAGTTATTTGGAGTTTTCTCCAGCATCTTCTCGTTCTGAAAATGTCTCCTTGTTGGTTGGGGAAAACCCTGGCTCTTGTGCAAACAGAAGGTTCTTCCTGCAATACAATAACACAGGTCACATGTCTATATGACTGAACAATAATAATAAAGCTAAGGGCATTTTAATCAATTATAATAATGAAAACAATAACTTAGACCCCTGGTGGTCAACTACTAAATCTTTGGAGAGAATGGCTAGGGATAGTTTTCTCTGTGCCCTTTCTCTGTCAGGATTATCATCCTCCCCACATACCAGGTCCTCTTCAGGTCTCGGATTAAATTACTTGATAGGCATGAGTTTCTTTATTCACGTTCTTAGTGTTTGCCACAGGTTTTCATGCTCATCGATTACTTATCCATAAGAGGAGCAGTACTTTTCACCTTCTATTGGAGAATCTTGGGTATCTGGACTGAGGAGAACTGGTCAGGTACAACGATCTAGGCAGGCTTATAACAGTCTTATACACTGGAGGCTGGTCAGTTAGGTCCATTAAATCATAGCTAGCCTAACTAACAACTTTCCTTTGCGCGGCTGCAGAGCCACCATATTAAGATCCGATCTCTG
Source organism: Pinus albicaulis (assembly GCA_034641835.2). NCBI lineage: Eukaryota > Viridiplantae > Streptophyta > Pinopsida > Pinales > Pinaceae > Pinus > Pinus albicaulis. The sequence continues at coordinate 1,482,419,774 of CM076582.1, forward strand.
GGCTAGCTATTATATAACATCCATTAATAACCCTGAAGAACGACCTCCACCTGCACGATTACTTCTGTTTTATGATGCTCCCATTCGCTACAGGGACCAAGCGACAAAATGATAGCAGCCCTGCTCAGATTCTAGATCAGTAACAAGGTAGGAAACCATCTCTACTTTCCAAAGACCCCAACGACATCATCGTTTTAGACGTAGCACTAACTACCAAATGAGCTCTTCCAAGCCTCGATGGCGGGCTACCTTTTGCGTTTGTCAACACCGACAACGACTTTTGTTTTTGGAATAAGCAGGTTCTCTAACATAGTTTCCGCCATTCGGCCTCTAATGTTAGGTAACCTAGTTGTATAGTATAAAACGTCTAGTGTTGAAGGCTTTGTTTCGGTCATGGTTCTCACGGGCTACTTGATTGAACACGGCACGCGGTCTCAAATCGACCTATGTGGAATGTGAGATAGCAATAGCAAACGCAATACGTCATCGCGAGATTGAGCTCTGTGAACGGCTCAACGTAGTCGGTATGGCCGGTCTCGGTACGACCAACGAGTATGTAACGATAGCATTTTTCTAAATATGGTGAACACAACGGATCGAGAAGCGATTCCCTCCTGGAATATCGCCGTCGAGGCTGCAGAAGTCAGCATAAATCGTTCATATTCTATTTCTGCACGATATCCTGTTGCACTTACCATAAACGCACGGTCTTGTTTATGACAGTTGCCATGCAACTTGGAGATGGACGCGTCGACAATTACACCCATGCAGTTAGACCAATCCACGTATTGTAACATCTTGCTGCCACGCGTAAACACTGCTTTGAATCGTGACTTATATCGGCTTCAAACCTTTTAGTGCAGGTCGACAATTTGCCATCGAAATCTTGGGCTCCCTGCAGCGTGTGTGCGCATTCTTGCGCCATGCAACGTTGGGCTCCACGTTGTTTCACTATGGTCGAAAAATCCACGTATGCATGCATTCATCCGTGCACACCATAACATGCTGTTATAACGTTTGATAAATCAAACAACCCGCCAAGACATATTTGAACCAACCTGTCATGCGTTTTCGTATAGTTCTTATTTGCATTTTAATTTGACCACCTAATATATCTGCACCATTAATCCACACTTCAGCATAAAGTTATATGGTGCTATTTGTTTGCATGGCAGCCTTATATAATTGTGAAATTATATGAGAATTGCACCGCATAGAATGTAGTTACAACGCGCCATGCACGACTTTGGACCGTTAAATATACATAAATATATCTCCTCTAAAAGTCAAACTCCGCCCCATGCTTTGAATATAGGTTTCGATATTTGAATTCTAGTTTGTAATACTTTATGATATCTTTCCTTTAACCTTATATGGTTTTAAAACCATATGGTTGGCACCTTGGTTTAATCATATGATATTTAAAACCATAGCCTTAGTCCGTTGACTTGAACCCACTGTGTAGCTAGGTTCAACCAAGATTTCTTCTTGTCTTTAATTTGTCATAATTTTCAACACAACTCTAAATGATTGTTGGTTCGAGAAGAATGGATTTTTTATCAACTTTGAACAATCTCCAAAACAAAATGTGCTTCGCCATTACTTGACTTGTCTTTAAATGTACTGCATAACTTTGTTTCATTGAATGTGTGCTCCTTATAATGTTTTCACATAACTTTGCTGATGTTAAAGAGTCCACGGCCACCCTTGCCCCTAGGTCCACTTACACCCAAGCCACTTTGCGTTCTTCGCCCAAAGTAAATAAGAGACCCCAGACCATTTCTGAAACATATGTTACAGGAACATAATCATGAGGACCAAAACTCAACGCTTTTTGTGCGTCTTCCAACTTCTGCTCAAAGGATTCAACACCTCTAATATTAAAAGAATGCTTATGTTGGCTGCCACCCTCAGAGGAAGGTCCGTCTGACATGCATCTCTACATCACTGCTTTCACTTTGGGTAGAATTATTTGGTGGATTTCGAACATAACTTTAGCTAGAGATTCGTTTGAAACCACAGTATGGTCGACAAGCCCGGGTTCCTTAATCTCTTCAGATGCAAGAGGCTTAATCTTATTTCTCTCGGTGCCATGACAATCATTGATGAGTTGATCAGTCGTGGGATGGACCTGTATAATCAACATAACATTAATTAGTTCACAGTTATTCTTTGCGAATGGTGCCCCTAGATAAAACGTATGAGATTAACGAGTTTAAAATATGCATTCGGTCAACATGCTTAATGACCCACGGCGAGAGGGTCTTTAATTGTCAATACACAAAAGGTTTCCATTCAAACGTATGCATGGCAATCTCATTACATAAGCGCGGCTTGCGACAAGAGTATTCGGGCGCATGCTGGATAGAGTGTTCGGGCGCACGCTGGATGATCCTTCCCACATATGGCATGATTGCAACGATGACATCGGATCATGATGGTGAGACAATTCATGAGGGGTTGGAGGTAGGTCGGTGGGACGTCACCGACTGCAAGTCGGGTAAAAGAACTTTAACGCCTAAGCGAGTAGAAGGGGAACCCGAAATTTTAAATATACCCAAAATTTTGGGTGGTGTTGTAGCGGCTACAACAAATGGCGAACCACTGGTAGAATCCAGCATCTCTGTCAATATCACAACAAAGGTCTGAGCCAAGATAGTGATGCAAGGGAATATTGAACCAGCTACATGGGTACCCTTTGTATTACTTTGGCCCTTTACGAGTATGCCTAATCCTTGTGCCTCACTAAGTCTCGCTAATCAGAAACACATCAAAGAGAAAGCTCACAGACGCCGGTAGCTTGTTGATGATGTGACGAGCAAGGCAGTGGGCTTATTATTTTCAGGATTTTTAAAGTAAGTTTATGGTGTTGCTCCGCTGCCAGCAGGCCTGGACAGTACCCCGGCGGAGTCACTTCAAGAAATCACGAACGTTGCTCCGCTGCCAGCGAGCCTGGTCAGTACCCCGGCGGAGTCGTCGCATTACCTCTCTGCGCAGGAAGCCTTTCTCGATCCTTTACCCTTATTTGTTTCATGTGCTTACAGCACTTATTTTCATGTGCTCGTGGCACTTATTTTCATGTGCTCATGGCACTTATTTTTCATGGGCGGATGAGGGATCCCGACTTGTTTTACGAGCAAGAGAGGTTGTTTCTCGTGTTACAGAAACTGAAAGATATCCTGATTTGGGTTCGCCCTTGTGCTGAACCTTCACATCCCATCTATCACAATAGGTGAAGTGAGCAAAACAGATCATTAAGATGTCCAAGACTATGCTGGGCACAAAGATTAGGCTATGGGTAGGGGTCATTCGAACTCATTAGGTCTCCCATAAGCAACCGGCTCGTATCTCCCTAGCTAAATGAGTTTTAGACTCATAGGCATCCTGTCGATAATGCGACTTCGATGACTGGTCCTAAGAGAAATATGCCTCTTGAGGTAGCCACCGCAACCTCACACAAAACAATGGGGTTATTGTTTCAGCAATCGGGGCAAAACAAGATGGCAAGGCGATAGGGTTGCAATGAGGGCTCATGAAGTGGTAGGCGATATGACAAAAATGATGTGAGGGAGAGAGAGTACGACGCAATTTAATAAGTGAGGCTCAAGGTGCAATGCAACGCCATGTGCGAGAACGATCAACTAGTTGTAGGTGGAAAAGAGGCGCAATACAAGCAATGATTATTTATGCAGCAACAAGCAACTGAAAAGGAAATGAAAGAAAATACTCGTAACATGATGTTTCCTAAGATATCAGTCGTAAACAAAACAACAAGCACACTTTTAAAATATGAAGTAAAATTTGGTAAGCAAACCTAACTAACTTTGAACTAAAAATTTTATTGCAGGTCCTAGCTAGCCTACACCTAAACCCTAGTTTAACCAATGATGTGGTCGGGTTATGTAAAATCAGTTTTCCAATGCAGCCACCGCATTAGTTCCTGACCTGCAAGAGCAACAATGATCAGGATCAGAGCTAGTATCCAAAAAAGTGCAGCAGCAACAACACTTACCTGAGGAGCCGATGCAATGGCAAGACGATCACAGATACTTACCAAAGGACAAGCCAGCATAGATTGTGCAAGTTGAATCCCACTCTCATCTTGATAACCAACAATATGTTCTTGAAACTCAACATTATGGATAAATGACATAAAATCATTCATGCATGATCCTGGATTTGAGGGGTGATGGGTAAGCCAATTCCTATTTGCAAGCACATTCACCGAATGGGGTTGGTTGAGTTGATCGACAATCTCATCATGGTGTTGGGGACCATCAGTTTTATGGAATGGAAACGATACGCAAGTGCCAGGCGAATTATAGATGCATGCACATCCAAGCGTAGAGATTCTAGTTTCGAAAAACCTAGTCCGGGGTTGTTCCTGGGTTTGGTTAAGGGTATGGGGATCTGAATCCACGTTTAAAGGAGCCTGAAATTCCTCACTTCTTTGAACAAACTCTAGACCTTCAAGCAAGATGTTTTGCAACTTTGACTGCTTCGCGAGATTAACAGGCGAATGGGCGTGATCATCAATCGTAGTGATTTGAAAGATGTCAGTGGGCTTTGTATCAATTTGGTCAAATGTTTGCGCACTGACAGATTGATAATCCAAAATGTCGGATTCTCTGGATTTTCCAGGATGGGGTGAATTCGACGCGTTTTTGCTGGAAGGAGCATGGTACTCGGGAATTGTCATTTCAGAAACGTTCGGCGGAAGCTGACGCTTTTCAATTGTCTGGTGGGTACTTGAATCTTCCCAAAACGGATCATCGAATTCAAGTGTCTTCGTATGGTCAGCACAGAGATTTGAGTGACGGTCGTCAGCGGTATGATTGAATATGTTTTCAGATAAGGATTAATCGCTGCAACCATCGGTTTGGTTAAGTTTAGTACCTAGCAAATTAGGCTCCCTGGGGTTTACCAACTGGGATGGATTGATAACGGGGACATCTTGAAGTTGCCCAGATAGGAAATCACTCCCATGGTTGTCTAAGGGTTCTGAGTGAGACAGATCAGATTTAAAAGATTCATCGATTTGGGGCCTTGATTGTGAAACACCATGTTTGATTGTGAGGAAACACCATCGCAGATTGTGAAACACCAATCTTTGAGGACGTGATTGTGAAACCTCGGAAAGTGTAGTTAACGACACATCTTTTGGGGTAATTCTTATAAAGGGTAATTATGACCACAAAAGAAACGGGTTCTTTATGGCGAGATATCCCTTTACTTTCTGAAAGATAAAACGAAATGCTAACAAAATAGTTCATCAACATTCATTAATAGAGCAAATGATAAATTGAACATCATTGACACAACATAGATAGCCATGACGCATAAATGATGACATAAAGAGTGCAGCTTCATTAATCATAGGATGTTCTGAAACTGTACAAGGAATACACACAGTGTTTTCACAACAAAACACATCATAACCATAGGGTGTTTTAACAAGTATCTCTATATTCATATGCATAAGAGTATAATCCTTCAATACAATGCCATGTAGTTCTTCAGTTTCCAAAAGAAAAAGCCCCCTATACAAGTTCCCTAAGGCAGTATTTATAATGTAGAAACTGCCCTTTCGGCTTCCTTGATCGTTCATCTTCCTGACCGTTGGCTACCTTGTGACCTAGTCCCTTTTGCGACCTGCGACCTGAGCTGCTGTTGTGACCTGCGACCTGGCTGCTGTTGCGACTTGCGATCTGAGCTGTCGTTGCGACCTGCGACTTGAGTAGGTCGCGGGGTCCCAAGTTGTAAGAGAATGGAAGAATGCGACCTTGTGACTAGGACGTTGGGTCGCTAGGTCGCAAAAGGTGGAAAACCAAAGAGATGTGACCTTGCGACCTTGCGACTAGGTCGTTGGGTTGCTAGGTCGCGAAAGGTGGAAAACCAAAGAAATGCGACCTTGCGACCTTGCGACTAGGTCGCTGGGTTGCTAGGTCACAAAAGGTGGAAAACCAAAGAAATGCGACCTTGGACCTTGCGACTAGGTCGCTGGGTCACTAGGTCGCAAAAGGTGGAAAACCAAAGAAGTGCGACCTTGCGACCTTGCGACTAGGTCGCTGGGTCGCTAGGTCGCAAAAGGTGGAAAACCAAAGAAGTGCGACCTTGCGACCTTGCGACTAAGTCGTTGGGTCTCTAGGTCGCAAAAGGTGGAAAACCAAAGAAGTGCGACCTCGCGACCTCACAAGATCTGCGAGTCATTTGGAGTTTTCGCCAGCATCTTCTCGTTCTGAAAATGTCTTCTTGTTGGTTGGGGAAAACCCTGGCTCTTGTGAAAACAGAAGGTTCTTCCTGCAATACAATAACACAGGTCACATGTCTATATGACTGAACAATAATAATAAAGCTAAGGGAATTTTAATCAATTATAATAATGAAAACAATAACTTAGACCCCTGGTGGTCAACTACTGAATCTTTGGAGAGAATGGCTAGGGATAGTTTTCTCTGCGCCCTTTCTCCGTCGGGATTATCATCCTCCCCACATATTAGGTCCTCTTCAAGTCTCGGATTAAATTACTTGATAGGCATGAGTTTCTTTATTCACGTTCTTAGTGTTTGCCACAGGTTTTCATGCTCATCGATTACTTATCCATAAGAGGAGCAGTACTTGTCACCTTCTATTGGAGAATCTCGGGTATCTGGATTGAGGAGAACTGGTCAGGTACAGCGATCTAGGTGGGCTTATAACAGTCTTATACACTGGGGGCTGGTCAGTTAGGTCCATTAAATCATAGCTAGCCTAACTAAAAGCTTTCCTTTGCGCGGCTGCAGAGCCACCATATTAAGATCTGATCTCTAGGCTAGCTATTATATAACATCCATTAATAATCCTGCAGAACGACCTCCACCTGCACGATTACTTCTGTTTTATGATGCTCCCATTCGCTACAGGGACCAAGCGACAAACTGATAGCGGCCCTGCTCCGATTCCAGATCAGTAACGAGGTAGGAAACCATCTCTACTTTCCAAAGACCCCAACGACAACATCGTTCTAGACGTAGCACTAACTACCAAATGAGCTCTTCCAAGCCTCGATGGCGGGCTACCTTTTCCAGGGGACAACACCTCGACAACGCAGCTTTTCCTCCAGGAATAAAACAATTCTCTATACAGATTTTTCGCCATTCAGTCTCTAATGTTAGGTAAGCCAGTTGTATAAAGAGTCTAGTGTTGAAGGCTTCTGCTTCAGTCATGGTTCTCACGGGCCTGCGATTGAACACGCTGCAACAGTCTCAAATCGACCTATGTGGAATGTGAGATAGCAATAGCAAGCGCCTTAGGCATCATCAAAGATTGAGCTCTGTGAAGATAGCTCAATGTAGTTAGTAATGGTAGTCTCGGAAATTCAGCTTCCAACGAGTATGTAACGATAGCATTTTTCTAAATATGGTGAACACAGCAGATCTGAAGAGAATTTCTCTCCTGTAATATCGCCGTCGAGGCTGTAGAAGTCAGCATAAATCATTCATATTCTATTTCTGCACGATATCCTGCTGCACTTACCATAAACGCACGGTCTTGTTTATGACAGTTGCCATGCAACTTGGAGATGGACGCGTCGACAATTACACCCATGCAGTTAGACCAATCCACGTATTGTAACATCTTGCTGCCACACGTAAACACTGCTTTGAATCGTGAACTATATCGGCTTCAAACCTTTTAGTGCAGGTCGACAATTTGCCATCGAAATCTTGGGCTCCATGCAGCGTGTGTGTGCATTCTTGCGCCATGCAACGTTGGGCTTCATGCATCGTGTCTGTGTGGTTCTGCGCCGAGTTTCCAAATAAGGTTGACCGTCATCTACGCCTGGTCCACGTGGATTATAACTGTCCACTTCATATCATCAAGTGGAAACGCCTTTGAACTTTTAAACTTATTTGTAATCCCTTCGTTTACTTGATATGATCTCGCTCCTCCAACATAACGCTCGAGGCATGGTCGTATATTATCATCCATCACATTATAACGTGCCACCATATGTTTATTATAGCACCCCGCTCCATGTTTCAACAATAGCCTTTGACCATTATATGCGCTCAATACATTTTAACGTAAGTCGAAACTATACCACAGAATATTTGCGCCGCATGCAATGTGTCCATGTCATCCGGCGCTGAGTTTCAAAGTTGACCATTACATGCAACGTAAATATTGCACGTTTGAATCCATGCAGCACCGTTGGACCATTCTGCTCCCAAATATTTACCATAGCACGCAAACCCGCCTTCGACCCTTTTGCCCATTTGTAATGCACCATATGTTCCAAAGGTTAGTCATAACATCCCGTTCCATGCTTCAACATAAACTTTGGCCATTATACGTATATGCCATCGAATGTTTGACATTTTATATGACTTGGAAATGACATGGGTTTGCACTTTAATTTTAACAACATCACCCTTTCCAATTGAATGTGCGCCCTTCATAATTTTATGGTTTTCGAAACCATATGCTTACGAGCTTTGTTTTAGTTTGAATATTGCTTTACCTCATAATATAAAGGATGTTTGTTTTGAAAGGTGTTTCTCAAACCACATTGATGACTCTTCTAACATTTACCCGTCCTATTTCATGGTTCCAAAGAATTTATTTGCATATGCACCAGCGTTCCTAGCTATTAAAATGTGTATGCATAACCTTTTAGTTTCAATTTGAGGTTCCCCATCTCTTGTGATCCCGCATAGACAAGCTTTATGGATATGAAAGAAAAAGGAGACTAGGGTTTTAATGTCATTTCCTTGCTCCACATTGTACTCCTTGCAGTGTAAATAATTTCACACCATGTAGCTTAGGATTCATAAAAGTTGCTTTTGAAAGGAGCGTCCTCATATTTGAAACTCTGTCGTTGGCTTGCCACACTACCCTGTATGTTTTCGCACTGCTGCCTGGTGCGAGGATGCCTCGAATGAGATTGTCATTTTCTAGAAAAATATTTTGAGTTTGCTTTGTTCACCGGGCCAAACTTCAGGCTAGCTTCATCGAAGTGGAGAAAAATGTTCCTTTGCGTGCACCCCTCGACATTCAGATGATATGGTGTAGGATCTAGACATTTCCAAACGGAGCTCTTTAAGCATCTGGTGCGCACTAGTGAAGGAGGCCTTTGTATCAGTGACATAGAAGGTTCTCTCTGATCAGCATGTATCGCACTATCCTCCCTTTAACAGTACTGATTACTTGCTCCTGATCCTCCCCTGTTCCGCAGCTTTTGCCTCATCGTTGAGCCCAATTTTATTACCCTTGATGTCGTGATACGACCGAGGAGTTTTTCACCCATGGGGTCGACCTGTGTGGAACATTACGACATCATAATTATTCTTTGATAATGGTGCCCACAGATAAACATATGAGACTAGCAAATGTAACAGAGGTATTCAAACCACATGCTTAATGACCTATGATGACATGGCCTTCAAAAGTTTCCCATTTAAAAGTATGCGTGGCAATCTCATTACACATGACGCGACTGCGATAATACTATTCGGTCGTATGCCGGATGATCTCCTCCACATATGGCATGATTGCAGCGACAACATCAAGTCATGGTGATGAGACAACTCATGAGGGATTAGAGATAGGTCGGTGGGATGTCGTTGGCTGCAGGTTAGGTGAAATACTTCAACGCCTAGGCGAGTAGAGGGGGAACCCGAAATTTTAAATATACCCAAAATTTTGGGTGGTGTTGTAGCGGCTACAACAAATGGCGAACCAATGGTAGAATCCAGCATCTATGTCAATATCACCACAATAGTCTGAGTCCGGATAATGATGCAAGGGAATATTGAACCAGCTCCGTGGGTACCCTTTGTATTACTTTGGCCCTTTACGAGTATGTCTAATCCTTGTGCCTCACTAAGTCCCGCTAATCAGAAACACATCAAAGAGAAAGCTCATAGACGCTGGTAGCTTGTTGATGATGTGACGAGCAAGGCAGTGGGCTTATTATTTTCAGGATTTTTAAAGTAAGTTTCTGGTGTTGCTCCGCTGCCAGCAGGCCTGGACAGTACCCCGGCGGAGTCATTTCAATAAATCACAAACGTTGCTCCGCTGCCAGCGAGCCTGGTCAGTACCCCGGCGGAGTCATAGCATTACCTCTCTGCGCAGGAATCCTTTCTCGATCCTTTACCCTTATTTGTTTCATGTGCTTACAACACTTATTTTCATGTGCTCGTGGCACTTATTTTCATGTGCTCATGGCACTTATTTTTCATGGGCGGATGAGGGATCCCGACTTATTTTACGAGCAAGAGAGGTTGTTTCTTGTGTTATAGAAAATGAAAGATATCCTGATTTGGGTTTGCCCTCATGCCAAACCTTCACATCCCATTCACCACAATAGGCGCAGTGCGCAGAACAGCACATTAAAACGTCCAAGACTATGCTGGGCACAAGGCTTAGGCTTACAGGTATGGGCCATTTCAACTCATCAGGTCTCCCACAGACAACCGGCTCGTATCTCCCCAGATAATAGGTTTAGACTCATAGGCATCTTGTTAATAATGCGACTTCGATGACTGATCCTAAGAGAAAGCTGCCTCTTGAGATAGCCACCGCAACCTCACACAAAACAATGGGGTTACTGCTTCAGCAATCAGGGCAAAACAAGACTGCAAGGTGATAGGGTTGCAATGAGGGCTTGTGCAGCGGCAGGCGACATGACAGAAATGATGTGAGGAAGAAAGAATGTGACGCAATGAAATAGGCGATGCCTAAGATGCAATGCAACGCCATGTGTGAGAACGATCAACCAGTTGTAGGTGGCAAAGAGGCGTAATACAAGCAATGATTATTTATGCAGCAACAAGCAACTGAAAAGGAAATGAAAGAAGATACTTGTAACATGATGTTGCCTAAGATATTAATCGTAAACAAAACAACAAAACAAACTTTTAACCTATGAAGTAAAAAATTTGGCAAGTAAACCTAATTAACTTTGAACTAAAAATTTTATTGCAGGTCCTAGCTAGCCTACACCTAAACCCTAGTTAAGCGATGATGCGATCGGGTTAGGTAAAATCAGTTTTCTAGTGCAGCCACCGCATTAGTTCCCGACCTGCAAGGACAAGCATGGTCAGGATCAGAGCTAGTATCCAAAAAAGTGCAGTAGCAACAAAACTTACCTAAGGAGCCGGTGCAACGGCAAGACGATAATAGATACCTACCAAAGAACATGCCGGAACAGATTGTGCAGGCTGATTCCCGCTCTCATCTTGATATACCTCAATCTGTTCTTGAAACTCAACATTATTGATAAATGACATAAAATCATTCATGCATGATCCTGGATTTGAGGGGTGATGGGTAAGCCAATTCCTATTTGCAAGCACATTCACCGAAAGGGGTTGGTTGACTTGATTGACAATCTCATCATGGTGTTGGGGACCATCATTTTTATGGAATGGGAACAATACGCAAGTGCCAGGCGAATTATAGATGCATGCACATCCAAGCGTAGAAATTCTAGTTTCGAAAACCCTAGTCCGGGGTTGCTCCTGGGTTTGGTTAAAGGTATGGGGATCTGAATCCACATTTAAAGGATCCTGAAATTCCTCACTGCTTTGCACAAACTCTGGACCTTTGGGCAAGGGGTTTTCCAACTTTGACTGCTTGGCGAGATCAACAGGAGAATGGGTATGATTGTCAATTGCAGTGATTTGAAAGATGTCAGTAGGCTTTGTATCAATTTGGTCAAATGTTTGCGCACTGACAGATTGATAAATCAAAATGTCGGATTCTCCAGATTTGCCAGGATGAGGTGAATTCGACGCGTTTATGCTAGAAGGAGCATGGTACTGGGGAATTGTCATTTCAGAAACGGTCGGCGGAGGCTGAAGCGTTTCGATTTTTTGGTGGGTATTTGAATCTTTTGAAAGAGAATCATCGAATTCAGGTGTCCTCATAGGGTCAGCCAAGAGATCCGAGTGATAGTCCTCGATGGTATGATTGAACATGTTTTCAGATAAGCAGGGATCACTGTAATCATTGATTTGTTCAAAATGGGTACCTGAGATGTCAGGCTCCCCGAGAGTTACCGATTGGGATGGATCAACACAGGGAACATCTTGAAGTTGTTCAGACGGGGAATCACTCCTATGGCTATCTAAAGATCCCAAGTGAGAAAAGTCAGATGTAACAGATTCATCGATTTTGGACTGTGATTGTGAAACACCATCTACGTGCTTATGATTGTCGCCAATACCAGTATAAGGCAATTTTGAATGTCTCGAAGAAATTACTGGTGTGGCGGGATCGAGAGACAAACTAGGAAATAATGAACAAAAAGATTGAATCGTAGGGGTGTTAACCACATGAGGCTTTTCAACACGCACATTAGTGTCGTTCAGAGGACACAATGATTTGACAGGCCTTGTAAGGAATAAACTTTATGCGGGGTAGGAGTCGATTCATAATACGTATGTAAACCAGATTCATAGTCTGAATGTGAGCTAGATTCATTATCCGAATCTGAACCGGATTCGTAATCTAAACGTGAACCAGATTCGTCGCCCGAATCTGAACCAGATTCATCATCTTAATCTGAACCAGATTCATAATCTAAATATGAACCAAATTCATAATTTGAATGTGAACCAGATTCAGGACTAACTCCCGGGAGACATCGAGTGGGCTCGGGGTAGGTGTCATGAACCGAGAGAGGTAATGAGCCACTGGGGTGTTTAAAATCTGATTCGACATGGTACGTGAAATACTCAAATTCAGAATAGCTGTTTACTTGCGGGTTGTCATAGGGCACACTGGGATCTAACTGAAATTGTTCAAGGGAAGCAAGAATCACATACTTGAACTGTTTACTTAAACATTCCCAATTTACATCCCTCTCAAGGAACTAAAAACAATAATGAAAAAATCTGATAGCAAACTCGTCTAAAGATTCCCGAGGTTCCATTCTAATGTCATTTAGCTTTATTACAATGTTATGAAGATCATACCTGTGAAAAGCTTGCTGTAATTCCCTGGCGAGTTGTTCAAACGAGTGGATGGAAGCTTCAGGCAATGTGCAGCACCATTTTTTAGCGCGACCTTCGAGAGTGAGGAATAAAAGCAAACAAATGAAACATTCATTTTCAATTTTGTAGCACTCACCAAAGTCATAGAAATCTAAAAGGTGTTGGGTTATAGGTACCCCATTTTCACCATCAAATTTTAACTGGGACAAGCGATACATAAGTTTATCGGGGATGAAGTATCCAGGTTCATAAAACTTGGACAAACATCTCGGGAGAATGATTTGGGAACAAGCCATTACAGATATGAGATTAACTGCAGGCTCTAAAGGCTCAGCTTGTCATCTGGCCTCCCCCTTTTCGTTAAACATCTGGTCGGAGGTCAGGCCCTCCTTCTAGCGCCAAATCTGTTGACGTGAAAATTTGTCCGGCCAACAGTAGGGGATCTCCCCGGTAGAAAGTCCCAATTAGACCTTGAACCGTTTGGAGTAGGGATCCCGTCCGGGGTGTGGGTCTGGCTACCACTTAAGACGCCTTCCCTTAGGTCTCAAAAGAACCTGATTGAACCAGCGGACATACACTTATTCACATGATACAGAATACAGGATTGATGTATTAAACCCGAATCAAACACTATGCGTAGCAAGATTATAAATAAAGCATGTACACCTCAGGAGATGTCATTAGCAACACATCTTTGGGGGTAATTCTTATAAGGTAGTCTAACCACAAAAGAAATAGTTCTTTATGGCGAGATATCCCTTTACTTTCTGAAAGATAAAACGAAATGCTAACAAAATAGTTCATTAACATTCATTAATAGAGAAAATGATAAATTGAACATCATTGACACAACACAGATAGCCATGACGCATAAATGATGACATAAAGAGTGCAGATTCATTAATCATAGGATGTTCTAAAACTGTACAAGGAATACACACAGTGTTTGCACAAAAAAACACATCATAACCATAGGGTGTTTTAACAAGTATCTCTATATTCATATGCGTAAGAGTATAATCCTTCAATACAATGCCATTTAGTTCTTCAGTTTCCAAAAGAAAAAGCCCCCTATACAAGTTCCTGAAGGCAGTATTTATAATGCAAAAACTGCCCTTTGGGCTTCCTTGATCTTTCATCTTCCTGACTGTTGGCTGCCTTGCGACCTAGTCCCTTTTGCGACTTGCGACCTGAGCTGCTATTGCGACCTGCGACCTGGCTGCTGTTGTGACCTGCGATCTGAGCTGTCGTTGCGACCTGTGACTTGACTAGGTCACGGGGTCGCAAGTTGTAAGAGAATGGCAGAATGCGACCTTGCGACTAGGTCGCTGGGTCGCTGGGTCGTAAAAGGTGGAAAACCAAAGAGATGCGACCTTGCGACTAGGTCGCTGGGTCGCTGGGTCGCGAAAGGTGGAAAACCAAAGAAATGCGACCTTGCGACTAGGTCGCTGGGTCGCTAGGTCGCAAAAGGTGGAAAACCAAAGAAATGCGACCTTGCGACCTTGCGACTAGGTCGCTGGGTCCCTAGGTCGCAAAAGGTGGAAAAGCCAAAGAAGTGCGACCTTGCGACCTTGCGACTAGGTCGCTGGGTCGCTAGGTCGCAAAAGGTGGAAAACCAAAGAAGTGCGACCTTGCGACCTTGCGACTAAGTCACTGGGTCGCTAGGTCACAAAAGGTGGAAAACCAAAGAAGTGCGACCTCGCGACCTCGCCAGATCTGCGAGTCATTTTGAGTTTTCGCTAGCATCTTCTCGTTCTGAAAATGTCTTCTTGTTGGTTGGGGAAAACCCTGGCTCTTGTGCAAACAGAAGGTTCTTCCTGCAATACAATAACACAGGTCACATGTCTATATGACTAAACAATAATAATAAAGGTAAGGGAATTTTAATCAATTATAATAATGAAAACAATAACTTAGACCCCTGGTGGTCAACTACTGAATCTTTGGAGAGAATGGCTAGGGATAGTTTTCTCTGCGCCCTTTCTCTGTCGGGATTATCATCCTCCCCACATATCAGGTCCTCTTCAAGTCTCGAGTTAAATTACTTGATAGGCATGAGTTTCTTTATTCACGTTCTTAGTGTTTGCCACAGGTTTTCATGCTCATCAATTACTTATCCATAAGAGGAGCAGTACTTGTCACCTTCTATTGGAGAATCTCGGGTATCTGGATTGAGGAGAACTGGTCAGGTACAGCGATATAGGCGGGATTATAACAGTCTAATACACTGGGGGCTGGTCAGTTAGGTCCATTAAATCATAGCTAGCCTAACTAAAAGCTTTCCTTTGCGCGGCCGCAGAGTCACCATATTAAGATCCGATCTCTGGGCTAGCTATTATATAACATCCATTAATAATCCTGCAGAACGACCTCCACCTGCACGATTACTTCTGTTTTATGATGCTCCCATTATTCTGAGGGACCAAGCGACAAGCGATGGCGGCCACTCGGGTTCCCATATCAGTAACGGTAGGAAACCATCTCTACTTTCCAAAGACCCCAACGACAACATCGTTCTAGACGTAGCACTAACTACCAAATGAGCTCTTCCAAGCCTCGATGGCGGGCTACCTTTTCCAGGTGACAACACCTCGACAACGCAGCTTTTCCTCCAGGAATAAAATAGTTCTATATACAGAGTTTTCACCATTTAGCCTCTAATGTTAGGTAAGCCAGTTGTATAAAGCGTCTAGTGTTGAAGGCTTCTGCTTCGGTCATGGTTCTCACGGGCCTGCGATTGAACACGCTGCAACAGTCTCAAATCGACCTATGTGAAATGTGAGATAGCAATAGCAAGTGCCTTAGGCATCATCGAAGATTGAGCTCTGTGAAGACAACTCAACGTAGTCAGTAATGGCAGTCTCGGAAATTCAGCTTCCAACGAGTATGTAACGATAGCATTTTTCTAAATATGGTGAACACAGTAGATCTGAAGAGCATTTCTCTCCTGGAATATCGCTGTCGAGGCTGCAGAAGTCAGCATAAATCATTCATATTCTATTTCTGCACGATATCCTGCTGCACTTACCATAAACGCAGGTTCTTGTTTATGACAGTTGCCATGCAACTTGGAGATGGACGCGTGGAAAATTACACCCATGCAGTTAGACCAATCCACGTATTGTAACATCTTGCTGCCACACGTAAACACTTCTTTGAATCGTGAACTATATCAGCTTCAAACCTTTTAGTGCAGGTCGACAATTTGCCATCGAAATCTTGGGCTCCATGCAGCGTGTGTGTGCATTCTTGCACCATGCAACGTTGGGCTTCATGCATCGTGTCTGTGTGGTTCTGCGCCGAGTTTCCAAATAAGGTTGACCGTCATCTACGCCTGGTCCACGTGGATTATAACTGTCCGCTTCATATCATCAAGCGGAAACGCCTTCGAACTTTTAAACTTATTTGTAATCCCTTCGTTTACTTGATATGATCTCGCTCCTCCAACATAACGCTCGAGGCATGGTCATATATTATCATCCATCACATTATAACGTGCCACCATATGTTTATTATAACACCCCGCTCCATGTTTCAACAATAGCCTTTGACCATTATATGCGCTCAATACATTTTAACGTAAGTCGAAACTGTACCACAAAATATTTGCGCCGCATGCAACGTGTCCATGTCATTCGGCGCTGAGTTTCAAAGTTGACCATTACATGCAACGTAAATATTGCACGTTTGAATCCATGCAGCACCGTTGGACCATTCTGCTCCCAAATATTTACCATAGCACGCAAACTCGCCTTCGACCCTTTTGCCCATTTGTAATGCACCATACGTTCCAAAGGTTAGTCATAACATCCCGTTCCATGCTTCAACATAAACTTTGGCTATTATACGTATATGCCATCGAATGTTTGACATTTTATATGACTTGGAAATGACATGGGTTTGCACTTTAATTTTAATAACATCAGCCTTTCCAATTGAATGTGCGCCCTTCATAATTTTATGGTTTTCGAAACCATATGCTTACGAGCTTTGTTTTAGTTTGAATATTGCTTTACCTCATAATACAAAGGATGTTTGTTTTGAAAGGTGTTTCTCAAGCCACATTGATGGCTCTTCTAACATTTACCCGTCCTATTTCATGGTTCCAAAGACTTTATTTGCATATGCACCAGCGTGCCTAGCTATTAAAATGTGTATGCATAACCTTTTATTTTCAATTTGAGGTTCCCCATCTCTTGCGATCCCGCATAGACAAGCTTTATGGATATGAAAGAACAAGGAGACTAGCGTTTTAATGTCATTTCCTTCCTCCACATTGTACTCCTTGCAGCGTAAATAATTTCACACCATGTAGCTTAGGATTCATAAAAGTTGCTTTTGAAAGGAGTGTCCTCATATTTGAAACCCTGTCGTTGGCTTGCCACACTACCCTGTATTTTTTCGCACTGCTGCCTGGCGCGAGGATGCCTCGAATGAGATTGTCATTTTCTAGAAAAATATTCTGAGTTTGCTTTTTTCACCGGGCCAAACGTCAGGCTAGCTTCATCGAAGTGGAGAAAATTGTTCCTTTGCGTGCACCCCTCGACATTCAGATGATATGGTGTAGGATCTAGACATTTCCAAACGGAGCGCTTTAAGCATCTGGTGCGCACTGGTGAAGGAGGCCTTTGCATCAGTGACATAGAAGGTTCTCTCTGATCAGCATGTATCGCACTATCCTCCCTTTAATAGTACTGATTACTTGCTCCTGATCGTCCCCTGTTCCGCGGCTTTTGCCTCATCGTTGAGCCCAATTTTATTACCCTTGATGTCGTGATACGACCGAGGATTTTGTCACCCATGGGGTCGACCTGTGTGGAACATTATGACATCATAATTATTATTTGATAATGGTGCCCACAGATAAACATATGAGACTAGCAAATGTAACAGAGGTATTCAAACCACATGCTTAATGACCTACGACGACATGGCCTTCAAAAGTTTCCCATTTAAAAGTATGCGTGGCAATCTCATTACACATGACGCGACTACGATAAGAGTGTTCGGTCGTATGCCGGATGATCTCCTCCACATATGGCATGATTTCAGCGACAACATCAAGTCATGGTGATGAGACAAATCATGAGGGATTAGAGATAGGTTGGTGGGATGTCGTTGGCTGCGGGTTAGGTGAAAGACTTTAACGCCTAGGCGAGCAGAGGGGGAACCCAAAATTTTAAATATACCCAAAATTTTGGGTGGTGTTGTAGCGGCTACAATAGGCCCCTTGGCCCTGGAAGATTGGTAAAAGTTCCAGAATGAACGATGCCAAGATGGAACCATAACTGAACTTTTTCAGTTTACCCTGTTTGCATTTCGTGAGGTGCCTTTTCATATTAATTGTCACTACTGTTGCCCAGTCATATAGCAGGGGACCCATGCATTCTGAAGCTAGCAGGAGTTGGGCCTTTGTGGCCTCGTGCGGAGCCTGCGACCCAGCAGCCCGCGTTATGGTATAGAGAACCACTCTCAACGCCAGATCAGAGATAGTGTGGATATCCACTTTCTTACTACCTGATCCCGTTTGAGCTCCTGGGCACACTCGTGCCATCACTTCTTCCATCTTTTCCCCAGATGGTCTGCTTCCAGTCAGCACGGGGATCGGACCTCTGCGGGACAATCCAGTGATAAAATAAACATCGGAAACCTCCAGCTCTAATACCTGGTCTCATAACCGGAACACCTGGTCACGTTCGTCCTAGATACTGATTAAATACTGGAGGAGCTCGGGCTGAGCTCATAAACATGGTGTGAGGAAGAACTTTTTCAACCCACAGTTTCTAAGTGCATTCATGCAAGCCTGGCTTTGCATGGCTTATTCATCCTCTTCTCCGTGCTCTCATTCTTTCCATTCAATTTCCATTTTGAGTGATTACCTGCATTCATATGGTCAAAAACCCTTAGTTAGATCTCTGATGAGCCTCAAATTCCATGCAATTTGGTCTAAATGTCAAAATTTTGGGCGAATTTTTAGGTTCGGCCGCTGGCGCGGCTGTTTTTTGAACATTCGCACCATGTGGCATGAGCCCTTTATATAAAAGAGGTCATTGGCGCGGGTCCGTGCCAGATACCCACGCCAATGGGCGCAGCCCTAAAATTTTAAAAGCGGCCACACAGAACTGATTTTCAAGGGAAAATTATTAAAAAATGAATGAAAATGAAGAGCAAAAGAGCGCCTCTTACCTGTGACAGACGAGAAGCTGAATGGTTAACTGGATTTGTCGCAATCACCGTCAGAATTTTCTGCTCCAAATGGACCACTGTTGCTTTCCACCAAGGTAAATAGTAAAAGTAATTTTATTTTTACCAATTTGACATATTTATAACTTTTTCGACGTTAAATGAGTTTTTAAAGTTATTTTTATCAAATATTTGCATATGTTATGTCGAAAATGGGTTTTACGCTTGCTTGGTATGTGCAGCAGTAGGTTTTTGCGACTTAAACGATGGAAACGAGTTGTATTTTATACTTTTTCGGACTCGGTAAATACACGAAAAAGTCACTCTGGAGTCATCTTTCAGCTCTTTTCTGACTCTCTAAATATGAAAAGATCGCCGAGGCCCTTGTCGTTTCGATCTCGTTAAAATGGACACGAATCGACATCCACCCGGTATAAGTTTAACCCTTTTTCGGGCCGGGATGGATTGATTACGAAAAAGGAATACCCTAGCCTATTGCGACTAGGAGGTTTTCCCGGATATTGTTTTCTACCTTTTCGGATCTGGGGAACTATTTACGAAAAGGGACCTGTGGAGTTTTCTTTTCTGCTATCTTTTCAAACTCTCTAAACATGAAAAGACGCCGAGTTCTCCCTTTTTCAGACTCGTAAAACCCTGATGACATCGGATCCAGTCGAAATGACATTCTCCGAGTTCTTCCTTCCTAGGACTCGTTAAATGCACTAGGATGGATTTGCCCGAAGGGCGGACTTATATTGCAAGCATATGTTATCCCCTTCAAGCTTGTTATTAAAAATAATTGGGGTACTCGCCAAAAATGGTGGGGGAAGATGGAACCATCGTCATTGTCGTCGGCAGTATGTCGCTCTTGAACATGGCACTTGTCTGCATTCGTGTCGGGTTGGGGACATCTCATCTCGTTGCTTCACTTTGCCTCCGTGGGTTTGGGTAATCCATTTTGACCTCTCATCTGTTCACTGCCTCGTCACCATGACCTTTGATCCGTTGGTGTCAAATACTGCCAAGTCTACTGTCGTGCCGTTTATATGTTCAAGAGAAGTTGGCCTCTGCAAATATCAACCTTCCTCTGATTCTCATACGATCCTGATTCACAACAGAACATCATCTTCCTCTGTCTCATGTTGATGATGTGGGAAACATTATGGCCCAACTTCGATCAAGGTCACTTCCTGTCGACTTCAGCTCATTATCCAGGAAGTTGGTCTAGAGACTCCTTATGGTACCTTGGAGTCTGCATGCCTCAATGGTAGGTTCGTCGCATTCGACGTGAGGTTTACATCATTGACCTCCGATCGAGTGATTCTGCGAGTGTTCGACGTCAACTCATTTATTCTCACGCCATAGATTGTACCTTAGTACCTTGAGGACCATTTTCATTATTGGTGGTTTCTCTCACGTCTGTTAACAGCTTTCATCATTGGCTGGTAATCAGACGATGTTCTTTCATGTTCGACTTCAGCTCACATATTCACATGCTTGAACTTGTACTTTGTTTGGGTCGAGATGGAGTGCAAGACCCTGGATTGTGTCTGTTGTAATCCAGGCTGCGATTGTGGATTATTATCATTATGTACATGACTCACTGATTGGATGGCTGCGACCATACCTGAGTCTATTTGTTAGATCCTAGTTGGATGGCTGCGCCCATACCCTGGATCCAGATTATAGCATACTCTGTTTCGGATGGCTGCGTCCATACCACATATACATCATGTACTTGAGATATTAGTTGTATCTTTCTGCGTAGGTTTTCCGACGGCGGGCCTTCAGTTGAACATGTTCTCGTAAATCATTTCACCCCCCTCTCTCTCAGGCCTCATACTTTAGGGGGCATCTGTTACACAGTAATTTGTCACCATCCCTACCATTCCCCGTCCCGCACAATGGAGGACCCATTTTGTGACCTGTAAACATTTTTATGCCTTGAAAACATCATCAATGCATTCCTCTAAGCATGAGCTTCATTTTCCCTTGAGACATCTCCTTGCAAAAATCATGAAAAACATCCCTTTTTGCATTGGCGCGGACAAAAAGTTCAGTACTCGCGCCAATGAGGAAAATCCTGCAAAGAGGTCGCGCCACCCAATTTAGGGACTGTTTTTTAAATAAATATGGTGGAAGTTGAGTTCCAACAAACTCAGAAACCATTGCCTATCTTGAGTTGGGAGGTTTGGCTGTGGAAGTTCTATGGAAGGGAAGTGGTTTTGCCACCTCCCATGGAACCTTCCTTGTTGATAGGGCCAATCCCATAATAATAGGGATCCCAACTCCCTCCTTCCCCATCTATAAAAGCCTGCTCAATTCCATGGCAAACTAGTCTTGAAGTGCCTATGCTTTGAATCTCCATATCCCCAAGAGCCTTTGTGCTGTAAAGAGCCCTCTTTTTCCCTTAAGGCTGACTCAAGTAAGGAGACCATCGTCGAGAGACTTTGGAGAGGTTTTCCCTTTCCTTGGAAAGCTTTGCGAGACGTGAACGACTGGAGACCCATCCGGAGGAGACCGCAACGTCAGAACTTGGTTGTAATCTCTCTTCGTTTTTTATTTAATAGATGATTACGATTATGGTTCCACTCTGTTTTCCATCATGTTAATATGAGTAACATCCTTTCTGACTGATGTTTAGTTACGTATGCCAGATTTTATGCTTGTATCTGTTTGTTTCTTCCATGTGCAGGTGTTCATCCGCGGAGATCGTGGAGGGATTTTGATCTGCCGAGGTTGAGGAACGGGGACGCTTCTTCTTCAGATCATAGCATTGGAATCCAGGTAGGCTTCTATCTCTAGTCTTTTCATTCGTAACTAGGAACTTGCATCGTAACATTGTTTGATTGTTGCTAGACCCCTGCTGGGCTAGTAGGGATCGCCTTTGTCTGCAGAGGGGATTTACCTCCTCAACAGTGAGTCATTCTTGTGATCGCATACCCCTGATCTGTGAAGGTTATCAACCCAAGACCTTTAGGTTATCTTTCCTGAAACAGAAATGGAAACTTCGCTCGAGATAAAATTCTTGTGATTTACCGTTTGGGTTGTTTTTATCTATCTTCTAGGTTCCTGATAGGTTTTATCAATTTTTACAATCTAGCAAGTTTTTTTTCAGTTAGACAGAAGACCTGGTCCCTTGATCAGGCTTGAATTTTTTTCTTTTCCTTATCTTTGTTTCCATACTTAGTTTTTACTTTGCACAATTGCATATAGTTGCTATGTTTTCCAAAGGGACCCATGTATATGTGAGTTTCCTTTGTTACAGTTGAGTATACAGGCTAGCTGCACACTCTGAAAGCGCATATGGATGGAAAAATTTGAATTTTTTTATTTTCAGCCCCTTGGTCTTTTCTGTTTGAGTGGAACCATTCCTGTGGTGTCTGTACGGTCTTTGGACTGTGTCTGTGGTGATTTTATATATGTTTCTCTCTTGTTTTATGAAAACCTAGCCATTTGGTGAAATTGCATTGTTTTTTGTGTTTTCAATTACGACTGAAGCACTGAGAGCTTTTCCTGAAGTTCTTGGTTGTTTTCATCTATCAGAATAGAAAGCCTTTGCTTGTTTTCTCTTCTTGGCCCTATGCATTGCTTCACTTATGCTTTTTTCCTCTTTGACCTATTTCGATTTTCTTGATTTCTTGAACTTGTCTTGTTGTGAATCTTGAAAATTCTCTTTTTGATTTTTTAGGCAGTTGTTCGTTGCAATATTGTGCTACTGCGCTGAATCAATTGATTGAGTTTCGTGGTTCATTCTGCTCATTTTAGTCCTACTACGAAAGTAGCACAGTTGTCTTGAGCACTTTGAAGCTTTTTGAGGCTCATTCGGCTTGATTCCGGTTCTTGGGTAGCTTTTGTTTGTTTTCTTGAAATCTTCTTTCTTTCATTATAAGAAAAAAATACAAAAACATTTTATGTTTTCCACATCTTTTTCCTTGAGTTTTTTTTTACGGTTTCATTATATCTTTATGAGCTTCTTGGTTGATTTCAAGTCTTTGGTTCTTGGCTTTATTGTGAGGTAAATTTTATTTTGCTTTCACTTTTCTATAAAGTGCATTTTTTACGTTCTTATACATAGGAGTTTTGTTTCAAACTGGCCTTGTTTTCTGTCAAAAAGTGATCGAACCATTGTCTAGGAACTCTTTTTTTCTTCTTTAGAATTGGAAACGTAGGATTTGCATATCATTGGTAGTTTGCACTAAGTGCATTTGAGCATTTTAGTCTTTTTCGTAACTTTCTGAATTATGTGAAGTGTGAGTGTCTAAAAAGAAAAAAACAAAGTTTTTTCTTATTAGTTTCGTAGAACCCAAGAAGAAACCACTTTTCATTGAAAGGAGATCATTGCATTTTCATGTAACTAGGTTTTCATTGATTTCTTTTGCGTCACAAAACACCATCAATTTCACTTCCGTGAGACCTTGACTTAAATAACATCCAATTTAAAATAAGTGATCTAATTAAAAGAAACTAGAAGTTTTTGCATAATTTTCATTAATGATACACCAAATAGCTAGGTTGTAGGGCCTTGGATTAGGTGAGTGGAGGGTTAACTCTCCAAGGCTGCTCAAATTATTAAAAATAGAAAGTTTATTAGTGAGTGAAATCCAACACCATTAAGTGGACTGGGAAATCTCTCCTCTAGAGAGTCAAGCACGAGGGGTAGTGTAGGCAGAGAAGAGAGATACCCCATCTCCTATTTGCTAATTCTTGACCTAAGACTGTTCCGCCCAGCTGTTGATACAGATTGGTGCCCTTAGTTGCCTATCCTAGGGACTGCACAGGTGACTGTGGGGGGGCGGATACCCGTGGTACCTGAGACAGACATTGCATCACTTCCATCAGTACTTCTGGAGGGTGGCCTTGTGAAGCTTGGGTACTTGCACTGGAAAAGGATTTTTTAAGGAGGTCAGCGTAATTGTTTCTATTACCTTCGCTAGTAGGTCTGGGGCGTAATTACCCCAGACTATTTTCAGAAGGTCCTATTATTTTGTTGTCTTGTATTTTGGTGTCTAGTCCTCATCAGCCAGAGCATAAATACTTGAGAGCTACTTGCCTGGCTGTATCTTAGATACTTTTTTAGATCTATTCTTTGCTCCTAGATTACTTAGCTTTATATATTTTTTGAGTCTAATTTTAATCTCTTAAAGTGGTAGACCGATCTCCTCATCGATCGAGGAGGCTTCGTGGGTTGTCTCCCATGAGTGCTAAGCCTTCTTCAAGAAGGCGTAGGAGTAATTCAGAGGGTGATTTTCACCCAGTGCTTTCAAACACAGAAGAGAGAGATCCTCCATCAGGGCTTGAAGTTTCTATCGGTGGTTTTGGTGTCGGTGTCAGTATAGAGAGGAGTTCTTCACTCATTTCTAGAGTTTCATTTCCAGCAGAAGAAGTAGAAATAGAGGAAGTCCCTCAGCCTACTGAGTCCCTTCCATATCCTCTTCCTTCTAGTTATCCTCAAATTATTCAGTACATCAGACCCAAGTCTCAGAGATTGGAAAGTCCTTATCCTTCATATTCATACCTTTCGCTGGCCATGACCGGGAACATAGTTTCGGCTGTTAACACTGCAGGTGTTCAGCCTCCTCTTTTAGTCAAAGGAGGGGGCACTATTGCTATATCGACAATCACTTCTAGTGCTATTGTGTTTGGCTCTACTTCAACCCAAGCACATGCTTCTAAATCTGGTCCATTTTCTTTCGGAATGCCCACTAGTGGGATTCCTTAATCTTTCTCCTTTTGTATTGCTTCAGCTGTCTCCACACCCATTCCTTATATGGTTAGTGGATCAGATTCATTTCAAGGGTTCCCCTTTGGAAGTGGGCACATCCCTCATTCGAACCATTCCTTAGGATATATACCTTTTACCTCTTAGACTTCAGGTTTTAATCCATTTTCAAGAGGTCAAAGTTCTAATGTCTTTACAAGATGGAAACCTGTTTTTACAGTGTTAGGAGAATGGAATTAGTTTCTTGTTGGTCAGCAAGGGAATGTTCCTTTCCCTTTTTTGAGTACTTATCAATATTTTTCTCCATTTGCAAATTCTTGGAACCCTTACCAAGGGGTTTCCTCTCCATTCACTACCTTAGTTGGAGGAAATGGTCCTGTCTATAGTCACTCTATGTTGGGGGGTGGGGGGGGGTCCTTCTCCGAATGTTGGGTCACAAGGATTTTCTTATGGCCCAACATTCTCTATGAAAAACACTTGGAAACCTAGTGCCTCAACAAATCCATAATACTCTTTTCAGAACGTTCGGAATCCTTTCTATGGAGGATGGAATTCCCAGGCTCCTCCTCGCTTACCATTTCTAGCAACATTAAACTTGCTAGATCTATCAAAATTGAATAAAGATCATATTCGGTATAGTCTGGGTTGGCCTCCGGTCCCCACCAAGCTCCCCTCATATATTCCAAAATTTAAAAGGAAGACTGGATAGGATCTGACGAATCATATCAACACTTTCCATTTATGGTGTTCCTCGAACTCTTTGATCGATGATTCAATTAGGTTGAGATTATTTCAAAGAACCTTAGCTGGAAATGCTACCAAATGGTATATTGAGTTAACTAGGTGCAGTTTTGCTACTTTTGGAGAGTTGGCTAATATGTTCTTAAATCACTTTCAGTTACTTGTCCGTTATGATGCCGGGATTGACCTCCTGGCCAATTTTTAGCAGGACAAGGAAACTCACATTTATGATCATATTTAGGAATGGAGAAGAAAGAAGAGGCTCATTAAAGCCCAAATCCCAAATGAATTCCTTCTTGAGTGGTTTTTGAAATATTTACAGCCAGAAATTTATAACGACGTATCCCTTTTAGGGGTATTTTCTGAAGAGCAGGCTATTTTTAGGGCTCAAAAATTGGACTAATTTATTCTCAGTCAGGAGTCCTTAATAAAAAATTTATGGATGCTCCTTAGTCCAAATTAGACTTGGCAAAAACTAAACCTGATCCTCATGGTGATGGACTTATTGGTTCGATCGATAGTGGTGCGGATAACCTGCTTAGTCGATAGCAACGGTTGTATATACAATCTGCTTCTTCTCGTCAGGTTGTGCCTTCAGTGTCAACTCCTTCCTAGTCCTTGGAAATTAATTCTGTCCAAAATTCCAATCCCAAAGTAAATCAGAAATACGATGGGAAGAACAAGGGATGGAATAACATGAAAAATGACAAGAATGGGAAGGGGAATTCAAACAAATCCAAAAATCCTGTCGGAGATGGTAAAAATGATAATAAAAATAAAGTCATGTTTCCATGAAATTTGTGCACTGGAGACCATCTTATGAAACTTTGCCCTAAAATTCAGGATGCGCAGCGCTTGTTAGCACAACAAGGTTCTTCTAGTTCACAGGTTGTTCTAGCAAACCCTTTTCCCCAAGGGCAAAAATTAGCTGTTGGCACGAATCAAAATACTAAGGCTTCCTCTTGGGGCATCCAGGAAGGGTAAAATACATAAAAACATATACACGATGAGTGCTCACACAGATATTGCTACGAGATCTCGTGACTATGGCGAATCTGAGTCTTCAAAAGCCAAGGGCGCTCCTGATAGTACTGAGCCACTTCATATTACTAGGCCTACAATTGAGCCTATACCTCGGATGCCAAAAGGGTCTTAAAAACATTCTATGATCAATCCTAGTGCTAAGGTTTCCCAGAACTACTTGATTGTAGAAGATTTGGCTGAAATTCCTTGTGCCATGTCTGCGTTGTAGGTGCTCCAATCTTGTCTGACTCAGCGAAGTGCTTTGCTCACTGCTATTGGGGCTATTGATCCAAAGAGTTCTCTTATGATCACATTTGACATGTTTAATTTTAAAAAGAGACTTCCTCATCATATGGATTTTCATATCGGGTTGACTTATCGAAAATTCAATATATTTCAAACATTCATTGATGAGGGTGCTTCCATGTGTGTGATGTCTCTTGCATGCTGGAAGGGTATTGGATCTACCACAGTTGTTCCTTTAGCCACTCTTCTGACTACGTTTGATGGTCATTCTCATAGACTTCATGTTATTTTTCCAACTTTTCCCATCTATGTTGGGGGAAAGACTATTAATATTGAAGTTGAGATAGTTGATGCAAGCTTAGACTATAACCTTCTGTTGGGGAAGAAATGGATCTATGAGATGGATGCCATTACATCCTAATTATTTTGCGTCATTTGTTTCCCTCACGAAGGGAGAATTGTCACAGTTGACCAACTGGATTGTTCTCCTATAGATTCAAATGCATCCTTTGACTAAGCCATTCCTTTGGTGAAGGATACCAAGCCACCTGTTGAGAATATGGGGGTTGGAATGTACACTTACTTGATGGGTAATTTTTATCTTCCAACTCCTTCAATTCATATCAATGCAATTTCATCCTCCAGGGCTCCTATTCGAAGAGAGTTATTTAAAAATCATTATTTTTCGAATCCTTCGACCTTGCCTTATCCTAATTCCACATTAGAAGAAGTTCAATTGGGTGAAATGGCATTCCCTATGCCCGCAACTGAGATTTCTTATAGCTCTATTGTTGACTCTACAGATTCCATTCCAGCTTCTCTTTCATCGGAGGAATTGGATGGAGATGTGGCTATAGCTTGGACTTGTTATTGCCTAAATCTACCTCAGGCTAAAAGAAGGCAGAGTTCAGGGTAACATCAAACCACGCTTAGCCTGGTAGCTAGCCCTACCAGAACAGGAGAGGGCTCTCTTTGGGTCAATCTCAGCAAAAAGTAATCGATAGGGCTTGAGATGACTAAAATAAAAGCTAATTTTAGGCTAGGTATATAAGTAAAGGAGTTTTATTATGTTTTTTGTGGTTTTTTTGGATCAAGGGAAAGGCAGTTTTGGGTGCGGGTATTAGGCCTAGTTTTTGCAGAATTCTGATTGGGGAAAGGTAGGCAATAGTTTTGATGCTTTAGCTTGAGTGAATGGATGGATTAGATCGGTGATCAGCTGAAGAGGGCAAGAGGGTCTCAAGAGTCCTCCTCAAATAGATGAAAACATGAAAAAACTAAACAAAAATGAAGGCAGAGCAAAGCAACCAATGAATTCTACCTTTATAACTTGTTTGTTCAGTTTAAGAAGAAAGGATAATGAAAATGGTACACATAAACATCAGTGAACTTACAGATACATAGAGAAAAACACCATCAAAACATAGAGCCACAAGGATCCCAAAGAGGGCTGCAAACCCTGGTCTATTTCTTTGCCAAAATTGCAGAATGAATGTACAATGAAGTGCTATGCAATCCCAAAAGTCCAACCCTGAAAATGACTGAGAAAATACATCATATAGAAAATCCTAACCCATTCCCATGCCTCTAGGGGTCTAGCTCATCATTCTAGGAGCTTTTTCAACCATATCTAAACTAGGAATTAGAAAATAGGCCATGAAACAGCTTGCCTCTATATGCTAGGAAACTGATCCATTCACTCACATTTCACCTTTTGGTGAATGAATCTTCTAGAACAAGTAAAAATGTGCCAAAATTACATCATGGTTATGAAATTACATCAAGGTAGCTCAAAAGTTACATGAAAAAGTGAAACTGGCCAAAACTAGGCGAAATTCTGAGCTGTGGAGTGAAAAATAGGCCAAAATCCTCTATGCGCCGTGCCCAAAATCTCTATGCGTAGCACAACTTTGGAGATGATTTTGAGTCTCTTCCTGAAGTCCAAATTGAGCTTGTGATAGCTCGTTCGAAATCCCTTCCTGTCTACGTTCCAACCCAAGTGGAATTTTTGGATTTGGTTGCCATTTGGCACTCCAAAAGTTCAATCTCCCAACACTACTTCGTGTGGGTGAAAAAAGTGGCAGAAAGGCCATTTTTAGGGTGTTTTTGACCCTTTAGGCAACCCAGAAACTTGATGAAATTCTTAGGAAATTCCTGAGCATGCATAAATTTTCATAAAAAAATCCAGAAATGCAAATTTTTCCCCCTGAAAAGCTTCCAATCATAAGCGCGCGCAAGGTGGCGCTACGCGTCGGGCAGAAAAACCTGTTTTGTGACCAAAAAATTCAAAAATGACAAAATTTTCTCCAAATTCCTTGAAATTTAGACTGAAGGTCCCTCATCAAGTACCATGCTCATCCAAAGAAGCTTCGGCCAAGATTTGGAGCCTATCATGTCTTTTATGCCGCCTTAGTGCCTTCTTGGTGCATGCAGTTCAGTGATGGGATCACTGTCTTGTTCATATGATGAATCTGTGTCCGTCATGGTGTTGCAACATGTATTTCAAGTGTATGTTTGGTTTGTTTGAGGTAAAACAAGAATTTGGTGTATTTTCCTCCAATTTCCAAATGTGTGCCAAGACTGTGGGAAATATGGACAGTGGGAAAAAAGGGTTCTGTCAAGTCAAACTAGAAGTATGAGGACAGTCACTTGACTGTTTGGGCATTTGGGATTAAGGAATTTTTGCAAATGATATGGGAGAGGGAGAGTGATATGGAATGAAGTAGCTTAGGGACAGGAAAATGAGACTTAGGAATAAATCACTTTGAATATGAAAGGGATAAGGGATGAAATAAG
This sequence comes from Pinus albicaulis, assembly GCA_034641835.2. NCBI lineage: Eukaryota > Viridiplantae > Streptophyta > Pinopsida > Pinales > Pinaceae > Pinus > Pinus albicaulis. The sequence continues at coordinate 1,482,449,462 of CM076582.1, forward strand.
TATTGAGTGACTTTAGGGATATAGGGAGATAAGGGAATAGAATGCAATAATAGGATAACAGTGAGAGGGATGAAGAAACCAAGTGAGGGAAGAAAAATTTTGGCACCAAAATTTTTTTTGAAACTCCAACTTCAAAACCCTAAAGAGGCATTTCTTCAACAAGATGACAGTGTTTGGCTTTTGACATTCAACTCTCATATCCAATCTCCAACCACACCAAATATTGTTTAAATGGAAATTACAACATATCATAACTTAATTGAACAAAAATAACTGAGTTGATTTGATTTTTTGTGGAGCAGTGGCAAAAATTTGGTGTTCCGGCCCTGTGCGCCGCACACTTTATATGTGCTGCGACCTTCACCCAATGCGCCGCACACCAACCCAATGCGTAGTGCCTTTTTGCAGGAGGCTTTTGGACGCCTTTCCGGTGTCACAATTGGGCACAGGATAGATTTTTAGAAAGCTTATTGAGTCTACTTTCCAAAACAAGTAGAATTTGTCGATTTAGAGTTCATTTTCCTTGTCAAAATTCAAATCTCCTAAGACTGTTCAAAATGAGCAGAATGAGGCTGCCTCAAGGCAGAGTGCTGTTGTAGTCAACTTTTGAAGGTCTTGCTCAACTCAAAATGGAGCTCATGATATATCATTGGAAATATTTTTTTTTTATAGTTATCATTTGACTCATCAAGAAAGTCATTTGGCCAACCAAGCTAGGAGAAAGCTTGATTTTCCCAAGGTCACTTCAGAGGTGCATCAATTCTCCTGAGGCAATGGTAGTTTTGACATTTCTCTAAAACCATGACACCTGTGTAAAAATTGAAGGAGGTTTTTCTTCCGTGGTGTATTTTTGACAAAAACCTCTCTCATTTGTCCCAAATTCATCTTTTATTGCTCAAAAACATCATTTGCGTGAAACCTATCCCGATGTGTGGAACAAGGGATTTGTCAAAATGAAGTTAAATGAAGGGTATAAGGGGCTTATAAATTCTTGAGAAAATTTTTGGAATTAGGGAGGGATGTTAGGAAGCAGTGGAAAGTGGAATCTCAGAAATTGAGTGAGGGGAAGGGGTCCAAAAGGGAAAAAAACATGCCTAGCTTAGAAAATTGCCAAGTTGTAGCAAAAAACTAGGGTTTGTGCAAAAATGAGAAATTTGTGGGATCTCAGTGATGGGAAGTGTTTAATAAGGTACATTAAGGATAAGGGAAGGTGTATGAACATCAGGATACAAGTTTTGTTGATGATTTGACCATCCAAGAGAAATTACCTCCAAAACCCTAGGAGAGGGAAATGAACCTTACCTGGGCACAACTGAAGCATGAACAAGGTGTAAAATGACCCATTGGAACATAAAATGATGATGAAAACCCCTGAATGATGGTACACTAAGCTGAATGGTGACATGGACCAACATTTGGAAAACTTTGACAGGAGTAAAAGCAAACCCTAGACCTAATACTTAGTGACCAAATTTTGCTTGAAGACTCACTGAAATGACAAAATTTGACCTTGACACCTTAAAATAACTTTGTAAGAGTATGTTTGATCACTGAGGAAGTTTGAAAAGACTGACACTAACATTGGCTCCAATGGGGATGGTAGCTCCTTGGAGGTGCCAAGAACTACAGATCTTTGGAAAGCAGACAGTGCCTTCATCCATTGGGCAATGGAGTCAAAAAATCAAACTGAAATGCATGACTAAAAAATAATGAATTGAAGACACAAATTGACTCTCACTCAACTAAAAATTGACTCGATACTTAAACAAAACCGACAAACTAGAAATATGCTCAATATGAAGCTTATTCAATACAACCTACTCTAACAGTTTCATTCATCATCTGATCAAGTGAAATGAAACAACCAATGCAACCAGGTAAGTATTTCAGCTGCTGTTTGAATTCTTCGCAAGTGCTCGTTTATGAACAATAAGAGAGAACTACTGAAAGGCAACTCCCATGAAAACTTGGAAACAGATTTGTTGAATGATATGGATTCTCTATCTGCCTCCAAAAACACTACATAAGGATGTTGAAATTCATGCCGCATAAGGATCTCAAAATGCACACTAGGACTTAGCTCATCCAATGGATTACTTCTCTTCTCCTCATACCTTGAATGCAAACTTTGATTTGAGATTTGTGATGAGACTCCTGTTAAAAATGACAAAGAGACTGTCTGCCGGATCAAGTTTATATCAGCACATGTTTCGACCTTACATATAGTCAATGGAGAAATAATTTGACTATAGAAATCATCCAACACATCAGCTATTGGATCGTGAAAAACTTGAAAAGACTGCTGCAACCCATTTTCTATTGTTTCTGATGAGATTACATGATTTTCTACAAGCTGCTCATTTGAAGATTTACTATGCAATTTACCCTTCAAAAACTGAAATGATTCAAAACAAAATGGTACGGAATCATCTTGTATCATTTGATCATATGTGCCAGCTTGCATGGCTTCATCTGCAACTTGAAGATCAATGGCATTCGAGGGCTGCAAATCCAGATATGAGAAATCTTGAACAAAGTTTTCATTGCCCTCAAGATGGTCCAAATCAAGACTTGTTGACAGTTGATTTCTTATTGTATGAAAGCTGTCTCTGATGAACTGAAACGAGTAAAAACAAAAAGGCAAAGATCCTTCACTTGCTTCAAAATTTGCTGCACTTCCCTCATCATTGTCATAGCTGATATGTATCGGTTGATCACTGTACTCAAGCTGTTGAAAGTGAAGTTCCTCTTTCCACAAACTAGCTGTTGATTTGTCTGCAAGATTAGCTTCTGTTTGGAGAACATAATCATCATCATACTGATCAAACTAAGGCAAATCATCAGTATAAAACACATCATCAAGCATACATGTCAAATCAACAGATCTCTCTTCTCCAAGATGATCTACAAAATAAACATTATCAGATCTATGACAACTGGGATAAGAAACAAAATGTTTTAGATCAACAACTTGTTCTTCTTCAATAATTGAGCCATGGGCTTGAACATTATACTCGTTCCTTGTGGTGATCTTTTGCATCATCTCTTCCACTGCACTTACCAACGTGTCAAGCTTTACCTCTAGAGATGTCGATTTCTCCGGATCTATGTTTTTCATCTCTTCTTCTTTCAACCTTGCCCTTCAGATCAGTAAATGAGCCTCTACATTTACTACATTGTTCTGCATCTCTTCAAGTGTTTCAATATTCATTTCTCTCAACTGAAACTCCATTTCTGGATCAAAGGCACCCGAGTAGTTCAAGAGAGCAGATCTAGGAGAAGGCCTTATATCAACTGGCATTGAATAATAAACTTGGTTAAATCTGGCAGAAAAATGTTGTACTGTCTCCCCTGGCATTCTTTTCAACTGGTTATACTCTTCCATAATCAAGAAAAGGTTATGTCTGACCACCCACCTGTCGAGGAAAACTTCAACGAACTGCTAGAAATCTAAGATGCTTGCATCAGGCAAGGCTTTGAACCAACTCTTGAATTTTCCTTGCAAAGAAAGAGAAAAAAACCTAATACTGACATCCTCTTCATCAACTTCAAAAAGGTCAAGAAAAGACTCAAAATTTAGAACATGTCTCTCAGTAGTGATGTTGTCACATTCACCATCAAATCTTGGTAGATATAGGTCATAATGTTTAGGGAAAGCATGGGATATAGGAGGTAAAATCAGAGGCTTGTATCGATCTGGAATTTTCCAAGGTATAGGGGTATGTATAGAAGGTATAGAAGTAGTCGTGGTCCTTTGAAGTTCATTAGTTTGAAGATGGTCATCAGAAGATTCGGAAGAAAGGTTTTGATCAAGCTCAAAAGCATGCAACTCTTTGGTATTTGAAATCTTCAAAGGTAAGGAATCAACTGCAGGTCGAGGATATTTTCTCAAATACAATATTATTTGCAAAGCCTTCTTGACATTCTTGGGAAAAGAGAAGAAATAATTTATGACAAAGAACAAAATGTCTTGGATGAAATTCCAACTTGAATACCTGATCTTTCCATATTGTCCTTTCATGTTTCTGCTGGTCAGGTTCATCCTCCAGTGGAGTCCTTGGATCTGATCTCGAAACTGATTTAGAGTCGCTAGGTGAATGATTTTAGCCTTCTTATGTCTGATCGTTTTCCACCATCAACCATCAGATCTAACTTGATACATATACTGGGGCAACTTACAAGTTAGATGTTAAGTTTACAAGCTAGACCGAAGATTGACTGAAGCAACGTTTATCTACTTCTGCTAATGCAAAGCAAGAGCGTTTCGAAGGCTTCCTGGCATAACTTCAGGCTCCGTCTGTAGCTTACAAAACAAATAACCCCAACAAGCAAACCATTTTCGTCCCTAGTGGAGTCACCACTATGTTATTTCCTAAATCTACCTTAGGTTGAAAGAAGGCAGAGTTCAGGGTAACATAAAACCACGCTCAGTCTGGTAGCTAGCCCTACCAGAATAGGAGAGGGCTCTCTCCGGGTCAATCTCAACGAAAAGTAATCAATAGGGCTTGAGATGACTGAAATAAAAGCTAATTTTAGGCTAGGTATATAAGTAAAGGATTTTGATTATGTTTTTGGGGGTTTTTGTTGGATCAAGGGAAAGGCAGTTTTGGGTGCGGGGATTAGGCCTAGTTTTTGCAGAATTCTGATTGGGGCAAGGTAGGAAATAGTTTTGATGCTTTAGCTTGAGTGAATGGATGGATTATATTGGTGATAAGCTGAAGAGGGCAAGAGGGTCTCAAGATTCCTCCTCAAACATATGAAAACATGAAAAAACTAAACAAAAATGAAGGCAGAGCAAAGCAACCAATGAATTCTACCTGTATAACTTGTTTGTTCAGTTTAAGAATAAAGGATAATGAAAATGGTACACATAAACATCAGTAAACTTATAGATACATAGAGAAAAACACCATCAAAACACAAAGCCACAAGGATCCCAAAGAGGGCTGCAAACCCTGGTCTATTCCTTTGCCAAAATTGCAGAATGAATGTACAATGAAGTGCTATGCAATCCCAAAAGTCCAACCCTGAAAATGACTGAGAAAATACATCATATAGACAAGCCTAACCCATTCCCATGCCTCTAGGGTTCGAGCTCATCATTCTAGGAGCTGTTTCAACCATATATAAACTAGGAACTAGAAAATAGGCCATGAAACAACTTGCCTCTATATGGTAGGAAACTGATCCATTCACTCACATTTCACCTTTTGGTGAATGAATCTTCTAGAAAAAGTAAAAATGTGCCAAAATTACATCATGGTTATGAAATTACATCAGGTAGATCAAAAGTTACATGAAAAAGTGAAACTGGCCAAAACTAGGCGAAATTCTGAGCTATGGAGTGAAAAATAGGCCAAAATCCTCTATGCGCCGTGCTCAAAATCTCTATGCATAGCACAACTTTGGAGCTTATTTTGAGGCCCTTCCTTAAGTCCAAATTGAGCTCGGGATAGCTCGTTGGAAATCCCTACCTAACTAATTTCCAACCCAAGGAGAATTTCTGGATTTGGTTGCCATTTTCCCCTCCAAAAGTTCAATCTCTCAACATTGCTTCATGTGGGTGCAAAAAGTGGCAGAAAGGCCATTTTAGGGTGTTTTTGACCCTTTAGGCAACCCAGAAACTTGATGAAATTATTAGGCCATTCCTGAGCATGCATAATTTTTCATAAAAAATCCAGAAATGCAATTTTTTCCCCCTGAAGAGCTGCCAATCATAAGCGCGCGCAAAGTGGCGCTACGCGTCGGGCAGAAAAACCTGTTTTGTGACCAAAAAATTCAAAAAAGACAAAATTTTCTGCAAATTCCTTGAAATTTGGACTGAAGGTCCCTCATCAAGTACCATGCTCGGCCAAAGAATCTTCGGCCAAGATTTGGAGCCTATCATGCCTTTTACGCCGCCTCAGTGCCTTCTTGGTGCATGCAGTTCAGTGATGGGATCACTGTCTTGTTCATATGAAGAATCTGTGTCCGTCATGGTGTTGCAATGTGTATGTCAAGTGTATGTTTGGTTTGTTTGAGGTAAAACAAGACTTTGGTTTATTTTCCTCCAATTGCCAAATGTGTGCCAAGACTGTGGGAAATATCGACAATGGGAAAAAAGTGTTCTGTCAAGTGAAATTAGAAGTATGAGGACAATCACTTGACTATTTGGGGATTTGGGATTAAGGAATTTTTGCAAATTATATGGGAGAGGGAGAGTGATAGGGAATGAAGTAGCTTAGGGACAGGAAAATGAGACTTAGGAATAAATCACTTTGACTATGAAAGGGATAAGGGATGAAATAAGTATTGAGTGAATTTAGGGATATAGCGAGATAAGGGAATAGACTGCAATAATAGAATAATAGTGAGAGGGATGAAGAAACCAAGTGAGGGAAGAAAAAGTTTGGCACCAAAACAAATTTTGAAACTCCAACTTCAAAACCCTAAAGAGGCATTTCTTCAACAAGATGACAGGGTTTGGCTTTTGACATTCAACTCTCATATCCAATCTCCAACCACACCAAATATTGTTTAAATGGCAGTTAAAACATCTCATAGCTTACTTGAACAAAAAGAACCGAGTTGATTTGAGTTTTTGTGGAGCAGTGGCAAAAATTTGGTGTTCCGGCCCAGTGCGCCGCGTGCATAGCCCAGTGCACCACACACTTTATATGCACCGCGTAGGAACAAAAATACACTGTGAAAAGTGGATATATGCACCGCACACTTTATATGCGCCGCGACCTTCACCCAATGCGCCACACACCAACCTAATGCGTCGCACACCAACCCAATGCGTAGTGCCTTTTTGCAGGAGAATTTTGGAGGCCTTCTCGGTGTCAAAATTGGGCACAAGATAGCGCATTGGAAATCGTATTGAGTCTAATTTCCAACCCAACTGGAATTTTTCAATTTGGAGTTCATTTTCCTTGTCAAAAATCAAATCTCCCAAGACTGGTCAAAATGAGCAGAATGAGGCTCCCTCAAGGCAAAGTGCTGTTGCAGTCAACTTTTGAAGGTCTTCCTCAAATCCAAATTGAGCTCATGATAGCACATTGGAAATATATTTGTGCATAGTTATCATTTGACTCATAAAGAAAGTCATTTGGCCAACCAAGCTAGGAGAAATCTTGATTTTCCCAAGGTCACTTCAGAGGTGCATCAATTCTCCTGAGGCAACGGTATTTTTTACATTTCTCTAAAACCATGACACATGTGTAAAACATGAAGGAGGTTTTTCTTCCTTGGCCAATTGTGGACAAAATCCTCTCTCATTTTTCCCAAATGCATCTTTTATTGCTCATAAACATCATTTGAGTGAAACCTATCCCGATGTGTGGAACAAGGGATTTGTCAAAATGAAGCGAAATTAAGGGGATAAGGGGGTTATAAATTCTTGAGAAACTTTTTCGAAGTAGGGAGGGATGTTAGGAAGCAGGGGAAACTAGAATCTCATAAATTGAGTGAGGGGAAGGGGTCCAAAAGGGAAAAACACAGGCCTAGCCTAGAAAATTGCTAAGTTGTAGCAAGAAACTAGGGTTTGTGCAAAAATGAGGAATTTGGGGGATCTCAGTGATGGGAAGTGTTCAATAAGGTACATTAAGGGTAAGGGAAGGTGTATGAACATCAGGATACTAGTTTTGCTGATGATTTGACCATCCAAGAGAAATTACCTCCAAAACCCTAGGAGAGGGAAATGAACCTTACCTAGGCACAACTGAAGCATGAAAAAGGTGTAAAATGACTCATTGGAACCTGACATGATGATGACAACCCCTGAATGATGGTACACTCAGCTGAATGGTGACATGTACCGACATTTTGACAACTTTGACAGGAGTAAAAGCAAACCCTAGACCTAATACTTAGTGACCAAATTTTGCTTGAACACTCATTGAAATGAATTTTTTTTACCTTAACACCTTAAAATCACTTTGTAAGAGCATGTTTGATCACTGGAGGAAGGGTGCAAAGACTGACACTAACAGGACTCATAGTTCATATTCAGCTTAGGATTTCCTTCATACCACTCTTCCATCTGAAGAGGAAATCCTTGAAGAAATGACTATTCTAGAGAGATCGTGGGATGATTTGCATCATCGGTGTTACTTCCTACCAGATTAGAACGAAGTTGAATCAAGTTTTCCTAACCCTTAGTCTTCTGGTCCTGTTCACCCAGTCCTGAACCCTTTAGCACCAACACATTTTTTTGCTGAAGGGAACATGGCTGTGATTTATCCTATTATCCCAGTGAACATCTCCATAGATCCCAACATTATAGAGAATGTCTTCATCGGAGCTTAATGTTCCCGTGAAGAGGTTCAAATTTTCACCGATCTCTTTCGAGAGTTTAGAGATGTGTTTGCCTGGTCTTATGAGGAAATTCCTGGTATAGATCCATATATTGTCTAGCATGAGAGCAAGGTATACAAAAATTCTTAGCCTATCAGGGAAAATATTCATCCGATCAACCCTAGGAATGTGGCAGATATCAAAGCTATGGTGGAAAATCTGCTAGAGGCAGGGTTCATTTACCTAGTTCTTTTGACTGAGAGGGTTTCAAATTTAGTTTCTGTAGACAAGAAACAAGGAACAATTTGAGTTTTCATTGACTTTCGAGACCTAAATAAAATATGTCATAAAGATAACTACCCCACACCATTTATAGATTATATTATTGGTGAGTGTGCAGGGAATGATATTTTCTCCTTCATGGACGATTTCTCTAGATATAATCAAATCACTATCCATCCTGAAGATCAGCATAAGACTGCATTTATTTTTCCCTCGGGTACCTTTTCTTACAAGAAAATTCCTTTTGGCCTCAAAAATGCTAGAGGTACTTTTCATAGGTATATTTCTTATGCCTTCCATGACATCAAACATATTATTGAGGCATATTTGGATGGTTTAGCTGCTCGTTCTCGAAAGAGAATGGATCATCCTTCTCACCTCCATCAAGTTTTTTTAATGATGTTGGCATTATAAAATCTGGTTGAACCTGAAAAAGTACATTTTTGCTGTCACATCCAGTGAGTTGTTGGGATTCATAGTGTCTACGGAAGGGATTTGGGTAGATCCCTTCAAGGTTGAGGCAATACTTCAGTTTCCTCCCCCGTCTTCAATTCGTCAACTTCAAAATGTATGTTAGGTTCCCGTGATTTGGAAAATTGGTAAGACCAAATGCATAGGGTAAAATCAGACTAGTCTTTGGAGTCCTAGGACTTACCCTTCCTAGACTCAGAGAAGGCTCTCTCTATTTTGTGCAAAAGATGTGAACTTGTTTGCTTTCACGGTTTGATTTTAAGCTAGTTGTTAAGTTTAGGGTTTGTTTGCTTGTTTTGGTTGGGTATATGATCAAGTATAATATATGGAGTGAGGAAATCTTGAAGTCATTGGGCTATGGAGTCAATAAAACGTCTTGTAAAGTTCAACAATGAATCAGGGAGCATCATATGGAAAATATAGCATGGTCAAATGGATTTTCAGTGTTTGTGTGAGATGAAATGAACATCAAGTTTGTGAACAAAGTAGGGAAAAGGGAAATTAAGAATCCTTTTTCAAATACTTTAATAAGAAGGGACTTCAACACTATTTAGCATAAAGAAGTAATCATAAGATATGGAAAACCAATAACTCTTTGATTAAACTCAAGAAAATAAGAATTGAAGATAAACAATCCCCTGAACTATAGAAGGTGAGAAACTCATTTAACTTCTAGTGATTTCACCTTCAAGGTTAGAAAAAATTTAAGAGAAACATATAAATTTAATAAAATAAGGGGGAGCTCCTAAAAATCATTGATCATACCCATAAATATCTCTGAAACAACTATTCAAGCATGGACAAAGGGTATGATCGAAACATAGCCTCTTTGTCAAAACCTAATTAGTGGTACTTCAAAGAAAGATCTTAATAAAAATGTTTTAGTGACATCAAACAAGCAGGGCTAACCATAAAACATCTTTGATACCTACTGTATTGAATCATTCATTAGATAAACAAGCTTGGGTGGGTCTAGAGAGAAACTAAGAATTCTCTAAACTGACCTAGCAGAGGAAAACATAGAGGCAGTGAAGAACAAACAGAGCTAAGGTGCCTTTGAAAAACATTTCTTAGTCTAACCTTTGTCCTACTACAATATAGAAGGATGAAACAAAATGACATATAAGAAAACAAGGATTTAATAGAAGCACATCACCACTAAGCAAGCTCAGGGATCTTGCAAGCAAGCCTTCTCCATCATCAATCAAAACAAGCCATTCACAAACTCCACAACACCAATTTCTTCTTCAATATCCAAAAAACCATATATTGCTCTCAAGAGTCATAAAATGCCAAAATTTTAAAATAAGGCCCTCATGCTCTATTTATCTAGAAAAGGAGGGCAAAAACACTAAATATGGTTTGAAAATGTCAAAAATTGTCATAAATGTCATTTATGCCCAAGAGACCATGCAAGGCCCAAGGCACAAAATATCTCATGAAATAAATGAAAAAATAACTCCTAGCACCTAAATTTGGAGTGATTTGCCTAAAAAAACACTAAAATATAATTTTTCCATTAATGAGTGTCTTTTTTTGACTTTTTGGCCAGAAACGCATAGTGAGGTCTGAACATGTAGCGCCTGCACAGGATAAACTGGGTCCACTTGCAGCCAAATGTTGATGACCTTCCCGATGTCGTAATTGGCTCCGTGATGGCCCATTGGAAATCCTGATGGTTCTACTTTCTAAAAAGGCCATTTTTTCCTGATTGGGCTCTATTTACGTATACAAAAACGAAATCTCCCAAAAATTCTGTAGGCGCAGCGCTAGGCCTGAAAATGAGGTAGAAAGGTGAAAAATGAGGCGTTGTTTGGCCTTTTGAGGGACCAAAAATGCTCCAAATGCTTCGAAATTTGGTGATCATGTTGTACATGAGGTGAGGACTCAAAAATGAAAATTTTTCCTCCTAAGGATTCCTGAGGTGAAAACGTTGCAGCAAGGGTGTTGCGCTTAGAGGCCTCAAAATTTGCAAAAAACCAAAATTTGTCAAAAATTTCCCAAAATTGGTGGATGTTTTCCTTATGGGGTTTGAGAGGCCTGTATAGAAGCTTCAGCCAAGATTCCAAGGTTTTATTGGTATTTTTCCTCTTTGAATGCTTGTATTTGGACATGGGCCTTTTTGAGTTTAGCCCTTGCAATTTGGTTTCTTTGGGCATAATTCTTAGTCATCTTCCTTTGGAGATCAAGATCCTTATTGACTTTCTCCAATTTAGCCTCCAAGTGTATGTTTGCTCTTTCTAGCCAAGGATCCCGATCATGTTCTATATCCATGGCAATAATCTCACTTAGAGGGAATTTCTCTGCCAAGGCTGATTCTTGTTCTCTTTGTTTTGCTAAGGCCTTCTTTAAACTCATGGTTCTTGGTCTCCTCCTAGACTAACCTTATTCATCTTCACTTTCCTCATAGGTTCCCATGAATTCCTCTAGCTTTACCTCTGACCTTCGAGCTTCTTTTTGGGCTCTGATTTCTCTAGCCTCATAAATGGTGATTTGTGCCCCTAGTTGTTTATTCTCCATCTCAAGGACATCATTCACACTCTTGGCCTTATCTAGATTTGCTTGAAGGTCTTCAGTTTGGGCATTTTATTTTTTATTTTTTTCTGGAGGAGAAAGTTTGAGATCCTTGATTCATTTTCCTTGTCACTATCAATCTGAATGGTTTAAAACTCTCTCTCAACCTCATGTTGATCTTCTTCTTCTTCCTTTACCTTTTCTTTGCCTTTATGTAGTGGCTTAGTGAATGTGGAAGGCATGGACCCTTGCCTTTTTCAGGAAACAAACACATGCCTTTTCCATCTTTGGTATACCAATGAAAAAGGCTCAACTCTACTCATTTTTGTGTTTTCATCATGGTTGTCATAATTTTTTTCCATGATTTTCTCTTCATCACCTGGACTTCTTCTTACCTCTTTACCTTCAACATCAGCCTCACTTTGGCCTCTTCACTGATTTCTGCACTTTCATTTTGTTCCTCATTGCATCTGCTTGTCTCATCCTTGCTGTTATCTTCATTTTCTTGATTGTTTTCATGACTATCATGACTGTCATGACTGTCTTATTCCTCACTGATGTTTGCTTTATTGGTGCCACTGTTGTCTTCAACCTCTTCATTTTCTTCATTGTTATCATCTTCATTTGGGCTGCTCTCTTCATCTTTTCCCTCATATATGTCATAACTATGAGCCCCACTATTTTGACTATCATTAGGGCTCTTAGTCTCACTATTGTCCTTAGGATCATCCTCTCTTTCTTTATCACTTTCCTCATCTTTTTCATTATCCACCTCCATGTCTTCTACTTCATTGCTGACCTCTTCTTCATCACTGCTTAATTCATTTCCACTGTCAGCTTCCTAATTTTCTTCATTGTTATCCTCTCCCTCTGTTTCCATGTTTTCTTCTTATTGTTGGCTTGACTCATCATCACCCTCATCTTCATTTTGGTCTGATTCATTGTCACCCTCACACTCATGTCACTTGCTTGTTCACTTCCACTTCCTTCTTGATTTGATGCATTAGGAGAAGATGAGGAAGTGAGGTTTTCTTGAGGAGAGGATACTTGTGTAGATGATGAGGCATGATCAGTAGGAGGTGATGGAGGAGAAGAGGGAGGAGGATGAGATGATGAGGGTAAATTTGGCTGATGATGGGGTTGTGGGCTTGTGAATATTTCATTAGCAATGAAGACCTCCCAAGGTATGCCCTTTTGCTCCAAATAATGTAGCACCACCATCTTGATCAAGGAATGGTGGAACAAACTCTACATTTTCTGGGAATAACTCCTCCATCGAACAACAAAAGACATCTTGTCGATACTCCTATACAAGTAGTAAGGTAAATGAAGCATTTTAACCCTATTAAAATGCATGAGTAATTTGATATGCTAGGAGTAGAGCCTAGAGTATCTCCCCTCACATGTAAAATATTTCATGATGATTTTCATTAAGGGTGCATACCTCTCCAGCAAGTGTGAGAAAGGGAAAATAGTTTTGTAGCCTTCTTTGTACCTAGGCTTGAGAAATGGCTCATAGCAACTCATATCCAACTTTACCCTTTTGAACCATTTTTCACTAACATGATGTATACTTGTAACACTAGAAATGGCATCTGATGAGAGTTCAAAGGTCATCCCAGCAAAGCTTGATTTTTTGTTTTGTAGATTGAGAATGAATAACCTTGTGAGCTCTGGGTGATTTTTTACTTGTTGGACCTTTTCACAAAACTAGAAACACCCTACATTTTGAAAGCATGTGAGAATCATGGGAGAGGTAGTAAGATCCACAATGTCTTGGGGTTCAAACATATTAACCTTCCCACCCTTGTTCTTTTGCCTCATAGGCACTTGGCCTCCTTCACTACTAACACTCCCTTCTTCTCCTGACATGGTGATTAGTGTTGTCTTTAAACAACCTAAGTCCTGTTTGTGAAAATTTGGTAAGAGGAGTGAAATGAAATGATGGTGCAAGGAATTTTTTGTATGTGAGTGAGAGGGAGGTGTAGGTGTAAGACTGATCTCCTTTGAGCTTTGATGAAGGGTTAACTTGAACTCACTGTAATTACCCTAATTTACACCTTTCTTGACTAATAATTTCTTGCTTGGAGGTCAAAACATAGTGTTTTTCATGAGGACTTAGGATTTATAGTAATTACGGTTTGGTTCATTCCTTTAATTATTCAATAATCAAATTCACTTGGAGGATAAGGAAAAGAACATCCACCTACCAAATTTCAATGCTTTTGAGAGTCTTTGATGCAGCTTGGAGGTGCTCTTTTGTGGCTTTTTTGAAAATTTGCAAGTGGAGGAGGATTTATGACTTAGGTGAAGCACCTACACGCACTATCAAGTCCCTTATACCCTAGGCATAGCGCCTACATGCATTCATGCCTGTTGGGTATCCTACGTGCAGCGCCTGTGTAATATTCCAAAATTTCCATGTAGCAAATTGGAATATTAAATTTTGTTGATTTCACTTAGGAGATAAATAATTGGGTAAGGAGGCCAATGCATGATAAAAACATGAATAAAATACCTCATAGTATGAAAGGGGATCATCATTGGAGCTAGATTTCACACCCTCAAGTGTGAAAGAGGACATTTGCATGGAGTCAAGGTCAAGTTTGGCAAAGTCAACAACACTGGGATAGGAGGTGGAGAACACTTTGAGAGACAATGCAATATGAATGGGAAGAGGGTTATTTGGTGGAGGAAACCCTAATGAGTGGGACCCATGGAGAGAGGGCTTTCAATTTTTTAAAAGGAGGGCAAGGCATCCATTGTTATTCATGCTATTGATTATTGATTTCATTTTCTATTTAGACTTTGTGCATTCTCCTGCTATTTAGCAGAGCTGCAGTGCTGCTTAGCACAAGCCATTTCTATTTAGGAATTCCTTCTCCTTCCAAGAAATGCCTCTTGAAGGAGCTTCACTTCATTTCTCCACATTCAGGCTTTAGGCCAAGCATCCTCCTTCAGCTACAACACAGTTTCTGTTTAGAGCCGAGTTGTGTTGCAGGGTGTTGCAATGGAGGTTATTGAACACCACTTTCATGCTTATTTTTCAGAGGAGGAAGTCCTATTTACTTTGGAGGATCAGTGAGGGATAATTTTAGCTTATTCCCATCATATTTGGCACTAGGCCAACCATTTCCATGATCTACAGCGTAGTCCCTCTCTTAGACTACGTTATTTTCAGGGTGTATTTCTAGTGAGGTTTTGCAGTATTGTTTGGAGGGTCAGATCTTCAATGTTACGACCAGCCTTTCACTTGGAAGATCCATTGGAGGATTTATATTCATCTTGTGCATCACCTACATCCATTTCCATCCAGTTCTTGAGTTGTAGCTGCTACTCAACCCTGCTACTCCAACATTTTTTCCATTTTTTATTTTTCAGCCAATCATTCTAGGATTGACTTGATATTGATTTTTTCAGGGGTTAGAGCTTTTCTCCCCACATTATTTGAGCCATAAATTTCCATATATTTGTATTTATGCTATTTCTATAGAAGTGCCTCCTATAAACTGCATAGTCATAGCCTTGGGCTTTCTAAATGTAGCAATGTTCTTCATTTTATTGTACATCTTGTATTGAGGCTTGCATTGCCTGGCTTGAGTGATAATTACCTCAAATATTTGTTGCTATAAGATCAATTTCATGGCTATTTGGATCTTCTTATGATTTGTGTATTGATATAACATTGCTACTCCAATATGTATTTTACATTGCTGCACCTCCAACTTTAGAATATCTTAAGATATTCTTATTGTTGTATAATTTCCCTATTTTGGGATATAACAGTGGTATCAAAGCATGATATTTGGCTCATCCTATGATTTTCAGCCATAAGAAGATAGAAGAGATCAATATGATGAAGAGGATGAGCTTTCTTTCATCAGTTTTCAGATCCAGAAAGGACCTCTCCAAGGAGGTTAAGAAGATGGAAGAAGGAGAAGAGGAAGGACCATGGACTTCCTACTCTCACAAAGAAGAGTACATGAAGCATGAAGAACACTTGGAATCCGAAGTTCTAAGTGAGTGCATTGTTGAATATCGAACTAAAACTAGAGCCTTCAAAGAGACTCTAGCTTTACCACAATTTATTCAGTTGAAGGAAGAGAGAAGACCCTACAACTATGGGATAATGAGAGGCAATTGATTTCTATTGTCCACTTTTGATGGATCACTCACATGCACAACAGAGGCTTGGGTGATGAAGCTAGAGGCTTTCTTCCTGCTACATCCTGTAGTATATAGAAATGATATAGAAATTGTAGTGATGCACCTTGAAGGTGAAGAAAATATTTGGTGGTTCAGCCATTTGAGCTATGCAAGAGTGTCAAATCTTGTTGAGTTTTCTCAAATATTGATAGGGAAATTTGGAAAAGGGGACAAGAAGCTCTCACCACCAGTTGAAGAGGCAACTACCAGCATTGTTGTACCCATGGAGGAGCAGCCTTCATCTTCAACAGTTTGGGAAGCCAACACATATGGGGAAGAAGCTCTTGCAGCCCTGCAAGGAGCTTCCACATTTCACCAAGGTATGCTTAAATGTCCATCTCTTTTCATTTCAAAAAACATTATGGATGGGTCCGCATCACTGCATACTGTTGATTTAGAGAAAAATAATTTCACTGTGTTGTACAAGAGTAGTGATGAAGAAAAAAACAACCATTCCTCATGGGAGCATTCAAATGGAAACTTTATTCAGGAAGCCATATTGAAGGAAGCAGTAAGAAGGAGTAGACATCTGGAGATAAGAAACTCTTTCTCCTCTCTAGATGACGCTCTCTCAATGAGCATGCCACAGCTCAAAGAGATACTTATACTTGCAGCAGATCTAATACCTCTTTGGTTTTGTGAGGCCATGCATGAGGAAGAGATCTCATGGAGAGATTTCATTGGATGTGCACTTCAACACATCATGGAGTGAAAATTTCTTCAACAGTTTTAGGAGGTTATTCCCTGCTCACACTTGGATCTTTATGGATTCAAGGAAGATCAGATAGATGATGGAGGACATCTTAGGATGGATAACATCTCTCATGTTTGTTTTGGAGATTTCTTGAGCCCTACACATCATAATGGGAGGTTTTTTCCTACCACCTATTTGGATCCTTATGGGATCAACTTGATCCTTGAGAAGATTACATTTCAATATCCCATGAAATGCAAAGATAGAAATCTGATTTGGGAGGATGGTAGCCCTCATGGGAGGAGTACCAAGATGAAGGATGGAAGGAGACATCCACAAGTGGTTGAGTGGATGGAGAGCAAGAAGCTGGTGAGCTACTTGCAAATTTATGATACCGGGCAAGAGGAGGCTTAGCTACGCTGGTTACTCTTGAAGGAGTTTGGCCATCACGTGGCATACACTCTTCCTAAGGGTATAGGGATGGAGAAGATGTGGCAGGATGCTTGCATCATTGAGCATAAAAGTGTTGGGTTGCATGATGTTGATGTGATATTCACATAATTCATTAGGTTTTCATCACATGATTTGTAAGATGAAAGTATGAGGAGGCAGAAAAATCTTTTGTTTCTTTGGTTGTTATTTGGAGAGCGAGGACATATTTTCTCTCACACTTTGCATGATGTTGCAGGAGTGGGATATGGCACTATCATGGTTCAAAGGGGCTACTCCTTGGCCTTAGATGATCAAGAGGTACTTCCACTTTAGGAGGGACTTCTTATGTGTAGCAGCATTATGGGAGATGTCTTTGACAAGGAGCATGTCAAAGAATGGAGCTATGAGCTAGCAGGAGTTTATTTTCATGGGCCAACAATGTTGTCACTTGGGAGCTTAGGGTTATTGATGGAATGTCCCCAGGATCACTTCACACTTGATGCACTTGGTGGAAAAGGAGGAGGTGAGAATGATGAATTAGTGGATGGAAACATTTATTACATTGATATGATCTTCTTAACTTGGATTTCCAAGCATGAGAAGAGTGGTCTTCATGCAACACATGGTTTATTCCTCTTCATAGGAGTGTGTCATACCACTATGGAGGGATTAATCACATACATATGCATCATCTTACTCTCAAAACATGGTAAGAATATTATTTTTGCATCCATGGATTGTCTAACATAGTATTTGGATACTCTTACCATTCTTATTCAGTGCATTTCTCCACAAGGAGGCAACCTTTTCATTGAGCTCCATGGTCAACATTGGGACAAATTATATGATGGAGACATCCATCTCTTGTATGGCCTTGGGAAAGTGTTTTATTTCATGTATATTCAGTTGATGTACTCAACGATTTTCTATTTATCAGTATATGTCATGACATGCATAATTATCCATGTAACAAAAAACAACTTGCCATGTAATTTTCTGAAGAAGCAGTTTGAAAAACTGCGGTGTCACTACTAGGAAAAATGTTGGTACCTTCTTGCACCACATGAAACCTTCAGAATTTTCCTCATTTTGGTGTTTTTCATGATTTAATTTGATGATATTGATCTCATATTTATTGGAAGCATGATTGGGAGAGAGACACATGAGTTGGATGTGTCCTTTGGGAAAGAGGATTCCCACACTTTTTGCATTGCATGTTCTAATGGGAGCATGAGAGGACATATGGCCACCACAACCAAACACTTGTTTCCTTATGTTGGGGTGGGCCATGTGATTGATGGGATGCCATATCTTGATGATTTCCTATCCATCACATATGGGTTGATTTGGGCCAGCTTGATTCACAACGTTGGAGGAGAGATCTTTGGGGATCTAGTCTTCATCTTGCCACTTGAGGGAAATTATTTTGCAGCCTAGGATCAAAATATTCTATAAAATTATCATAAGTGGAGAGGATGGAAATGTGGGGTAGGCTCCTATGTCTACCATGTTTAGATTTTCAGCCCACCTACATTGCATGAGCTCAAGGTGGAGGAGCATTTTCAGGAGTTTCCATGTTGGGAGGTGACTCATTTTCTATGGATGATTGCTTGGGGATGGAGGATCCACTTGGGGAAATATTTTTTCCCAATAATTTTTAGTATCCATGCCTTGGGAGGAAAATTCTCAGTTCTATCCTTGCAGTTGCTTGAGGACAAGCAACATTTGGGAGGGGAGGACTGTAAGATTCCAAAATTTGCATGCAACAAATTGGAATATTAAATTCTGTTGATTTAAATTAGGAGATGAATAATTGGGTAAGGAGGCCCATGCATAGCAAAAAAATGAATAAAATCCCTCATATTATGAAAGGGGGTCATCATTGGAGCTACATTTCACACCCTCAAGTGTGAAAGAGGACATTTGCATGGAGACAAGGTCAAGTTTGACCAAGTCAACAATGCTGGGATAGGAGGTGAAGAAAAATTTGATAGACAACACAGTATGAATGGGAAGAGGGTTATTTTGTGGATGAAACCCTAATTAGTGGGACCCATGGAGATAGGGATTTCACTTGTTTAAAAGGAGGGAAAGGCATCCATTGTTGTTCATTCTATTGATTATTGATTTCATTGTCTGTTTAGACTTTGTGCATTCTCCTAATTTTTAGAAAAGTTGCAGTGCTTCTTAGCACAAGGAATTCTTGTTTAGGAATTCCTTCTCCTTCCAAGAGAGGCCTCTTGAAGGAACTGCTCCGTTAGCCACTTATAAATTTTGTTATACCAAGAAGTGGCTAAACTTGTCTTTTCAAAACTTCAAGAGATAATTCCCTTTGAAAAATTATCATATTTTAAAGTTTTTATGATGATTATTATTCCTTGAGTTAATCTTCACTGTTGTTTCCTCTTTATCCTAAAAATCCTGCTGTTTGCCAAGAGAAAACTGCTTAAAACCCTTATTTTCCATCATTTTCACTTCTCCTTTCACCCATTTCCCCCCCCCACAAAAATCCTCTAAAAACCCTTCATTTTGGTCTCGAAATCTTCCAAGACCCTTCTAAAACCATTTGATCCCCTTCCATTTGGTTTAAAAACCTCTATCTCCTCTACTTGAACCCTCAAATTGGCTTAAAAATCACTATTTTAGGCCTAAAAACACCCTTTCTACATATAAAGGTTTCTTAAGCCCCCGAGGGCTTAACTCCTGTAACCTTCAACCTCATAAGACCTTAAGCCTCGCAATCGAGCGCTAAAGGGCTTAAAACCCTTTCATAAAACCCGACTTTCCTTTATATTTTATTTAACTCGACTATTCAAATTTTCAACGAATATCGATCATTGATCATGTCTGATCGACAGCCCTGGGCCACCCGATCCCCTGCCTTACCTTTCCCTTTGCTCATATAACCCCGCTCCCTCTTTCAATCTTGATCATCTTTCAGAAAAATCCGACGATAAAAATTAAGCCCGACATTTTCTTGTCCCTTTTCTCATTTTAACTTTACCCGCCCATTCCCTTAATCTCGACCGTCCAATCATCAAATCTGACGGTGGAGATTTAACCTAATTTCTGCCTCACCATCTACCTTTCCTTCTCTTATTTTCCTTCCCCTGCCCCATATTTTAATCCTTACCACTCATTGCGAGAGATCTAACGATCGAGATTAAACCCGATCTCACCCAGACCAACCCGCTCCGCGTCAAAAAACCTGACATTAGATTGGACCCCACTACTTTCTCCGTTGTGCAGCTCTCCCTGTTGCGTGTGATATGCATCGTCGAATCTCCAATCTTTGATCCAACAACTCAAATCATGTTTCATGTTTTTTCTACGCCTGTGACTTAACACCGAAAAAAATGAGAAATGGGTGGTATTGAAGGGGACGCGTGTCAAACGATGTATGGTATCGCTTTTTTTTGGCCAAATTTCAAAGCCACTCCAACACCGCGCGAAAACCATTCTGGTTTTCCGCCTTACCACTTATCTCCGTAGCATTGATTTTTTGGTTTTAGATCTTGACTGTCGATTGTTTTGATCCGACAACTCACGTTATGACCTAATCCAAATTCATCTACCTCCATATAATCTCCTGAATGACCCCATTAGTTGATCTTGGTCGTCGATTGTTTTAATCTAACGGCCCATATTAAATTGAAACCCCAAACCATTTCCCCTCACCTTTGTTTCCAAAATATCCCACCGATTGATCCCAACCGTCGGATCTTCTAATCCAACGGCTCTCATTACACTTCATCTCCAATTCATTTATCCTCCATCTATTCTTTGAAATATTTCATCGCTTGATCTCCACCGTTCTTCCTTTTAATCTGATGGCTCAGACTTAATTTTATCACCATTCATGTTTCCCCACCATCTAACCTCCCAAATCATTTCATCGGGAAATCATAGCCGTTGATCAATCCAAATCGACGGCTCTGACTTAACCTCGTGCCCAAACCGACCAGAGCAGTCTTAACCTATTTTTCACAGGATTTTCTTAACTTTTGTGTGTTTTTTACAGTTTATAAAGGTTTTTCCACAGTTTTTAAATGAAATGAAAGGCCAGGGATGGCGATCCACGGGCCACTATCCAAGAAGAAAGGGAATCTGCAGGGTTCAAATTATTATTTTTTCCGTGGTTCATGAGCATTGGTGATGTCATAAAACCCTCTGCACGCATGCAACACAACAAAAACACAGTAAGACATCAATCAAACAAAGAGTATCAGTGTCAAAGGTTAAAATCAAAGCAGAAATGAAGAATTAATGATTTTAAATAGAGTTTTAAGGGATTAAGGCATAAATTCAACAATGAGAAGCCTAATCCACAGAGGTAAAGTCAGTGTTAAAGGATAAATTCCAGAAATGAATATCAAGGCCTAATTAAGCCTAAAACATAGAAAAAGAGAAAATTAACAATGTTTTAAAGGTAAAACAAAGGAATATCAGCCAAAGGACACCTCAGAGCCTCATAAAAGGGGCTAATTGAATCCCCAGCTACCTAAAGAGCCACCTGCTGCTTCCATAAATCAACAGAAGGCATAGTTATTGCCTATTCAGAAGATATTTGCCTAAAGACAGCTGAACAGTTATTTCAAACAAAGGAAGATATTTCAAACTATCAGTAAAGTTATTATAAAATATAAATAGGCCTTAAAATCAATCTTTTTACCCATTAAGCCTTAAAAAGTAGAAATAGAGTAAATGAAGCAGAGTTGTAATTTGATTTTTTCCTACTTTATACCTTGCATGGTTTTCAAGGCTAGGAGTTGCATTTAGTGTAGAATTAATTACACTTCAATCCTAAATATCTTCCACCTCCTCATTTCTTATATAAATACTTCTGAAGAAGATGAGAAGTTGTTGGTTGGTCACTAGTTGTAACACTGAAACTCTCTGAAATAATACATAGTCTATTTGAATTTGAAGAAGAAATTGAAGTCTTGGAAGTTGGATTGTGTTTTGACATGCTTGTTCTTGAGAAGTCTCTATCATTGGATCTGTTAGCCACCAATAGAATTTTTTATATCAAATGGTGGCTAAAGCATTTTTGGAGCCTTCAAGGAACAAGTTTTATTGCAAAAAGTGTTATCTCTTGAAGACTCATGAAGACATCATGCCCTTTGTTCAATTTTTCACTACTGTTTCCATTTTAATCTCTGAAATTATGTTGATTTCATAGAGGAAATACTGCTGCAAAATCTATTTTGTCCCCTCCTTCCACTTCAAAACTAACCTTCATTTTTACCCCTTTGTTTCCCCACAAAGTTCCTCTATTTTCTATTTTTCTCCATTTCCCCTTCATAAGATCCTCTTTACAGAGTTTAAAACTCCTTTTTAAACTCTATCAAAACCCCCAAATCCATCAAAACAACTTTGAAAAAATCATGAAAAATACACTTTTTGTATTACAGGCTTAAGCCCCCTTGGGCTAAGTCTTAAACCAATTCCCCACATATGCATTGGCACTAGAACCAAGCGCTAAGCCCTTTCGGCACTAGTCCCATCGAAGAAATCGAAGCGCGCAAGCTTATTTCTTATGGTAAGACCTCTGATTGCGATCATCCCTTTGATTATAAGCCCCAAGTCTTTCATCGCCTTGTATAACCCTCGTGCCTGCAATCGGGCGCTAAAACATTGTATAAACACATCCCGATGCTTATTTTCCTTTGTAAAGTTCATAAACCCAGTTTTTCCTAAGTTTGATCTAAATGCGCTCATGCAATTTTTTTTAATGTGAATGGGTAGATTGAAAAGCCCGCATAAAAATTGCGATGCGATTAAGCCCCATTTGTATAAACCCCGCTCTCCCCTTTACTCCATATAACTTATGCCCGAGACCAAGAGTTTAAGTCCCGAAACGTTAATCGCATCGGAGAAAAAACAAAATGGTTAGATTGAAAGATCCACACCGAAGTCCCGATGTGATTGGCCCTTATACATAAAGCCTGGGCCTTTGCTCTCCATACATCCAAAGGCCCCGCGGTCGGGCACCAGACCATTTCATATATACATATCCCGACCGATACATAAAACCTTTGTATCATATTAAATTTTTGGTTTACATAAGTATAAAGGGTTTTCCACCGGTGCATGATTTGAAGCAATATATGTCGTTGATCTTGAGCCGATCAAATGGCCCATGCAACATCGCATCGCAATCTCTTTCGGGCTCATTTTTGTTTCCCCTCCGATTGACCACCCCTCTGATTCACTCGCCATCATCGATCTGATCTACAGATCGACGACCAATGCTCAATCGCTTTGGCGCCTCCATGTTCTTTGCCCCGCCGATGCCGATACCTCTGATTGCATCTGGGTCATCCACGTGTCCAGATCAGATAGTCCAGATCGCATTTCCTGACTTTGGTTTAAAAGATGCAGCCCCGCTCATAATGTTTTTTTAGCCAATCATAGCTGTTGATCTCTGTAGATCAACGGTCCTTCCTCATCCTTCCTCCACTTATATATTATTTCGTTTTAACCCCAGATTCAATCCTGGCCGTTGATCCTCTACATCTAACGACCCCTATTAACCCTCACAGACCTGCCTCCTGTGGGTCCTGCCTCCTTCCAGATCTGATCTCTGCCATCAATCTTTTGATCAGACGGTCCATAGTAAAACCACCCTTCCCATTTCTGCTCGTGCATCTATCCCATATCATGCTCACTTCCCCACCGTTGGATCTGAGGCCCCAGATCTAACGGTCAGTATTCCATATCGTGTAAATTTAAGCACGGTGGATAATCTTCATAAATCACGTGATATAAGTTGTTTTTAAAAGCCAGGTGTCAGGCGGGAATGCATATCCAGTTCAAAAAGGAAAAACCGCCTCCCTGCCCTTTTGCCACGTGAAACCCGTGGTTTTCATCCCCGAAACTGCTTCCCCTATTTTCCATTGTGATTCATCGCGTGCCTCCTCAGCCATTGATCCTTATAATACAATCTCATCTGAAAGCTCATATTCCTCCCGAAACCCATTTTGATTTTTAATTCATTTCTTCCTCCACCAAAGGTTTTTAACCTTGTCTCTTTATATTTCCACCATTTCTCCATAATATGACCTTTTTCTTAATATTCCTCTTGATTAATCCTAACCATTGATCTTTTCCGATCGATGGATCTGACTTGTTTCTTCCCACTGCTTTCCTTTTGACCACTACACGCAGATCTCCACCATTGGATGCCATCATCCAATGGCCTTGCTCCTTCCCCACAACCTCTGAAGCAGTTTACCCCACAACACAAGATTTCATAATATTTTTTGTATTTTGCAGGTTTCGAAGGATTTTCCCATTGTAATAAAGGGAAATGAAACCCGAGGGTGACGATCCTCTAGACTTTCATTTTTCAAAGGAAAATTACTACAGAGGGTTCCATGCCACGTTTCGTCAATGCTTCATGGGCATTGATGCCATATGAGCCCTGTGCGGCCCTCCACATCAACAAGACACACATAAATGCATAAAATAATAAAAAGAGTATCAGTGTTGAAGATTAAACACATCAGAACAGATGATTGAAGACAGTTTTGGGGGATTATGGCTAAGATTGATTATCAAAACCCTAATCCTCCAAATTAAAACATAGTTTTAAAAAATCATAAATATTTATTAGACAGAAAAGCCTCCACCGCCACATCAGAGGAAAATTGATTCCTCTTAGCTACCCAATGCCACTTGTAGCCACAAGCATTCAAATAGAGGCCGAAGTTATTGACCAGAAAGAAGATATTTGCCTCAGCGCAACCGAATAGTTAAATCTACTAAAAGAAACTTAATGCAAAAAATATCAGCAGAGTTAATATAGCATGATACCGAGCCTTAAAAGTCAACAAAAGCTCCCATCGAGATTAATCCTTTAATGTAAATCAATTAATATAGTGAAAATATCTGTACTCTTCTCTATTGAGCCCCTCAAAGGCCGATAAGCATTAATTATGTACTAATTAAACTTGGATATCTTTTATTATATTCCACCTCTTCATTCCTTCTATAAATACTCCTTTAGAATATGAGAAAATGTTGGTTGCTGAACTTTGAAATATACTTGAGCTTGAAACTTCTACTTGTAAATAGTGTACACTGGCTCTTGAAGCTCTGCTTGTGATTAGATAATTTAGTCTGAGAAGTCAAGATGATTGTTGAACTAAAACATTGGAATTAAAGCTATAACTGGTTTGAAGCATCAATACAAGCTGATTTATGGGATCTTGGTCTATGTCGACGGTGATGTTTTTCTTATTGTAAATCGTTATTTCATTTTTGTTTTCACTTTTTTCATATTCTATAATAAACAACATCAAGCATAGAGTTAGGATTTACTGTATATCAGTACCTTTTTCTGACTAATAAGCTTTATCTAAATGTTTTCTTCCAAATTGTGTTATTTAGGAATGATTTAGTTCAATTTAAGCAGGTAGGAATTTTGGCATTCCCTTGTCCTACCGTCTTAGCTAAATATTGTTCTTAAATGTTATTTTAAACTCATGTTAAGTAGACATGAACTAAGGAATATATGGTGAGCCCTGGTCCTAGTTTTATCCCCAAAGACTGTCTAAAAGTTTCCCTAAGAGTGTGTTGAAAGCTGACTAGTTTCAAAGTACTTACCGAATCTTAGACCATTATTTGTTATCATTTGTGTTTCCATTGTGTTTAAATGTTTTTCTTTTGAAATTTTATCAAGGCTGGCTAGTTACGAAGTACTTACCAGATCCTGGATTACTTTTATGTCTTTCTTAAGTGTATGTCAAAAGCTGGCTAGTTTCAAAGTACTTACTAGATCTTGGGCTGCTCTTTGTTATTCATTTGTTTAATTCCCCTTCTTGTTGTATCATTTCATTCCATAAATCAAACTTTAAAGAGATCCTTATACATAGATGACTTGCCCCATGGACCACTCTTGCCCCTTGCTATTTCAGTTAAACCCTATTATGACTCCATAACCAAATGGACTAAAACTAGTAACTATCTGTATTTTTAGCCAAAGCTTGTTCTGATTTCTTGAAACTTCACACCTTTGAAAATATTTCCATTTAGAACTTTCCACTCAAACAAGAATCATGCTCAACCATCCAAAACAAAACAAAACCCTTGACCTTCATAACTAGCCTAATATCATTACCCAAAAGCTTTAAAGATAAATCCATCTTTGCACTTATTGGAGAGATCCCTCTCAGGATTCAGGAGGGATAGATCCTAAAATCCCAAAGTGGTTGAAATGGTGTTCTTCATGTAGTCGGAATTTTTCCAATCTTGCTGATTACAGGGAGCCAACATTTCTGTCGACTCCACTGGGGATCGAAGTCGAATTTTCATCTTAGGTTCCCTTAAACACTTCATAAAACCTTGTGAGTAAAAAGCAGCATTTTCAAGCACTACCAAGTAATGGTAATCATGATGAAACTTGTTTGAATTAGTTGGCTTAGCCATAAGAGTAGACTGTCTTTGTCTCATAACCGTAGCTATGTTTTGAAACAGATTTAGGACACTCTTAGAAACCACAAGAATTGAAAAATAACTCAGAAAACCCAAAAATATTTCAGATTGGAATTCAATAAACATGGTGGTGGACCATAAAACATTTTACCTCCAAAAGAGCTAAAAAACTTCCACTTGGCGACTCTACAATCCTTAACAGACCTTAAGACTCCACTGGGAAGAACCATTATATTTGAAATATCATTCAAACTCAGTTATGGGACTGTAGGATTTAAATTTGTGTGAAACAGATCATTTAACCTCTTAAAGATTATCATATCTGGTTAAACTGTCTCTGTTTAGTAGGGTCTGAAAAACATAGCATACTGGCTCCTAGAAAGATTCATAATAGAGCCTATCTTGACCCTGACCCACCTGAGATAGTTGATAACCCTGAAGGTATTCTTAGGAAGTTTCCTAAGATAAAATTTTCAACTGTTTTCAGATCACCCTTGAGAGCTAATTTAGTTCCGGAAAATCTTGCAGCTCTACAACAATCACAAGTAGACTTAAGAAATCCATTGAGAACTAGGTCTCTTGATGATTTAGATCAGCTAGATTCTGAGTCTTCACTTTCATCTCCGGATACAAGTGAACATCTTGGTAGTATAGAAACAACACCACCTGATTCACATTTCATTTCCA
The DNA here is from genome assembly GCA_034641835.2 of Pinus albicaulis. Lineage (NCBI taxonomy): Eukaryota > Viridiplantae > Streptophyta > Pinopsida > Pinales > Pinaceae > Pinus > Pinus albicaulis. Next base: position 1,482,476,463 of record CM076582.1, read on the forward strand.
ATTTAGGTGTTTCTCATCCAAGATCAGCTCAGCAATCTATTCCTTGTCCATCCACATCTCTTCATCCTACATCCACTGTTCAAACCACTCCACTTCAACCCACTTTTCCTTTTGTTAATCCACCTCTTTTAATTCCACCTCAAACAAATATCATGGTAGCATGGTATGCTCCCTTAGTCCTTCCTGTACCATTAGTCAGTCTTCCACATGACTATCAGTCCAAAATACCATTTTATGATGCTAGTAATGCTACAACTGCATCACAACATGTGGATAATATGAGTGACTACTTTGATAGAAATGAAATCAATGATGAATCTGTCAAACTAAGATTATTTTCTTAGAGTCTGGGGGGAGAAGTAAGAAAATGGTTTAAAGGCTTAACCCCCCATAGTATCAATGATCTCCAATCCTTCCATCAGACATTCTTAAACAAATGCGAAGTGAAGAAGAATCCTCCCCAAATCCTCTCCGATTACAAAAACCTCCATAAAAACACTGGGGAAGGTGTTCAAGCTTATTGTACCAGATTTAAAAGTGTGTATAATGCCCTTCCCCCATATCTAAAACCTCCATAAGGCTCAACATTAAACAAGTTTCCTGAAGGGTTTGACGCCGAGATGGCCTGTCAGCTAAGAGAGAGAGATCCTGCAACTCTTGAAGATTTGAAAAAAGAAGCTCTTGCCGTGGAAGTTAACTTAATGGAGAAGAGAGCAAGAATGAAAAATGAGAAGAGAGTGTCCTTTAGAGAGGAATCCAACCCTTCCACTTCCAGCTCAAATATGGAAAGAATGATGGAGGAGACGATGAAGAGAATGAGCATCTTTGAGAGAGCACAAGCAAGCCAAAACCAAACTACTCCTCAAAAAAGAAATCAAAACCAAAATCAGAATTTCAGAAGGAACCTACCTCCAAATATACCTAGGGAAGATGATTAACATATCACTCCTCCCTTTCATTAAAAATATGTGAGTGAGGTTGAGGAAATAGATGAAATAACAGAGGAATATGATATCAACATGGTGGGAGTAGATAATGATGACTTTGAGATTCATTATGATAGAAAACAAGGTCTTTACACACCCTATGATGACAAAATAGATGATGATGAGAGTTATTATCAAGACATGGAAAATGTCATCATAGAATCTCAAAGGGAATATGACCGTAGAAGTAAAACCAATAAACGAACTCCCAACACCAAAACCTCTGACAAATATTCACAGAACGGCATTGTAAACAAACCCAAAATTTTCAAACAGAAGGACAAAACAGTGGCTGGAATTTCTGGTAAAGGTAAAGAGAAAGGCACTCAAAACAATTAAAAATAGAGTGCATACCTTACCAGTACTAACACTTCAGCTAGTACTCATGTTAAAACCATATTGTCAAATGTAAATAGAATAAATCAGCAAGCTAATGTTGTTGATAGAGTGGAAGCTAATAAGGTGGAGACAAGCATTTCAAAGAATCAAATTCCTTTCAGCCTAGAGAAAGAAATTTCCAAAATTAAAATCTTTGTTCCCCTGACTGAGTTAGTGCCTAGAATGTATATAGGACCCAAATTTTGAAGGCTTTAAACATAGAGGATAATAATGACAAAGTCAATCTTAATGATGACCAGCCAGAGCTTATTTTTGGTCCAAATATTGAAGGTAGATATCAAGAGGGACCTGCTCCTCCCTTTTATGTGAGTTTAAACATTCATGACAAGATTTTTCACAACACTGTGTATGATTCTGGGGCTTCTCATAATTTAATGCCAAAAGCTGTAATGGAGAGCCTTGTTCTGGAAATCACCAGACCTTATAAGGACCTGTACTCCTTTAACTCAAGCAGAGTAAAATGTTTAGGATTAATCAAAAATCTCTGCATTAACTTAGCCCAGATTCCAGCCAAATGTTTAGTAATGGACATTGTTGTGGCTGATGTTCCCCCAAAGTATGGAATACTTTTATCACGATCTTGGGGGGATAAGTTACAAGGAACTACGCAGATGGACATGACCTACATGACCATACCTATTTTCAATCAAACTAGAAGATTTTACAGGGAGTCCCATATACAATACACGGTTACAAGCTAAGACAGATCACAAAACTATCCTCTGTATTCTGTAAATACAGGCCTCGATTCTTTTATCTAGTTTAACGATGAATCTTTCACTGATCAGGTGAATTTAGATGAACTTATGGCTGATAGAGAGGAAGAAGAGCACAACACAGAAGTGTCTAAACAGTTTGCTGCATTTGAAAACTTTAGCAAACCAAACACTGGTCTTGAAATACAAGTCATGTATCCTTTGCTTTTAAACCTTGACAATAAATAAGGTAACACTCATCGCAGTGAAAAACTCGAGGAGTTAAAACAAATTCTGCTAAGTGCTAATATGCCACAACAATCCAAAAGCACTTTAGTTGAAGAGGACAACCACCAAACAGATGAAACTGAAAATAGTCCTCTGTGGACTATGTACTTTGATGGGTCATGCACTAGAACTAATGCTTGTGTAGGTGTCTGGATATGAAACACTGAGAGAAATCACACAAAGAGCATTTCCTGTAAATTAAACTTCCAATGTTCAAATAACATAGAGGAATACGAATCCTTCCTTTTAGGCTTACATTTGTTGAAAAATTTAGGAGCCAAAAGAATCAAAGTATATGGGGATTCTGAATTAATCATTAGGAAAGTCAACGAGGAATACAACGCAAGTCACCCAAGACTTAGGGCATATCGAATTGATGTCGTGGATATTTTAAAAACTTTTGAGGAGTACCAGATAATTTTTGTCCCAAGAAAAAGAAATATTACGGCCCACAGCCTAGCTGATGCAGCTAGAACATGCTTAATTCCATATGAGACCAAATACTGCTCAACTCAAATTAAATTCAGACCAGCCATTCCTGATAACGAAAAATATTGGCAAGTTTTCGAGAGAGACAAAAAAATAGAAGACTTCATGTAATTTAGAAATGAATTTGAACTACACAGTTCAGATTCAGATTATGAAATAGACTGCAATAGTGAAGAAAATTTTCTTGGTTGAGAAGAATATTCTCCTAAGGTTGCCAATATAAATCTATTGTCTAGCAAACTCACAAACAAAATAGAGGTGACTGCAGAGTTAGAAACAGAGGAGTTATAAGCCCTGCAGTCCAAATATTAGAGTTTGACAAAGGGTCTAGCCCCTTTAGAAGAGTTGTTTGATTTTAACGACGTGGCCAAAAAGCCAAAACTGGAGCCTGTAGAGACTGAAGTGGAAGAGTGAAATCTAGGCAGTAAAATTAAACCAATGATGATCAAACTGTCTAAGACTTTACCAACTCACATTAAACTCAAATACATACAGCTGTTTAAAGAATTTTCTGATGTTTTTGCATGGAGTTACGAAGATCTTAAATCCTATGACACTAAAATAATACAGCACAAAATCCCTCTTAAAGAAAACCAAAAACCATTCAAACAGAAACTGCGCAGAATAAACCCTGTCCAGTTGCCGTTGGTTCAGAAGGAGATCATGAAAATGTATGATGCTGGTATTATTGTCCCTGTTAGATATTCTGAATGGGTATCTAATCTGGTGTCTGTTAGGAAGAAAACTGGAGAGATCAGGCTTTGTATAGACTTTAGAGACTTAAACAAAGCTTCATTGAAAGACAACTACCCTTTACCTAAGATGGATCATATTTTACAAAGGGTGGTTGGGTCTAGAAGAATTTCTTTTTTGGATGGCTACTCAGGGTATAATCAGATCTTAGTCCACCCTGATGATCAATTAAAGACAACTTTTACTACACCATGGGGCACTTTCATGTATGTGAAAATGCCTTTTGGTCTAATGAACGCTGGAGAAACTTTTCAGAGAGCCATGGACATAGAATTCTCGGAAGAAGTGGGCTACTTCATCATTATATACCTTGATGATGTTACTGTTTTTTCAAAGACAGATGAAGAGCACTTAGAACATTTAAGAACAGTCTTCGAGAGATGCAAAAAGTTTGGGATATCTTTAAACCCTAAGAAAACACTATTCGGTCTCCAAGAAGGTAAACTTATTGGGCACATTATTTCAGAAGAGGGTATTAAGTTAATCCAAAGAGGATTGAGGCCATATTGCAAATCTCTCATCCTCGAAACATCAAGGAGTTGCAATCTTTCATTGGAAAGATCAACTTTTTGAGAAGGTTTATCCCCAACTTGGCTGAGCTCCTTAGGAATATAACAAACATGTTGAAGAAAGAGAAAGGGGTAAAATGGACCTTGGAAGCAAAGAAGTCCTTTGAACTGGTGAAACAAGCGTTAACCAAAACACCGGTTCTAATAAGTCCTGATTCTTCAAAATATTTTTATATTTTTTCATTTGCATCAGAACATACAATAGTTGTTGTCCTTTTATAGAAAAATCCACAAGGACAAGAGCAGCCTATTGCATTATTTAGCAAGGCTTTGAGGGATGCCTCTCTGAAGTATAACATTACTGATAAGCAAGCTTTTTATTTGGTTAAAGCTTTAAAAGACTTCAGAGTATACATCTTGCACTCACACATCATTGCATTTGTCCCAAATTCAGTTGTGAAATACATTCTAACACAGGACCCAGATGGTAAGAGAGGTAAGTGGATTGTTGTTATTCTTGAATATGATTTAGAGATAAAACCCACTAAACTCATCAAAGGCCAAGGTCTAGCTAGATTGATGGCTGAATCAAATTTTTAAGTTCTTGATATTAATATGATTAATGCTTTAGATGATCAAGAGGAAATCTCGACACCTGTTGTTGAAGAACATTTCACGAATTCCTCTTGGTATGCTGATATTCTTTATGTTTTACTTAATTTGAATACACCTTCTGGTTTGAAAAAAACAAAGGCAAGGTTTTTGAAATTGAAAGTTGTAAACTATTGCATTATAGATAAATGTATTTATTGGAAGAATGCAAGAGGAATATTTCTTAAATGTTTTCCTGAGTTTGCTGCAGAGAAGGTTAAGCACGAGTTCCATGAAGGGGAGTGTGGAGGCCATTTATATTGGAAGACAATAGCCAACAAAATTTTGAGGCCTGGTTACTATTGGCCCACTGTTTTTCTTGATGTGCATAAGATGATAATTTCCTTTCATAAATGTCAAATTTTTCAAATCAAAAGGAAGCTGCTACCCTTACCTCTGCATCCAATCACTGTTGAAGCCCCTTTTCAACAGTGGGGACTTGACTTCATAGGTGAAATCCATCCACTATCCTCTGCCAAACATAGATATTCTCACTGCCACAAACTACACTAAATGGATAGAAGCCATCCCTTGTAGGCAAGCCAATGATTATGTCATTAGAAAGTTCATGGGTAATAATATTCTATCTATATTTGGCTGTCCTACCAAGATCATCACTGATAATGCAGCAGCATTTGGATCAAATAAAATGGCTGAGTTCTGTCACAAATATTAGATAACATTGGGACATTCCACGACTTATTACCCTCAAGTTAATGGACTTGCGGAATCTTCAAACAATATTTTAGTGAAAATAATCAAGAAGTTGTTGGAGGAAAAAAAAAATCTTGGCACATAAAGCTTGTGCATTCACTTTGGGTTGATTGGTTGACATTGAAGAAATCTATTGGTATGTCACCCTACCAGCTTGTGTATGGCACTGATGCAATATTTCCTACCAGCCTTGGTGTGCCAGTTATGAATTTGATTCAAGAGGTTCAGTCTGAAAATAATGACATGATCAGAAGGATAAACTAGACTATTCACCTTCAGCAAACCAGAGAGGAGGTTTATAACAAAGCATTGCAGAAGCAAGACAACATTAAAAAGATTTTTGACAGAAGAACAAAGGCCAACAATTTTAATGTTGGGGAAAAAGTTTTGAAGTGGGAATCTAAGAGAGAAGACAAGGGAAAGCATGGAAAATTTGACAACTTATGGCTTGGCCCTTACTTCATCCATTCAACTGCTAGTAATAATGAAATTTTATTACAAGAGTTGAATGGAGCAGAGCTATTTGGGGGTCCTGTTAATGGAAGGATGCTCAAACATTACTTCTCTTGATCCATGTCATGTTCTGAAAGCCTTTTTATTTTTTTTTCTTCTGATTATAAATATTTCATCCACCATTGCATTCAAAGTTAGAAAAATCAAAGAATACAAAAACAATGAAAGAAAGAAAAGGGGGCATATTGTAAAACAATAAAGGTACAACCCAATACCAACAAAAAGAGAAACAAATTTGAAAGTGTGCAAGGTTAAATGCCACTCGTGGAAAACACACTCCTAGTTAGTCATACAACCTAATCATGACTAATTAGTTTTAAATTTACTGCTGATAAGATAGTGAATTTTATTTTCCAAACTGTTTAATCTTGGCTTATTAGTAGGTAGATTAGGCTAGAAATTAAAGGTTCAAACATGCTCAAAATATGAACCTAAGTTTTCAAAACAAGAATGACTCCAATGTATTTTAAATTTATGAGTCAAAACAGAGGTAAAACTGGTTCTAATCAGTTCAAGATCTGAAGAAGATGATAAGGAAAGAACAAGCTCAAAAAAAGGAAAAAACAGAGCTGTAAAAAGATGAAGGAAGTACTTTGAAATTTCAGATCTTAAGCGTTCCATTTTTTTTTAATTTTCTGCAAAATAATATCTATGTGCAGCTTGTTTTTTATGCCATAGATCAGCATCAAGTTAGACTGTTCAATCCTGACTTGTATGCTTTTAAATTTCTATTTTAGAAATTAGAGAATAAAATCTGTTAGACTGTTTAATCCTAACAGATTGGTAGATTAGGTAGAGAAGAATATGGACTCAACTATTTAATCTAAGTTCATGGAGAAATAAGGAATATAATTAGATTAGTCTTATGCTTTCAAAAGAATAAAATGTTGTAAAAAGATTTTTCCAATCCAAGTGCACTCTAAAGAAGAAAAAATGTTAGATCAGTACGATTGGGTAAGTAGAAAGCTTGTGTTGATGAAAATCCATTGTTTTTTCATGGTTGCTAACATTTTCGAGAACAAAAGAAGAACTTCCAAGTAAAGGAAAGAAGCCCAATGGATGAGGCACTAATCAACCTCCCAGAGAATTCATGTTTGAAGTTCTTTATGCCTTCAAGAAGGCACCATCCCCAAGTGGAGCCACTATTAGCCACCAATAAAAATTTTCATATCAAATGGTGGCTAAAACATTTTTGGAGCCTTCAAGGAACAAATTTTATTGCAAAAAGTGTTATCTCTTGAAGACTCCTAAAGACATCATGCCCTTTGTTCAAGTATTCATTACTGTTTCCATTTTAATCTCTAAAATTTTTCTCATTTCATAGAGGAAAGAATGCTACAAAATCTATTTTTCCCCTCCTTCCACTTCAAAAATAACCTTCATTTTTACCCCTTTGTTTCCCCATGAAGTTACTCTATTTTCTATTTTTCTCCATTTCCCCTTCATAAGATCCTCTTTACAGAGTTTAAAACTCCCTTTTAAAATCTGTTGAAACCCCCAAATCCATCAGAAAACTCTGAAAAAATCATGAAAAATACACTTTTTGTATTACAGGCTTAAGCCCCCTTAGGCTAAGTCTTAAATCACTTCCCCACATATGCCCTGGTACTAGAAACAAATGATAAGCCCTTTCAGTGCTAATCGCATCGGAGAAATCAGAGTGCATAAGTTTATTTATTATGGTAAGACCTCCGATTACGATTAGCCCTTTGATTATAAGCCCCAAGTATTTCATCGCCTCATATAACCCTTGTGCCCACAATCGGGCACTAAAACATTATATAAACAGATCCCCGATGCTTATTTTCCTTTGTAAAGTTCATAAAACCACTTTTTCCTAAGTTTGATCTAAATGCGCCCATGTAATGTTTTTTAATGTGAATGGGTAGATTGAAAAGAGCACATCAAAATTTCGATATGATTAATCCCCATTTGTATAAACCCCGCTCTCCTCTTTACTCCATATAAATTACGCCTGGGACCAAGAGTTTAAGTCATGAAGCGTTAATCGCATCGGAGAAAAAACAGAATGGTTAGATTGAAAGACCCGCACCAAAGTCCCGATGCGATTGGCCCTTATACATAAAGCCCTGGGCCTTTGTTCTCCATATATCCAAAGGCCCCGCAGTCGGGCGCTAGAGCATTTCATATATACATATCCCGACCAATAAATAAAACCTTTGTATCATATTAAATTTTTGGTTTACATGTGTATAAAGGGTTTTCTACTGGTGCATGGTTTGAAGCAATATCCACCGTTCATCTTGAGCTGATCAAATGGCCCGCACAACATCACATCGCATGTTCTATCGGGTTCATTTTTGTTTCCCCTCCGATTGACCACCCCTCTGATTCACTCCCCACCATCGATCTGATCTGCAGATCGATGGCCATCGCTCAATCGCTTCGGCGCCTCCATGTTCTTTGCCCCACCGATGCCGATACCTTCGATTGCATTTGGGCCATCCACGTGTCCAGATCGGATGTTCCAGATCGCATTTCCCGACTTTGGTTTAAAACATGTAGCCCCGCTCATAATGTTTTTTCATCCAATCATAGCTGTTGATCTCTGTAGATCAACGGTCCTTCTTCATCCTTTCTCCACTTGTATATTATTTCGTTTTAACCCCAGATTCAATCTTGGCCATCAATCCTCTACATCCAATGGCCCCTATTAACCGCGACAGGCCTGCCTCCTATGGGTCCTGCCTCCTTCCAGATCTAATATCTGTCATCAATCTTTTGATCGGACAGCCCATAATAAAACTGCCCTTCCCATTTGTGCTCGCGCATCTATCCCATATTGCGCTCGCTTCCCCACCATTGGATCTGAGGCCCCAGATCTAACGATCACTATTCCATATTGCATAACTTTAAGCACAGCAGATAATCTTCAGAAATCACGCGATATAAGTTGTTTTTAAAATCCACGTGTCGGGCGTAAATGCATATCACATTCAAAAAGGCAAAACCGCCTCCCCACCCTTTTGCCACGCGAAACCCATGGTTTTCATACCCGAAACCGCTTCCCCTGTTTTCCATTGTGATTCATCGCGTGCCTCCTCAGCCATTGATCCTTATAAGCCAATCTCATCCCGTGGCTCATATTCCTCCCGAAACCCATTTTGATTTTTAATTCATTTCTTCCTCTGCCAAAGGTTTTTTACCTTGTCTCTTTATATTTCTACCATTTCTCCATAATATGACCTTTTGCATAATATTCCTCTCGATTAATCCCGACCATCGATCTCTATAGATCGACGGATCTAACTTGTTTCTTCCCACTGCTTTCCTTTTGACCACTACACGCAGATCTCCACCGTTGGATGCTGTCATCCAATCGCCTTGCTCCTTCCCCACAACCTCTGAAGCAGTTTACCCCACAATGCTGGATTTCATAATATTTTTTTGTATTTTGTAGGTTTCGAAGGATTTTCCCATTATAATAAATGGAAATGAAATCCAAGGGTGACGATCATCTAGAATTTCATTTATCAAAGGAAAATTACTACAGAGGGTTCCGTGCCACGTTTCGTTAATGCTTCATGGGCATTGATGCCATATGACCCCTGTTCGGCCCTGCACATCAACAAGACACACAACAATGCATAAAATAATCAAAAGAGTATCAGTGTTGAAGATTAAACACAGTAAAACAGAGGATTGAAGACATTTTTGGGGGATTACGGCTAAGATTGATTATAAAAAGCCTAATCCTCCAAATTAAAACACAGTTAAAGAAAATCATAAATATTTATCAGACAGAAAGGCCTCCACCACCACATCAAAGGAAAATTGATTCCTCTCAGCTACCCAATGCCACCTGTAGCCACAAGAATTCAAACAGAGGTTGAAGTTATTGATCAAAAAAAGATATTTGCCTCAGTACAGCCAAATATTTAATTCTGTTAAAATAAACTTAATGCAAAAAATATCAGCAGAGTTACTATAGCATGACACAGAGCCTTAAAAGTCAACAAAAGCTCCCACCGAGCTTAATCCTTTAATGTAAATCAATTAATACAGTGAAAATATCTATACTCTTCTCTATTGAGCCCCTCGAAGGCCAAGAAGCATTAAGTCTATATTAATTGAACTTGGAGATCTTTTATTCGATTCCACCTCCTCATTCCTTCTATAAATACTCCTGTAGAAGATGAGAAAATTTTGGTTGTTGAACTTTGAAATATACTTGAGCTTGAAACTTCTACTTGTAAATAGTGTTCACTGGCTCTTGAAGCTCTACTTGTGATTAGATAAGTTAGTCTGGGAAGTCAAGATGATTGTTGAACTGAAACATTGGACTTAAAGTTGTAACTGGTTTGAAGCAATACAAACTGATTTATGGGATCCTGGTCTATGTCGATGGTGATTTTTTTCTTATTGTGAATCGTTATTTCATTTTTTTTTTCACTTTGTTCATCTTCTTCGATAAAGAACATCAAGCATAGAGTTAGGATTTACTATATATCAGTACCCTTCTCTGACTGATAAGATTTATCTAAATTTTTTCTTCCAAATTGTGTTATTTAGGAATGATTTAGTTCAGTTTAAGCAGGTAGGAATGCTGGAGTTCCCTCGTCCTACTGTCTTAGCTAAATATTTTTCTTAAAATTTATTTTCAGCTCATGTTAAGTAGAGATGAACTAAGGAAGATATGGTGAGCCATGGTCCTAGTTTTATCCCCAAAGACTGTCTGAAAGTTTCCCTAAGAGTGTGTTGAAAGCTGGCTAGTTTCAAAGTACTTAATAGATCTTAGACCATTCTTTGTTATCATTTGTGTTTCCCTTGTGTTTAAAAGTTTTTCTTTTGAAAGTGTATCAAAGGCTGGCTACTTTCGAAGTACTTACCAGATCCTGGATTAATTTTATGTATTTCTTAAGTGTATTTCAAAAGCTGGCTAGTTTCAAAGTACTTACCGGATCTTGGGTTTCTCTGTGTTCTTCATTTGTTTAATTCCCCTTCTTGTTGTATCATTTCATTCCATAAATCAAAATTTAAAGAGATACTTAGACATAGATGACTTGCCCCATGGACCACTCTTTCCCCTTGTTGTTTCAATTAAACCCTATTATGACTACATAGCCCAATGGACTAAAACCAAAAACTATCTATCTTTTTGGCCAAATCTTGTTCTGATTGCTTGAAACTTCACACCTTTGAAACTCTTTGCCTTTAGAACTTTCCACTCAAACAATAATCATGCTCAACCATCCAAAACAAAAAAAAACCCTCGGCCTTCATAACTAGCCTAATATCACTACCCAAAATCTTTAAAGATAAATCCATCTTTGCACTTATTGGAGAGATCCCTCTTCGGATTCAGGAGGGCTAGATCCTAGAATCCCAAAGTGATTGAAACAGTGTTCTCCCTGCGGTCAGACTTTTTCCAATCTTGCTGATTGCAGGGAGCCAACAAGATCTATGAGCTTGGCTGTTGGTGATGTATTCTGAACTGTCTGTTGTTTTTCCTGTTTTCATTATGTTTCATAAATTCTTACTATAGTAGGATGAAAATTTTTTGCTAAGAAATGGCTCCTGGAAGCACCTTAGACTTGTTAATCCTTCACTGTTTTATGTTTTCTTCTACTAAGGTATTTTAGAGCCTTTAAACTTTCTCTTTAGTCATCATGCTTTTTTATTTCTCTAATAGTTCAAATAGTTGGTTCCAACATGATTTATGGTTTTCCCTGCTTGTCTGCTGCCACTTGAAAACTGTTTTTGAAGTCTCCCTTTGAAGTACCATTGTTTATAGTTAGCCAAGGAGGTCTATTTTGATCATACCCTTTGTCCCTGCTTGAAAAATTGTTTTAAAGGTCTTTATAGTTGTGATCATAGATGTGTTAGGTGTTCCCTCTTCTATGACTGCAATTATCAGTGAATCTTTTATGTTTTCTAAGTCCTTTGAAATAAAATCTTTGAGGAAATAGGATGTGCTCCCGAATCTTATATTTCATTTTAAAAGTTGTCTTGAAGTCATCATTTTCTTAAAGTGTGGTTTGTAGAATTCATGGTTAGCCCTGTCTATCAAATACCTCTTTATGTTCAAGTTATGTTTTTAAGTTCCCTTTGTTGAGAATTCAAACTCTCTTTCAAAATCATTAATGTCCATCTCATTCACAAAACTAAAGGATCCTGTGGCCAAGTTAGATTTTCCCTTTGATATCCCATATCCATTGATGAGCTTGTTATTTACTTCTTCTTAGATTTGCCCTTTGATATCCCATTTCCCAATGAAACTGACACTTCTTCTTTCTGTTTATACTACTTAGACCTTTCATGTTCTGCTATACTAATTCAACCAAACAAACAAACAAAACAAACACTTGCACTTAATAACTAGTCTAAAATCAATACTTAAAAGCAAACAAGACATACCTTTGCAAACAATTTGAGAGATCCCTCTCTGAGAACAGGAGGACTAGATCCTGGAACTCTAAATATTGGTTCTGATTTTGCCTTGTCTTTTGGTTAGCCAATCTATCAAAACATAGGATACCAACATAATGGTGATCACGGTGGGACCTATTGAATCTATGATAGCTTAGAAAACTATTATAAACTCTTTAGTCCTACAAATCTCTAAGAAAATCAGTTAGTAAGCCATAGATTAGGCTCTGTTTGTCAGTGATTAGACATAGGACACTCTCATAACCATAGAAATATACAAAATCCAAAAATATTTCAGATTGGATTCATAATAAACATGGTGGTGGAACCATAAAACATTTTACCTTCACAAAAGATAAAAATTTTCCACCTAGTGACTCCACTAGCCTCCAGTAGGCCTATTACTTCACTAGTCCTTGTAAACTCTCCTGGGAATGCATTGAGGAAACCCAATCATGTTGTTGGTGGATAGAAAAGTTCAAAATCTTCCACCTGGCGACTCCACAAATTCCAAAAGACCTAATGATTCCACTGGTAGAAGACCCTGAACAGGTTAATAAGATACAGTGAGCTCTTTATTACAAACATGAATCCAAGTATAGATAGGGAAGCTAAACTAAACACATTATTGAACCTAATTGGAAAAATAGTGTATATACTTGATAAAAGATTGGATAGGCATGAGGTTGATACAAATTTTGATTACCCAGAGAAACTTATGCCTTTCCCTGATAAAAAAAAAACTCAACCTCTACAAGACCAAGATAATGACAAAAATATGTATGATGAGCAAGATTACAAAGAAAACAATGAAGAAATTTGTGAAGAAACTTCTGACTGCATACCTCTATCTTGTATTACACTATTAAGAGAACTTTATGACCAAAATGTAGAGGCGGAAAGTGAGCAGTGCCTTGAGGAAAACATAAGCCATCTTGAACTCACAAAATCTGAAATAGGAGAAGAGACAACACAACTAGAGTCTCTGCCCTTATGTTATGACTCATTTCAGATTATTAAAGAAGAATGGCATCCTGACAATATACTAGAAGCAACTCATGAACCTTATATTCAAAGTGACTGCCATGAAAATCATGAGGATTTATTTGAAACTGAGATAGATCAGGAAAAAGAAGAGAATCCTCAGAGTTTCCCTACAAGAACAAATAATGTTTCCCTAGAAGATGCTCAAGAAGACATCCAGCCTCAAAATCAATCAACACAAGAGGAAGAGGACTGTTGTTTTTCTATCCAAAATAAAGAGAAAATTCCTTCTCTTTTGACAAAAGAAGAAATTGATCAGATATTAACTAAACAGCCAGCGCTCAGAACTTCAACTGAACAAAACATTTATGCTCATATACCTACTGAATCTTGTTGTCTTGAAACGGAAAATGAACTTGTAGATCAACTAAAAAAGAAACAAACTGATAACCCAATATGCATGATTGGTGAAATTGTTTATACTAATGATTTTCCAATTTTTTGTAAATTTGATGATGATGATAAGCTCCAAAAGGAAACTAATCATGCAGGACAACCAGCGGTGGATTGGTGTCATGAATTTCATTATCATGAGCTTGAAAGCAGTAATCAAACAATGCATCCCATCGGAAACAACTTTCATATAATTGGGAATTAGCAATCTATTAGTTGTAATGTTGAGATTAAAACGGAAGAGGAATTTCTTGAGCAGGATGAAGATAAGGAACCTTCTCCTGAGAGGATTGAGGTAATAAAAGATAACCCTACTCAAGAACATGATTATCTCTTCACAGAGTACATTCCACTGAATCAGAGCATACCAGGACTACAAGAGGACAACACTGCAATATATGATGAGTCCTCCAGTTCAGATAATAATGAAGATGACGAAGTTTTTATTTCTCAAGAAAATCTTAACCTTGATCTAGTGGAGAAAAAGGTAACCCTGGTTGAAACCCATCTTACAAATATTCATAACCAGGCATTGTTTCAATATCCCTATGCTCACTTCTTGAAGGCATTTGAGGAAGGGATAAAGGTTATTAGGAGCAGTTTATTACCAAAATAAATAATATTATTTAGCACTGCTACTAAAAAACAAAAGGAATGGGACTGGCCTTGTTTGTCCAACCTGCCCAAAGAGATGAAAAAGGACCTGTTAGCACCCTGTAATTACCAATATTGGAAAAATTCCAACTACAGGGATAACATCAAACCTATTTTGGATTCAAGGATCTAGCCCTCCTGAATCCAGAGAGGGATCTCTCTATAAATGAGTTTAAAGATGTGATCTTTAAAGCTTGAAATGTGATATTAGGCTAGTTGTGAAGAGCATGGGTTTTGTTTTGTTTTTTTTGGTTGGGCAAAGACATGATGAAGGTGAAGGCAGTTCAAAATAAAGGGTGGAGATGTCTGCAAGTGAAGGAATGATTCGGCTGATAGAAAGGGCAAAAAACAGCTTAACCCATTGGGCTATGGAGTCATAGGCGGATTTTAATTGGACAACAAGTTTCAAGAAGGATCCAAGGGGCAAGTCACTTATGTCAAAGAATCTGTTAAGTTGATTTTATGGAATGAAATGGATAGAAAATGGAGAACACAAATGAAGAACAGTGAACAACCTGAGATCAAGTAAGTGCTTTAAAACTATCTTGCTTTGGCATGTACTTAGAGAAAAAAAACACAAAAGTATTCTGAGATCAGGTAATTGCTTTTAAACTGCCCTGCATTGAAGTACTTTCAGTTAAAAACATTTTTAAAAGAATTAGAATAGATTAAGATCAGGCGAGTGCTTCAAAACCAACCTGATTTCAGCATATTCTAAAGGAAAACACTGATGATCATCACAATGAGAAATCTAGATCAGGCTAGTACTTTGAAACCAACCTGCTTTAATATACTCAGTAAAGAGAACTTTCAAATAAATAAAACATAGAAAATAAAGCTTTCAGTAAGAGTAGGGTACTGTTAGGAGTAATTCCTAGCTCTATGTTTGCTGTTCCTTATCAGAGAAAGTGAAAAGAGTGAAAACATTAAAGAAAATAACAATTAATAGTGAGGAACACATCACCATTGACACAAATTAGGATCCCATAAATCAGCAGCTTGTATTTGATGTTCAAACAAGTTACAATCAGCAAGCCCGGTGGGTCTCTACAACTTCAAAATTCTCATATCATCTTATTTATCTTCAAATTGCACACAGGACATTAGTAGCTTCATAAAAATATCACATGCATTCAGATGTCCAGAGACCAACATTTTCTCATCTTCTACAAAATTATTTATAGAAAAATGAGGAGGTGGGAGGATTTTCCAGGGGTCAAGTATAATTAATTAAGTAATCATTTCTAAATCTTCTTCATAACTCTGTTTCTGCCTTTCGAGGCCTAATGATCAAAAAGATCTGCTTCTGGACTATTCTTAATCATTTTAAAATAGTTTTGCGGACAATTAGAGACAAGATCTTTGATTTGTATTAATTTTTCAGCTGTCTTCAGGTAAACACCTCTTGTTCAGGTAATGACTAAGCTTTCTTTGATTTCTGTGAGGCTGCAAGTGTCTTTAGGAGTTGTAGAGGGTTCGATTAGCCTCTACCTATGGCGGTGGAGGCTTTCTCAGCTCGATAGATGTATTTGTATTTCCTTAAAACACCTTTAATTTACTTGAGATCTGTGTTTTAGATCTTCAATCTCATGTTTCTGGTGTGTTCTATCTTCGACACTGATACTCTTTGATCGGTGCTTGATTAACTGTGTTTTTTTTGGTGTGCAGGGCTGTACAAGTATTGAGTGGCATCAATGCCTCATGAATCATTGATAAAACGTGAATTTTAAACACTGCGAATGATTTCTCTGGTGAATCGAAGGCAGGAGGATCGTCACCCTCAGCCTGCGAATTTTCTTCATCATGGTGGAAAAACCATTAAATCCTGTAAAAATACAAAAAAATGTTATAAAATCCTGCATGTGTAGGTTGACTGCTTCATAAGGCACGTGGAGGGAGCATGGCCGTTGGATGGCATCATCCAATGGTTGAGATTGATCAGAGGAATTCAAAGGCAAGGCGGAAGAAAAATTTAAATCAGAGCCGTCGATCGCGCAAAGATCGACTGTTAGGAGTGGAGGCGAAAAGTTAAAGCGGATAAGTCTTTTTTGGAAAAATGGAGAAAATAAATAAAAACCTTTGTTTTGGGAAAACATGGTGAAAAATCAAGATCGGGAATCGGGACGATTGTGGGCCGTTGGATGAGAGCGGCCCAAGCGATCAACGACAGAGATCCCACGATAAAAACCTTATAGAATGCGCCCGGACTTCATATTTTCAAGAAAATCCAGATGAATAAAACTCCCGGGTCCAGAAATGTTGACTGGATGAGGAATCAGGGTGATGAATTTTGGGCCGTCGATCTGCAAATCAGATCGACGGCAGAGATGCTTTTAACACTGCGTTGTACCCTGATTTATCTCACAGGCATCTTTGAAGAGCGATCACCGTCCAATGAGCGGCCTCAGATCAGATGGTGTACGTCAATATCGTGCCGGGTCCATGTACGATCTTTAACGTGCGATGAACGGTGGTTTTGTGATTAGTGCCCAGGCCATGCATCAACCGGTGAATGGAATCGCTGCCGATCGATAAAAAACCACCCTCCGCTTGAAAGTTGTGCGATGGATTTCGCCTGGTTTTTTCTATGGTGATTGGCTGGAGGGGACCACCGGGTTGATAGGTCGCGCACCATCTGATCTTTAGATCAGATCGATGGTGCGGAGTGACTGAAATGTTTCACTGGTGGAAATTTTAAGAAATAATAAAAAACCGACAAATTAATATAAACAAAGGTTTAAAATATTAATTTCGACGCGGCCTGGCGCCCGACTGCGGGGCCAAGGGTTATATGAAGGGTAATATGACCGAGGGGTTAAAGAGGGGGGAAATAATCGCAATTGGGAAATGAAATAAGAAATTAGAAGACTGGCGCTCGGTTCTAGAATCAAGGCATATGAGGAGGTAAAAGACTCAGCCCAAAGGGGCTTAAGTCTATAATAAGAAAAATGGGTTTTAAATGATTTTCAAGGAGTTTTGAGGATTCTGATCAGGCCAGAAAAGAGTTTTAAACTATGAAAGGTGGATTATAGAAAGGGGAAATGAGGAAAAATCGAAATCAGAGGAAAATTATGGGGAAAAAGAGAGTAAAAATGAAGGTTAGTTTCTGAGTGAAGGAAGGGGAGAAAAGTGGATTTTGCAGCAGTCTTTCTCATGGAATATTTAGTAGAATTTCTGAGTTTTGAAGGGAAACAACAGTGAAGATTTTGGATAGAGGAGATGATGTCTTGAAGAGGCTTCAAGAGATCACATTTATGCAATGAAACTATTCCTTGAAGGTTAAACAATTTTTTGGCCACTTTTTGATAGAACAAATTTTATAGGTGGTCGACAGTGGCTCCACTTGGGGATGGTGCCTTCTTGAAGGCTTCAAGAACTTCAGATTTACATTCTCTGGGGGGCTGATCAGTGCCTCATACATTGAGCTGCCTTCTTTGCTTGGATGCTCTTCTTTTTTCTGAAAACATATTAGCAGCCATGGAAAACAATGGATCTTCATCAACAAGCTTTCTACCTACCCAATCCTACGGATCTAACATTTTTTCTTCATTTAGAGTGCACTTGGATTGGTAGACTCTTTTACAACATTTTATTTCTTTTGAAAATAGGAAATCTAATCTATTTATACTCCTTATTTCTCCATGGACTCAGATTAAACAGTTGAGTCCATATAATTCTCTACCTAATCTACTATCTGTTGGGATTAAATTGTCCAATAGATTTTATTCTTTAAATTCTAAAACAGAAATTTAAAAACAGTCAAGTCAAGATTAAGTAGTTTGACTTGCTATGATCTATGGCATAAAAAACAAGCTGCACACAGATATTTATTTTGCAGAAAAATTTAAATCAAAATGGAAGGCTTAAGATCTGAAAGTTCATGCACTTCCTTCACTTTTTTACAGCTCTGTTTGCCTCTTGATTGAGCTATTCTTTCTTTTTCTCTGGTTCAGATTTTAAGCTGATTAGAACCATATTTACCTTTGTTTTGACTCAGAATCAACAATAGATTGGAGTCAATTCTTGCATGGAAACTTAGGTTCAAGTTTTGAGCATGTTTGAACCTTTAATTTCTAACCTAATCTATCTACTGATAAGCCAAGATTAAACATTTTTGCAAATCGAATTCACTATCCTATTAGCAGTAAATTTAAAACTAGTTAGTCAAGATTAGGCTGTTTGACTAACTAGGAGTGTGTTTTTCAGGAGTGGCATTTGAGCTTGCACACTTTCATATTTGTTTCTCTTTTTTGGTATGGGGCTATACCTTTATTGTTTTTTATAATCTTCCCTCTTTTATTTTATTTTTTATTGTTTTTGTATTTTTTCTTTTGTGGGACTAAACAAAGCAATGGTATTTACAATGGAAATGAAAGCTTTTTAAAATCGAACTCAACAGTAGTAATTCTTAAGCACCCTGCCATTGACAGGACCCCCAAACAGATCTGTGCCATCTAACTCTTGCAGAAAAAAGGCATTTGGACCAATGGTGGACTGAATAATGTAAGGACCTTGCCACAAACAGTAAAATTTTCCATGTTTACCCTTATCCTCTCTTCTGGAGTCCCACTTGAGTACCTTGTCTCCAATGTTGAAATCACAAGCCTTTGTTCTCTTGTCAAACAACTTCTTTATGTTCTCTTGTACCTTCTAAGCCCTATTGTAAACCTCTTCCCTTATCTGTTGGAGATGTATTGTCTGATTGATCCTCCTTACCATGATGTCCTCTTCTGACTGTATTTCTTAGACTAATTTTATCACTTGTACACCTAGGCTAGTAGGAAACACTGCATCTGCTCCATAAACAAGCTGGTAAGGGGACATTCCAATGGAATTCTTTGTGGTCAACCTGTCTTCCCACAAAGCATGCACCAACTTGCTATGCCATGATTTTTTATTCTCTTCAAGCAGCTTCTTGATGATGGTCACCAAAATTTTATTTGATGATTTTGCTAACCCATTACCTTGAGGGTAATAAGCAGTAGAATGACCAAGTGTAATCTGATACCTGTGACAAAAATCAATCATCTTTCTGGAACCAAAAGCAGCATCAATATCAGAAATAATCTTCCTGGGGCAGCCGAATCTAGACAGGATATAGTCTTCAAGAAATTTTATAATGACAGAATCTGTGGCATTCCTAGAAGGGATGGCCTCTATCCACTTTGTGAAGTAGTCAGTGGCTGTGAGAATCCATTTGTGTTGGGCAGATGAAGCAGGATGGATTTCTCCTATGAAATCTAGGCCCCACTGTTGAAAAGGAGCTTCAACAATGATAGGTTGTAATGGTAAAGGAAGGAGTTTTCTTTTGCCCTCAAAAACTTGGCACTTGTGGCAAGCTACTATCATTTTATGGACATCTTGGAAGAGGGTGGGCTAGTAATAGCCAGCTCTAAGGATTTTATTGGCTGTGGTTTTCTAGTAGAGATGACCTCCACACTCTCCTTCATGGAATTCATGCTTGATCTTCTCTGCATCAACTTCCAACAAACATTTAAGCAATAAACCATTAGCATTTTTCCAATATAAACATTCATTTAAAATGCAATAATTCCTAGCTTTCAACTTTAAAAACCTTTCCTTTGTTTTTGATAAATCAGGAGGAGCATTAAGATTTGTAAGCACATACAAGATATCAGTGTACCAAGGTGAGCTTTGAAACTGCTCTTCCACAGTGGGAGCAGGTAACTCTTCCTGTTCATCCAAGGCATCTACCATGTTAATGTCAAGGGCTTGTAGATTAGATTCAACCATTAATTGAGCTAAGCCCTGACCTTTAATGAGTTTGGTGGGTTTGATTTCCAAATCATACTCTAATATTGCAGCAATCCATTTGCCCCTCTTTCCATCTGGGTCTTGTGACAAGATGTTTCTTACCACTATGTTAGGCACATAAGCAATGATGTGGGAATGTAGAATATACACCCTGAAGTCCTTTAAGGCCTTTACCAAAGCATAGGCCTATTTTTCCATTATGTTATATTTCAAGGGTGCATCCCTTAAAGCCTTGCTGAAAAAAGCAATAGGATTTTCTTGTCCCTCTGGGTTTTTCTGCAACAGGACTGCAGCTACAGTATGCTCTGAGGCAAAGGAAAAAATAAGGAACTCTTTTGAAAAGTCTGGGCTGATTAGGACTGGTGCCCGGGTGAGTGCATATTTTACCAATTCGAAGGATATTTTGGCTTCTACAGTCCACTTCACTCCTACTTCTTTCTTGAGCATATTAGTCATGTTTCTAAGGAGCTCTGCTAAGTTGGGAATAAACCTCCTCAAGAAGTTAATATTTCCAATAAAGGACTATAATTCTTTTATGTTCCTTGGTTGGCTAATCTGTAGTATTCCCTCAACTCTATTTGGATCTATTTTAATCCCTTCTTCTGATATGATATGGCCAAGGAGTTTACCTTCCTGAAGGCCAAACACTGTCTTTTTGGGATTTAAAGATAACCCAAAACTTCTACACTTTTCAAGGACCTTTCTTAAATGTTTTAGATGCTCTTCATCGGATTTGGAATAAACTGTTATGTCATCAAGGTAAATCACAATGAAGTGCCCTATCTCCTCTAAAAATGCAATGTCCATGGCCCTTTGGAAAGTGGCCCCAACATTCATTAATCCAAAAGGCATTTTCACATACATGAAAGTGCCCCAAGGAGTGGTGAAAGTTGTCTTGAGTTGGTCTTCTGGGAGTACTAAAACTTGGTTATACCCTGAAAAACCATCTAACAGAGAAATCCTCTTTGAACCAACTACCCTTTGTAGAATGTGTTCCATTTTGGGTAAAGGGTAATTGTCTTTTAGGGAGGCTCTGTTAAGGTTTCTGAAATCAATGCACAATCTGATTTCTCCTGTCTTTTTCCTCACAGCTAAAAGGTTAGAAACCCAATATGAAAACCTCACAGGCACTATGATTCCTACCTCATACATTTTCTTGATTTCCTTTTCTACTAGAAGCAGTTGTATTGGATTAATTCGACGCAGTTTTTTCCTAAAGGGTTTTTGGTTTTCTTTCAATGGGATCTTGTGCTGGATGATTTCTGTATCGTAGGCTTTTAAGTCTTCATAGCTCCAGGAAAACACATCGAAAAACTCTTTAAATAAGTCAATGTATTTCTTTTTCATGTCTGCTGGCAAGGAGCCAGCTAATTTAATCAATTTAGGCTGATCTTTGGTGCCTATGTTGCATTCCTCGACCTCAGACTCTGTATATTCTACATTGGGTTTCTTCGCTACATCGTTAAAATCAAACATGTCTTCTAATGGTGCTAGCCCCC
The DNA here is from genome assembly GCA_034641835.2 of Pinus albicaulis. NCBI lineage: Eukaryota > Viridiplantae > Streptophyta > Pinopsida > Pinales > Pinaceae > Pinus > Pinus albicaulis. Next base: position 1,482,498,215 of record CM076582.1, read on the forward strand.
TAGGTATGTTCTTGTCCTTTGACGACAATACCTCAATGTCTTCGTTTTCTGTGTCCTTGTACTCTTCAGTATGAGTTCCAAGTTTTTTAGTTAACATGTTGATTTTTACGGGACCAGATGGTTTTTCTTCTTCAGGGGGTTTTTTGTTTAGGCAATTTTCATCGGATTTAGAATCTGAATCAGATAATTCAAACTCGTTCCTGCCAAGTAGGAAAGCCTCTATCTGCTTGTCGCCCTCAAAGACCTGCCAATATTTTTCATTATCTGGCACTACAGGTCTATATTTTGTTTGAATAATGATCTGTTTGTCACTAGGCGATTCCTGACATGAACTAGCAGCGCAGGCCAATCCATTCGCAATTATGTTTTTACTCCTTGGGACAAACACGAGTTCATATTTTGCAAATGTTTTCAGGAAATCTATGGCATTATTTCGGTATACTCTTATTCTAGGATGCTTAACGGCATATTCTCCATTTAGCTGTTTTATGACTAATTCTGAGTCTCCCTGAACAATTATCTTCTTGGCTCCTAGTTCTTTCAATAGACGCAATCCTAAGATGAGAGCCTCATACTCTGTGATGTTGTTAGTGCATTTGAAATCTAGCCTAAACGCATGGCTCTCGGAGTAATTGTTTACAGTGTCGACCAACCATACCCCAGCTCCTGCACTCTTTTTAGTGCAAGACCCATCGAAGTTCATGCACCATAAGGGATTGTTAACATCGTTTTGATCCCTATTGCCTTGTTCATCATTATGTTTTGTTCTGAGATCCGCAACAAATCGTGATGGGTCTCGTTCCTCAAAATTTTCAAGGAGTTTAAAGTGATGAGTAATGTGTTTTTCACACTCTTGAATTTTTTCACTCTGGTTTGTTGTTTCAACGCACTATTCAAAAGTTTCTCTCCCGTTTTCTTCCATATCTAGAACTGCCATTATTCCTAGATTTGGGGCCTCTAACTGTTTGTCTGAGTCGCTGTCTTCTAGCTCTGGCTTATTTGTGGATTCATTGTTGTAAAGGATAAACGAATCTAGGTCAGTATGGACAGAGTAAATGGGAGAATTTTCAGGCTTTTCTGGGCTACTGACCATGAATTTCGTGTATGCCTCTCTGTATAGTCTTCTAAAATGGTTAAAGACAGGGATAGTGGCATATGTCCCATCCATCTGCATTGTACCTTGCAGCTTAACACCCTATGATCTTGAAAAAAACATGCCATACTTAGGAGGCACATTAGCCACTACAACATCCATGACCATGCACTTGGCCGGGATTTGAGTTAAATTCACACAAAGGTCTTTAATTAGGCCAAGGAATTTCACTCTGCTAGAGTCAAAAGAATATAAATCCTTGTAAGGTCTGGTTATTTCTAGTCCTAGCCTTTCCATTATCACCTTTGGCATAAGGTTGTGTGAAGCTCCAGAGTCATGCATAGCATTATGCAAGTTTTTGTCATGGATATTTAGGCTGACATAAAAAGGGGGTACTACCCCTTCTTGAAATTTCCCTTCAATTTTTGGGCCAAACAAGAGAGCTGGTTGCTCATCATTCAAATTGACGGTGTCACTGTTTTCTCCTAAATTTAAAGCTTTCAAAATTTTATTCTTATATACATCTTGGGTGGCCAACTCAACAAGGGGGAATTTTTTTTGATTTTGGCAATCTCACTTTCCAAATTAAAATAAGACTGACTCTTTGAAAGATTCAATTCTGTCTTGTTGGGCACCGTTTTATTAGTAATCTCAACTTGTTGATTTTCAGTATGTACAATGTTTGAAGCTGTTTTATCAGGAGCATTAGCTGCAATGCTAGTGCTACTAGGTCCTTGACTTGATTTGTCACTGGCTAGGATGTCCTTGTCTTTGTTTTTACCAGAACTCTCAAGTGCCGGTTTACTGCTTTCAACAGTCACTTTAGGAGTCTTTCCAGTCTTTTTCTTAATGGTGATTTCAGAAGCCTTTGGTTTAGGATCATATATGTTCTTTTTTCTCCTGAGGTCATATTGTTATCGGATCTGCATGATGGCATTTTCGAATCCTAACCTATAGTCCTCAGTTTCCAACCCTTCCCCGTTCCAACATGAGTACGAGGTCTGGTTTTCCTTTCTGGGAAAGGTGTGGTCCAGTTCATCCACATCCATCATATTCATGTCGGTTTCTTCTGAATCTTCTATTATTCCTTCATCCTCACTAAGGAAGTTCTCTTGAAATGGAGGGATGACCCTTTGATAAGAGTCTCTTGGTCTATTTGGGGGGTTATTTCTCCTAAAGTTCAATTTTTTATTTTGGTTCCTGTTTTGATTGCTGACTTGGATAGTCAAGCTTTCTACCATTTTTCCTAGTCTCTCCATATAATTTTTTGCTAGACTATCATATTTGGGATCAGATGCAGAAGCTGTGCTGTCATCCCTATAGGTTACCTTTTTCTCAGCCCTCATTCTAGATTTTTTCTCAATCAGGTTTACCTCAACACTCACTGCTCCTTTCTGCATGTCTTCCAATGTATTATAATCTCTCTCCCTAAGCTGGTAAGCCATATGAACATCAAAGCCTTCAGGGTATTTTACTAGGCCCATTCCTTGGGGAGGTTTCATGTGTGGTGGAAGAGCATTGTAGATACTGTTAAATCTCGTAGAATAGTCCTGGACACTCTCTCCTGGATTTCTTTTAAGATTCTTATATTCGGCTAGGATTTGGAGAGGGTTACTTATAACTTCCCATTTATTTATGAAAGTTTGATGGAGGGTAGGCAGATCATTAATGCTATTAGGAGGCAAAGCTTTAAACCACTTCTTCACTTCTCCTCCTAAACTCTGAGCGAAAATCCTCATCTTAATTGTTTCATCCTCTATTTCCATGTAGTCAAAGGCATATCCCATCATAACTACATGGTGTTGAGCGGTGGAGGATTGTTTTCCAGTGAAATGAGGAATTTTAGACTGATATTCATTGCGTAAAGGAGCTAAAGGCTGAGGCAGCACCAAGGGAGCATACCATGCTGCCATGATTGGAGGTGGGGGTGGATTCACAAAAGATGGATTAACAAAAGGGGTAATGGATGTAGGATGAACATATGTGGATGGAATCGGAGTAGATTTCTAAGCTGATATTGGATGAGAGACACCTAAATTAAGAAGGAAAAGTAAATCAGGAGTTGTGGTTTCTCTACTACCAGGATGTGCACTTGTTTTAGGAGAAGAAAGTGAAGACTCGGAATCTAACTGATCTAAATCACCAAGAGACCTAGTTCTAAAGGGATTTACTAAGTCAACTTGTGATTGTTGTAGAGCTTAAAGATTTACAGGGACTGAATTAGCTCTCAAGGGTGATCTGACAATAGTTGATGATTTAATCCTAGGAGAGTTCCTAAGAATAATTTCTGGGTTATCAACTATCTCAGGTGGATCTGGGTCAGGATAGGCTCTAGTATGAATCTTTCTAGGAGCCACTATGCTGTGTTTTTCGGACCTAAATAAACAAGAAAAGTTCAACCAGGTATGAAAATATTTGAGAGGTTAACTAATCTATTTTACAAAAATTTTTAATCCTACAGTCCTCTAACTGACTTTGAATGATACTACAGTGATAAGAGTTCTTCCCAGTGGAGTCTTAAGGTCTGTTCAGGATTGTGGAGTCGCTAAGTGGAATTTTTTAGCTATTTTGGAGGTAAAAGGTTTAATGGTCCACTACCATGTTTATTGGCAACCAATTTAAAACATTTTGGGTTCTCTGAGTTTATGTGGTTGTATGGAAAACTAAAGAGTTTTATAAAAGTTGGCCAAGCAACTATGAACTCAAAAGCTCCCCAGTGGAGTCGCCATTATGTTAGCACCCTATAATTAGCAAGATTGGAAAAATTCCAACTGCAGGGATAACATCAAACCGCTTTGGGATTCAAGGATCTAGCCCTCCTAAATCCAGAGAGGGATATCTCTATAAATGAGTTTAAAGATGTGATCTTTAAAGCTTGAAATGTGATATTAGGCTAGTTGTGAAGAGAATGGGTTTTGTTTTGTTTGTTTTGGTTGGGCAAAGACATGATGAAGGTGAAGGCAGTTCAAAATAAAGGGTGAAGATGTCTGCAAGTAGATAGAACAAGCTTTGGCCAGGAAGATAGATAATTGCAGGTTTTAGTCCATTGGGCTATGGGGTCATAAGGGGATTTTAATTGGACAAAAAGTTTCAAGAAGGATCCAAGGGGCAAGTCACTTATGTCAAAGGATCTCTTAAGTTGATTGTATGGAATGAAACAAATAGAAAATGGAGAACACAAATGAAGAACAATGAACAACCTGAGATCAAGTAAGTGCTTTAAAACTATCTTGCTTTGGCATGTACTTAGAGAAGCAGAACAAAAAAGTATTCTGAGATCAGGTAAGTTATTTTAAACTACCCTGCATTGAAGTACTTTCAGTTAAAAGCATTTTTAAAAGAATTAGAATAGCTTAAGATCAGAAGAGTGCTTCAAAACCAACCCGCTTTCAACATATTCTAAAGGAAAAAACTGATGATCATCACAATGAGCAATCTAGATCAGGCTAGTACTTTGAAACCAACCTGCTTTAATATACTCAGTAAAGAGAACTTTCAAATAAAGAAAACATTGAAAATAAAGCTTTCAGTAAGAGTAGGGTACTGTTGGGAGTAAGTCCTAGCTCTATGTTTGCTGTTCCTTATCAGAGAAAGTGAACAGAGTGAAAACATTAAAGAAAATAACAATTGACAGTGAGGAACACATCACGATTGACACAAATCAGGATCCCATAAATCAACAGCTTGTATTTGATGTTCGAACCAGTTACAATCAGCAAGCCCGGTGGGTCTCTACAACTTCAAACTTCTCATATCAGCTTATTTATCTTCAAATTGCACACAGGGCATCAGTAGCTTCAGAAAAATATTACATGCATTCAGATGTCCAGAGACCAACATTTTATCATCTTCTATAGAAGTATTTATAGAAAAATAAGGAGGTGGGAGGATTTCCCAGGGGTCAAGTATCATTAATTATGTAATCATTTCTAACTCTGCTTCATAACTCTGTTTCTGCCTTTCGAGGCCTAATGATCGAAAAGATATACTTCTGGACTGTTCTTAATCTTTTTAAAATAGTTTTTCCAACAATTAGAGATAAGATCTTTTATTTTTATTAATTGTTCAGCTGTCTTCAGGTAAACACCTCTTGTTCAGGTAATGACTAAGCTTTCTTTGATTTCTGTGAGGTTGCAGGAGTCTTTAGGAGTTTTAGAGGGTTCGATTGGCCTCTGCTTATGGCAGTGGAGGCTTTCTCGGTTCGACAGATGTCTTTGTATTTCCCTAAAAAACCTTTAATTTACTTGAGATCAATGTTTTAGGTCTTCAATCTCCTGTTTCTGGTGTTTTATGTCTTCGACACTAATACTCTTTGATCGGTGCTTGATTAAATTTATTTTTTTGGTGCGCAGGGCTATACAGGGATCGAATGGCATCAACTCCTCATCAATCATTGATAAAACGTGAATTTTAAACCCTGGGAATGATTTCTCTGGTGAATCGAAGGCGGGAGGATCGTCACCCTTAGCATGTGAATTTTGTTCAGTATGGCGGAAAAATAATTAAATCCTGCAAAAATACAAACAAATGTTATAAAATCCTGCATGTGTAGGTTGACTGCTTCAGAAGGCACGTGGAGGGAGCATGGCCATTGGATGGCATCATCCAATGGTCAAGATTGATCAGAGGAATTCAAAGGCAAGGCGGAAGAAAAAATTTAAATCAGAGCCATCGATCGCGCAAAGATCGACAGTCAGGAGCGGAGGCGAAAAGTCAAAGTGGATAAGTCTTTTTTGGAAAAATGGAGAAAATGGATAAAAACCTTTGTTTCGGGCAAACATGGTCAAAAATCAAGGTCGAGAATCGGGACGATCGTGGGCCGTCGGATGAGAGCGGCCCATGCGATCAACGGTGGAGATCCCACGATAAAAACCTTATAGAACGCGCCCGGACTTTAGATTTTCAATAAAATCCAGATGAATAAAACTCCCAAGTCCGGAAATTCTGACTGGACGAGGAATCAGGGTGATGAATTTTGGTTCGTCGATCTGCAGATCAGATCGACGGCGGAGATTCTTTTAACAATGTGTGGTACCCTGAGTTATTGCACGGGCATCTTCGGAGAGTGATCATCATCTGATGAGCGGCCTCGGATCGGACGGTGTACGTCAATATCGCGTCGGGTCCACGTCCAATCTTTAACGCGCGATGAACGGCGGTTTTATGAACAGTGCCCAGGCCACGCGTCAACTGGTGAATGGAAACGCTGCCGATCGGGAAAAAACCGCCCTCCGCTTGAAAGTGGTGCGATGGATTCCGCCCAGTTTTTGCTACGGTGATTGGCTGGCGGGGACCACCAGGTTGATAGGTCACGCACCATCCGATCTTCAGATCAGATCAACGGTGCGGAGCGACTGAAATTTTGCACAAGCAGAAATTTTAAGAACTAATAAAAAACCGACAAATTAATATAAACAAAGGTTTAAAATATTAATTTCAACACGGCCTGGCGCCCGACTGCGGGGCCAAGGGTTATATGAAGGGTAATATGACCGGGGGGTTAAAGAGGGGGGGGGGGCTAATCGCAATTGGGCAACGCGATAAGCACTTGGAAGACTGGCGCTCGATTCCAGCATCAGGGCGTATGAGGAGGTAAAAGACTCAGCCCAAAGGGGCTTAAGTCTATAATAAGAAAAATGGGTTTTAAATGATTTTCAAGGAGTTTTGAGGATTTCGATAAGGCCAAAAAGCAGTTTTAAACTATGCAAGGTGGATTATACAAAGGGGAAATGAGGAAAAATGGAAATCAGAGGAAAATGATGGGGAAAAAAAGAGTAAAAATGAAGGTTAGATTCTGAGTGAAGGAAGGGGAGAAAAGGGGATTTTGCAACAGTCTTTCTCATGGAATTTTTAGCAGAATTTATGAGTTCTGAAGGGAAAAAATAGTGAAATTTTGGATAGAGGAGATGATGTCTTGAAGAGGCTTCAAGAGATAACATTTCTGCAATGAAATGGTTCCTTGAAGGCTAAACAATGTTTTGGCCACCTTTTTATAGAACAAATTTTATAGGTGGCCAAGAGACCAATCGTGGAATCATTTACTGGATTGGTTGTACTAGAAAAGAGAGTTCATCAGCTAAACATGTAAATACTCCAAGATTAGATTAGGTTAGATAGGAATGTCAATAAAGCTCAGCTTTGAGCATTTAGTTAGTTTTTGATTTTTTGTCTTTGAAATAAAAAGAAAAATCCAAAAACAATAGAAAAAAGAAAATAGGGAAGATTGTAAAACAAGAAAGGTACAGCCCCATACCAAAAGAGAAACAAAAATCTGAAAGTGTGCAAGCTTAAAATGCCACTCCTAAGAACACACTTCTAGTTATTCAAACAAAAAACTTCCCTAATAATGACTAATTTAGCCTTTTAATTTACTCATTGATATCTTAGTGAATTATATCGCCCAAACAACATAATCTTGGCTTATCAAGAAGGTAGATTTAGATAGAAAAAATGTTCAAACAAGCCAACCTAAACCTATGAGATCGATGAAGAATTGGTTCTAAGTATGCTAAAAATTGGACCAAAAAGGGGAGAAAAGATAGCTCAAACAAAAATCAAATCTAGAGTCAAGAAAAAATGATGGATGTTCTTAAATTTCTCGTATCTTAAGCCTTCACCATTTTGTTTTAAAGTTTCTGCAAATTTTAATCTATGTGCAGCTTGTTTTTATGCCATAGATCAGCAACAATCTAGACTGTTTAATCCTGGCTTGGCTGCTTTTAAATTTCTGTTTAGAATTTAGAGAATAAAAATCTGTCAAATAGTCTAATCCTGACAGATAGTAGTTAGGTAGAGAAGCTTATGAACTCAACTGTTTAAACTAAGTTCATGGACAAATAAGAGTAGAAATAGATTAGTTTTATGTTTTTTCAAAAGAATAAAATGTTGTTGAAGAGAGTTTGCTAGTCCAAATGCACCATGAAAGAAGAAAAAATGTTAGGAATAGTAGGAATGGGTAGGTAGACATGTTGTTTTGATAGAATTCCATTGTTTCAAATTGCTGCAGATATCATCAAATCAAAATAAGATTAGAAAAAGAAAAGGAAAGTTGCTGCCCAATGGATGAAGGCACTGGTTTACTGAAAAGCCAAAGATTTACAACTGAGGTTCTAGACACCTAAAAGACCAGCTGTCCTCCCCAAGTGGAGCCACTGTTAGCCACTTATAAAAATTTTTATACCAAGAAGTGGCTAAACTTGTATTTTCAAAACTTCAAGAGATAATTCCCTTTGAAAACTTATCATCTTTTAAAGTTTTTATGATGATTATTATTCCTTGAGTTAATCTTCATTGTTGTTTCCTCTTTATCCTAAAAAATATGCTATTTTCCAAGAGAAACTCAAAAAACCCTTATTTTCCATCATTTTCACTTCTCCTTTCACCCATTCCCCCACAAAAACTCCTCTCGAAAAACCCTTCATAAGGCCCTCGAAATCTTCCAAGACCCTTTAAAATTCTTTGAGCCAATCCGATTCCATTTGGTTTAAGAACCCCTATCTCCTTCACCGAAACCTCAAATTGGCTTAAAATCACTATTTTAGGCCTAAGAATAGGCTTCAAGAGATCACATTTCTGCAATGAAACTGTTCCTTGAAGGCTAAACAATGTTTTGGCCACCTTTTGATAGAAAAATTTTTATAGGTATCCAACAAGACCAATCATGGAATCATTTTCTGGATTGGTTGTACTGGAACACCCTTTCTACATATAAAGGTTTCTTAAGCCCCTAAGGGCTTAACTCCTATAGCCCTACGCCTCATAAGACCTTAAGCCACACAACTGGGTGCTAAAGGGCTTAAAACCCGACTTTCCTTTGTATTTTAATAAAACCCGACAGTTCAATTTTTCAACGAATATCGACCATTGATCATGTCAAATCGATGGCCCTGGGCCACCCGATCCCCTACCTTACCTTTCCCTTTGCTCATATAACCCTGCTCCCTCTTTCAATCTTGACCATCCATTAGAAAAATTTGACGATCAATATTAAGCCTGACAGTTTCTTGTCCCTTTTCTCATTTTAACATTACCCGCCCATTCCCTTAATCTCGACCGTCTAATCATCAAATTCGACGGTTGGGATTTAACCCTATTTCCACCTCACCATCTACCTTGCCTTCTCTTCTTTTCCTTCCCTCGCTCCATCTTTTAATCCTGACCATTCATTGTGAAAGATCTAATGATTGGGATTAAACCCTATCTCACCGAGACCAACCTGCTCCGTGACAAAAAACCTGACATCATCGTCGACCCCACTACTTTCTCTGATGTGCAGCTCTCCCCGTCGCGTGCGATCCGCAACTTCGGATCTCCAACCTCTGATTCGATGGCTCAAATTGTGTTTCACGTTTTTTCTGCGCCCATGACTTAACACTGAAAAAAATGCGAAATCGGCGGTATTGAAGGGGACGCGTGTCAAACGATGTATGGTATTGCGTTTTTTTGGCCAAATTTCAAAACAACTCCAACACCACGCAAAAACCATTCTAGTTTTCCACCTTACCACTTATCTCCACAGCATTGATTTTTTGGTTTTAGATCTCGACCGTCAATTGTTTTGATCCGACAGCTCACGTTATGACCCGATCTCAATTCATCTACCTCCATATAATCTCCCGAATGACCCCATTAGTCGATCTCAGTCGTCAATTGTTTTAATCTGACGACCCATATTACATTGAAACCCCAAACCATTTCCCCTCACCTCTATTTCCAAAATATCCCACCAATTGATCCCAACCATTGGATCTTCTAATTCGATGACTCTCATTACACTTCATCTCCAATTCATTTATCCTCCATCTATTCTCCGAAATATTTCATCGCTTGATCTCCACCGTTCGTCCTTTTAATCCAACAGCCCAGAATTAATTTTATCACCATTCACATTTCCCCGCCATCTAACCATCAATCCAAATCGACGGCTCCGACCTAACCTCACACCCAAACCGACCAAAGCAGTCTTAACCTATTTTTCACGGGATTTGCTGAACTTTTGTGTGTTTTTAACAGGTTATAAAGGTTTTTCCATAGTTTTTAAATGAAACGAAAGGCAAGGGATGACAATCCACAGGCCACTATCCAAGAAGAAATGGAATCTACAAGGTTCAAATTATGATTTTTTCCGTGCTTCATGAGAATTGGTGATGTCATAAAACCTTCTGTGCACCTGTAACATGGAAAAAACATAGTAAGACATCAATCAAACAAAAAGTATCAGTGTCAAAGGATAAAATCAAAGCATAAATGAAGAATTAATGATTTTAAACAGAGTTTTAAGGGATTAAGGCATAAATTCAACAATCAAAAGCCTAATCCACAGAGGTAAAGACAGTGTTAAAGGATAAAGACCAGAAATGAAGATCAAGGCCTAATTAAGCCTAAAACACAGACAAAGAGCAAACTAACAACGTTTTAAAGGTAAAACAAAGGAATATCAGCCAAAGGACACCTCAGAGCCTCATAAAAGGGGCTAATTGAATCCCCAGCTACCCAAAGAGCCACCTGCTGCTTCCATAAATCAACAAAAGGCATAGTTATTGCCTATTCAAAAGATATTTTCCTGAAGACAGCTGAACAGTTATTTCAAACAAAGGAAGATATTTAAAAATGTCAGTAAAGTTATTATAAAAAATAAATAGGCCTTAAAACCAATCCTTTTACCCATTAAGTCTTAAAAATAAAAAACAGAGTAAATGAAGCAGAGTTGTAATTTAATTCTTTCCTGCCTTATACCTTGCATGGTTTTCAAGGCTACGAGTTGCATTTAGTGTAGAATTAATTACACTTCAATCCTAAATCTCTTCCACCTCCTCATTTATTCTATAAATACTTCTGAAGAAGATGAGAAGTTGTTGCTTGGTCACTAGTTGTAACACTGAAAATATCTGAACTAATAGATAGTTTGTTTGAATTTGAAGAAGAAATTGAAGTCTTGGAAGCTAGATTATGTTTTGACATCCTTGTTCTTGAGAAGGCTCTATCATTGGATCCATGAGCTTGGATGTTGGTGATGTATTATGAACTGTTTGTTGTTTTTCCTATTTTCATTATGTTTCATAAATCCTTAATATAGTAGGATGAAAAGTTTAGGCTAAGAAATGACTCCTAGAAGCACCTTAGACCTGTTCATCCTTCATTGTTTTATGTTTTCTTCTGTTGAGGTATTTTAGAGTCTTTAATATTTCTCTTTAGTCCTCATTCTTGTTTATTTCTCTAATAGTTGAAATAGTTGGTTTCAGCCTGATTTATGGTTTTCCCTGCTTGTCTGCTACCACTTGAAAACTTTTTCTGAAGTCTCCCTTTGAAGTACCATTGTTTATAGTTAGCCAAGGAGGTCTATTTTGATCATACCCTTTGTCCCTGCTTGAAAAATTGTTTTAAAGGTCTTTATAGTTGTGATCATAGATGTGTTGGGTGTTCCCTCTTCTATGACTGCAATTATCAGTGAATCTTTTATGTTTTCTAAGTCCTTTGAAATAAAATCTTTGAGGAAATAGGATGTGCTCCCGAATCTTAGATTTCATTTTAAAATTTGTCTTGAAGTCATCTTTTGCTTAAAGTGTGGTTTGTAGAATTCATGGTTAGCCCTGTCTATCAAATACCTCTTTATGTTCAAGTTATGTTTTTAAGTTCCCTTTGTTGAGAATTCAAAATATCTTTTCAAATCATTAATTTCCATCTCATTCACAATAACTAAAGGATCCTATGGCCAAGTTAGATTTGCCCTTTGATATCCCATATCCATTGATAATTTTGTCATAAACCTCTTCTTGACTCCATTGCCCAATGAATTTTACACTTATGATTTCTATCTATAGTACCTAGACATTTCATGCTCTACTATGCCAATTCAACCAAACAAAAAAACAAAACAAACACTTGCACTTAATAACTAGTCTTAAATCAATACTTAAAAGAGAACAAGACATACTTTTGCAAACAATTTAAGAGATCCCTCTTTGAGAACAGGAGGACTAGATCCTGTAACTCTAAATATTGGTTCTGATGTTGCCTTGTCTTTTGGTTAGCCAATCTATCAAAACACAAGACACCAACATGCTCTTCATTTCTCCACATTCAGGCTTTAGGCCAAGCATCCTCCTTCAACTACAACATAGTTTCTGTTTAGAGCTGAGTTGTGTTGGAGGGTGTTGCAGTGGAGGTTACCGAACACCACTTCCATGCTTATTTTTCTCAAGAGGAAGTCTTCTTTCCTTTGGAGGATCAGTGAGGGATAATTTGAGATAATTCCCATCATCCTTGGCACTAAGCCAACTAATTCGATGATATACAACGTAGTCCCTCTCTTAGACTGTGTTATTTTCAGTGTGTATCTGCAGTGAGGGTTTGCAGTATTGTTTGGAGGGTCAGATCTTCAGTGTTAGGATCAAACTTTCACTTGGAAGATCCAATGGAGGAGGTCTATTTAGCTTGTGCATCACCTATATCCATCTCCATCCAGTTCTTGAGTTGTAGATGCTACTCAGCCCTACTACTCTGACATTTTTTCCATTTTGAATATTTCATCCAATCCTTCTAGGATTGACTTGATATTGTTTTTTTAGGGGTTAGAGCTTTGCTCGCCACATTATTTGAGCCATACATTGCCATATCTTTGTATTGATATTATTTATGTAGTAGTGCCTCCTATAAACTATGCAGTCATAGCCTTGGGCTTTCTATATGTAGCAGTGTTCTTCATTTTCTTATACATGTTCTATTGAGGCTTCCATTGCCTGGCTTGAGTGATCATTACCTCTAGGATTTGCTGCTATAAGATATATTTCATGGCTATTTGGATCTTCTCATGATTTGTGTATTGATATAACGCTACTACTCCAATATGTGTTTTATATTGCTGCACCTCCAACTTTATAATATCTTAAGATATTCTTATTGTTGTATAATTTCCCTATTTTGGGATATTACAGCCTTAACGTCTTTTAGGTGTATCGGGTCTCCTTGAGCGTAGCGCCGGGCGTGTTCACTGTGTCTGCCGAGAAATTCTGGGTGAATGGGTAGTGCCCATCTGAATGTGCAACCCGTTCTCTTCAACGCACAGTGCAGTGTAAAATTACACTGTGAAATCTTTCTAATGCATAGCACCAGGTTCTATAAGCGTAGCGCTTGCATACACATGTAGCGCCAAGCAACCTTACCCGAATTTTCATTGAAAATGCCCAAATTTCTCTTGAATGCTTTGACTATTTTTGCAAATGAAAAATGAGATGGGAGGAGAGCAAAAGGTTCTTTATATCTTTAGGAAAATAAATTTAAATCAAAGAACCCACTTTGCTAGTATTTTTTGAGCTTTTCCATCTAATTGATAATCCCTTCACCTTTTTTCTCTGCAGGAGACTTGAAAACTTTTAAGTGGCTCTTTTTTCTCTTGGTGGAATCTTATAGGAGAAATGAAATGGTCCTTATCGGAGGGTCTGTCTGACTCATTTTGACATAGAAGAAAACCAAAACCTGCATTCTCTACTAATTTTTAAATCTAACACATATTTTTAGCTCATTCAGTAATGGTTAGCTTTTTAAAAAAATTTGAGAGACCTTTGCTTACCTTAGCACTACCAAAACCTTTCTTCGCTTTCATTGGTAAAGTTGTAATCATGTTTTAATACTTTTGACCTTTTTGAGTGTGGGTGACTTAAGAACATGGTTTTTCCCCTTTTCCACTAATATTTGGGCATGATAAACTTACATTTTACAATGACTATAATCATGTTTGTCGTATCTCCTCTTTGGCCACTTTTGATTTGTTGCAGGTGCTATGACATACTGACTTATCCCTTTCTGATGTTCTTGGATTTTTGACATATTTAGTCATACAGTAGCAACCTCATAATTAGCATGGTATTCCATCTTGGAGGTTAACCCTATATTTTTATTCCTTTGATCATTAAGTGTAAATTACTGACAATGGGAGCTTGACCTTTCCTTTCATTGATACTCTTTTCATTTTATTTTTTCTAAGGCAGTGAGGTACTTTACCTTGGAAGAATCCAGAAGCCACCTACAACAGTCTCTTCAAACCTTCTTTGTACTGTCATCATGGAGACCTATCATCTTCATTTCATCTCCCTTGACTATCTTTCCAAAACCTTAGGTTTCTGGGCTATTTGAGAAGAATCATTAGTGTTGTCTTATAAGTTTTTTATAGCCCTTTCAAGTTCATTCATTTATTTCCAGTTGAACTCACCTTTTTCCATTTTTCATTTATAATTTCTAAGAAAAATCTTCCATGTTTGGTTCATTCGGTCGGCCTCCTCCATGTGTTCTACTGCATTGAACCTTGTTGGGCACACTACTGGCCCAATCAGGCTTAGAAACCGTGATTTCTACTTGGACATAAACTGCTCCCTGTCTCTTAGCTTGTGAATGTCTTTGATGAGCAGCATGCCTCTTTGTTACACAAAATTTTCTCATTGTCCCTGCAATCCCCATCTCACCCATGGGAGGGTCATTTCAGTGATCAATAAGTAGTGTTATGCCTTGCAAAGACCATCATTGCATCCCTTTACATGAGAGAAATATTCCTTCTATTGATAATTCCCTGAGCAGAGATTCAAAAAGACTTGTTTTTTCCTTAGCGCGAGTAGTCAGTTCTGCCCTCGTGCCAATGAGGAAGATTAACACTGGGCCCTGTGCCAGTTGGTGCTCTATCTCAGTTAGCCACCCGCACTGAGTTGTTTATGGAGTGTTTTTTAAAAATAAAGGTGGAGATTCCACTCCAACAACTTTGAGGATGAGTCATTGGGAGTGGTTGGACTGAATAAACACAGACTCCCTCCTTTAGTTTATGGTTTCCACCTCTTATGGGAACCTCCTAAAGGATAGGCCTCCCTCCCACCTTTGTAGGGATCATAACCTCCTCCTTTTCCTCTATAAAAAGAAGCAATATCTCCTTGCATAAGCAAGCTGAACATGGAGAATTGAGTATACTATTGCTAAACTATTGAAGAGATAGAAAAATAAGGAACTTCGTTGAGAGAGCTTAAGTCCATGCCCTCATCCCATCTGAATCCCCTGATGAGCATCTGAGACGCTCTTCGGCTGAACCCTGCTGGAGGAGACTATGACGTCAAAGCTTTGGTTGTAACTCTTCCTTCTATTAATACATATACGTGACTATTGTTTGGTTCCCATTTCGTGTTACGTTATATTTTTAATGCAATATACGTATCCCTCTTTGATTGGCTAGTAGTTATGAATGAATTTATTATGTCTTATGTTATTCTTGTATGCCGATCTATGTGTAGGTATCCAAGCATTACTGTAGAAGTATTGTGACTTGCCAAGGCAGGAGCGAGAGGCTACCACCACTACAGCCACAACGACAACATTCGATTCCAAGTAGGTCGATCTAACATGTCCAGTTTTCATTCAATAATTAGGAATAAACACTCTATCATGTCTCTTTGTTTCTAGACCCACTCTAGGGCTAGAGGGACCGTCTTTGTCTGCAGAGAAGATTTACCTGCTTAAAAAATTGGCGACTCCATTGGGGAATCAATGTGAGTTTGTCATTTTAGATTGTTTGGGTCGACTCTGGTCATTGGCTTGCTTGCTTGCCATCCCCTGTTCAACTCCAGAGTGTTAAGATTGGCCTCTTCTCATTGGGTTTTCCATTTTCCCATAATTGTCGAGCTTGGCGTGGTTTTCATTTGAATAGTCACGCTGAATGGTGTAGGTTGCCTGTGGTGTAGTCACGCCAACCCATGTTTGGTGCTGAATACCACCTCACAGTCACGTTGAATCCTGTAGGATTTGGTTTTCCCTTTTTGATGAGTCTTTTGGTCAATTTTTCTTGACTATGGGTTATTTTTTGTGTGTAAATATGCCTTTGGGACTGTTTTTACTGCTGTAGGATTTTTTTTCTCAATCATTTGTCTATTTTCCTATCAATGTAAATTAAGGCCTTTAGGGTTTCTAAGTGTCTTTGTGCATTGAGCCTTTTGTTTGGAAATCAAGTCTCATTGATTGTTGTCAGTCTCATTCTCGGGTCGATTACACTTATTTTTCTTGATCCTTTTGAGTATTTTCTTTGATTAAATGATCATTTTGTTTTCGATTGATTCTTATCCTTGTTGCTCCAAGCATATATTACATTTCTTGTTTTGGGTCGTTTTGAAAACTTTCTTTTGGTTTGGAAGATTGCAAAATTAGTTTGAGTGCTTTCTTGTGTTTGTTTTGCATTTGATTGAGTCAACTCAAGCTAGTGTTTGTTTTCATTTTCATGTAATTAGTACATTATGTAATTCTCTTCATTGAAACTTTGAAAAATATATATATTTTGCATTCTTTCCTTTGCATCGAAAGTGAAAACTTCTTTTGCATAACTAGCGATTGATAGTCTAGGAAAGAGTTTCATTTTTGTTTGATTGTGTTAGATGCATTAGTGGATTTCTTCGAATACTTTCATTGTTTGCTATTGTTTGAAAGATCTCTATCCTTCTCGTAACTAGCATTAATTGAATCAAATATGATGTTCATTTGCATATAGTTTGCATTTAGGAAATTTGAGATCTAAATTTGATAGGGCCTTGAAACTGAAACATAATCCAAGATCAACTTTAAAATTCATTCAATTAACCTAAGGAAACGTTGGAACCTAACACAAAATTTTAAGTGGTCTAGGCTAGATACGTGTTTCGACGTCTTAAAACCTAGTAGCTGTCATTTTCCATCCAGCTTTAGATAGTGCTAGCATGGACTTGTGCTCCCCGTATCATCGAGTATATAAAGGGAGACCCCTATAGGTTCAAATCCTTTATCCATAGGAAGTTGAGTCTACCACCTGTAACCGTGATACACCGAACACAACATTCGGGGAGATTACCTACACATACGTCAAGTCCTTGGTAATTTTTATTTCATTTGATCACCAAGGTGTATATGGCAGTTCACAGAAACTTAGTACACCCGATTTCTTAGATTACTTAAGTAATCATTTTGATATTTTCATGAATCTCTAAAAAGTGAAGAGGTCATCGAGCACTTGTCCTTTCACGCTCGTTTAAAATTGAAAGTGATAGAGTCACCCTTTTCCTATTTCTTGACTTTTAAAATATGAAACGACAAAGTTTTCGTTCAATGTCTTAAAAATTAACGTCTTACAAAATATTCCTGGTTAAAGTTATCTTCCTTAGTGTTTTTTTTTACGGTTGTTTCCAATGGAAACATTTCTGAAGTTTACCAACCAAGTAATCCCCTCCAAAGGGAATCCTAGTCCTTTTCCTGCTTTTGGGAATGTTGGTGCTCCTTATATGGCAAAATTGTTCCTTCCTAGGTTAATTGTTGGTTTTCCCGTATGATTATTTTATACCTCATTGGTCTCAAGTATTCCACCCCCTGTACAAACATCTCCTCCACCTAGACAACATCATTTTGATTCTAAGGTGGACCTCTCCCATTCCTCGCTTATTCCTTCATCCTCCTCCTCTACTTTTCCTGGTGAAAGTCTGGATTCTAGTAACCAGGTGGCGAAGAAGAAGAAGAAGAAGTCTAATAAAGGAGAGGCTAATGCTACAGGTATTGCTCCTAAGACACCTTCCATTGATAAAACATCCAACCTTCCTTGGAAAGTCAAATTCCCTTGCATGTTGTGCAAAGGTGACCATATTTGTTGGAACGGGGTCTCCTAACAAGCTGCGAAACTGGTCCTTTTTGGTTATTTTGGATTATACTTAATATAGTGCAGGGGTTTTGGGGCGGGTCAAAGCCCCGAACACATTGTAATGGGTTAAAGGTTAAAATAGGGGTCCAAAAACCATGGGTTGTGGACCATAGGAATGTTAAAGCTAGATTGTTATAAATAGAGAGGCATTTAGGATTGTAAGAGATAGGATTTGATGAAATATTGATGCGATTTGTTGTGTAGGAAATCTGTTTGGGTTTTCGGGGAATAGACTCCTACTGGCT
The DNA here is from genome assembly GCA_034641835.2 of Pinus albicaulis. Classification (NCBI taxonomy): domain Eukaryota; kingdom Viridiplantae; phylum Streptophyta; class Pinopsida; order Pinales; family Pinaceae; genus Pinus; species Pinus albicaulis. Next base: position 1,482,516,237 of record CM076582.1, read on the forward strand.
ATGTGCGCAGTGATCCTAGTCCAGCTGTGTGCAGAGGTTGGGAAGGGAATTGTAAGGAAAGATTGATGAATGAATGAATATGCAGGATTATTAGATCTGAAACTGTGAGTACTATTGAATGAATTGTTGGTAATTACTGTGTTATGAATTTTCTATATTTGTGCTGCAAAGGTCTGTATATTGAATGATTGGATTTTTTTTTTTCTGGTTATGTAGCATTGTGTTGATGTTATGAAAATCATATAATTGTAGATCTAGTGCATGTGGATGCAATTGGATACCTATTTAACCCTGCGCAAAAGAAAGGTAATTTGAACAGAACACAACCCTGCTTGCCTTACCCTTCCTTTCTCATGGTGCAGAAACCTGATTCCAGCACCCACCCATACTACTTTGGGTGAGACTGTGAACTATGCATGCGGGTCACTGCTGAAAGGGCCAGTAGTATAGGGATTTTTTGGCAAACCTTGCACACCGAACCTGGGTCAAGACCCCTCAAGCCAACAAATGGTTTCGTTGTTGGGACCAGAAGAGATCTGAGAATGGGATTGGGTAGTGGCATCAGAGATCTAGCATAGGGCTGAATGAGCCAAGGTACAACGCTGAATAGTGAGAACTATCAGAACAGGCGAGAGGAAGATCGCCCTACCCATAGTCCGTCGAGACCTACACGAAATTCGTTAGCCGCCCCGACGCTAGGGCCTGAGGAAGGTAAACCGGAGGAGCCCATGGCGGCACACTTAAAATTACCCACCTTTAAAGGAGAAGTCCATGAGGACCTAGAACGATTCTGGTTCATGGCCGATTTGGTATGGATGGTGCAAGGGATGGTAAGTGATACTGTAAAAAGAGTGCAACTATCCTTGGATTTTAAGGAAAGGGAACTGGATTGGTATATGTGGTACATATCTCAAAACCGGAACGCAACAGTTCAAAATATTAAGGATTCCCTAAAACAACAATTTCAGAAACTGAAATCCTATTCCGAACTCATATTGGAAGTAAAAGAATTCAAGCAGGGAGAACCTAAGTCAATCTGGGAGACTGATCAACAGCTAAATAAAGCAATAGAGGAAGGCAAGTTCAAGTATGATGAAAAAAAACACACAAAATGGTTTATCTCTATGCTCCTACCTCACTTGCCTATGCCCATGGGCCATCATACTTTCGAATCACAAGAAAAAGCCTTGGAAGCTGCCATAACACTTGAAGCTGCACCTAAGGATGACACAAGGGAAGGGGTATAGCGAATTCAGGAGCATTTCGGGGCCATGCACATGGAAATGTAGAGCTTACGGATGGAACAAGGGAAGGGGGTAACCACATACCTTTGGTGCGAGGATTTCCAAGTGGCGGGACTGCATGATACAACCCAGTGTTTGCAGATAAATAGAGGTGAATTGAAGAAATAATGGTGCAGGTTCTGTTGATCTATAGGACAAAATGAGAAGAATAGAATTGTTACACATATGACTTACTGGTAGATCTGGGAACCCTCTATAGGGTACAATCTGATCCTGCCTCTCCGAGATCCCCCACAAGCTTTGGTGGCTCGCCTATATGGGGTAGGGGGGGCGGGGACGAAGTGCTGGACAAGGATGGGACCAACTGATCTGCTACAACTATGGAGAGGTAGGGCACTTCGCCTGATACTTCTCAAATCCCAATAGATAGACCTGTAAATACTTCTGACAGTTGGACCATGAACTCGAAGACTACCCGATTTTGCTAACAAAGATGAAGGAAAAACAGTCTACTCCCACGCGAAATATACAGAGATTCAAAATGGAGCTAAGGAGCATAACACGTAGCATGGTCACCCAAAAAGCAAAAGAGGAGCTTGCTGTTCGGAAGTAGCTAGCTCCCAGAAAGCAGGAATCACTGGGAGCCCCTACGCAGCTGCTAGAAGAATAATTTGAAACCTTTTTAAAGGCATGCTTGAAGCTCCTATGCAGCCTGCAGGTGGGAGAAAGTCTTCAAGTATTACTGCAGGACTACGCAGCTCAACCCAGCATGACGATTAAGGTTAAGGAAGTACAAAAATTACACAGCTATAAAAGGTGCACCAGGAGAGAGATGCGCTTGACTGCATAGACTGGTGACTATGAGATAGATCAGGTTATTCTTGATCTTGGATCTGATGCGAATGTGTTATAGCATCATTTCTCACCTTGACATGATTCATGATTTCTACATGGCTTTATGGGCACCCATTCCTACAGACTTGGACAAATTCACTTAAAAACAGTGGAAAATCCTTCATACGCGACTATGCCCGTGTTTTTCCGCGTGTATACGCTAGTACAGCTAGACTTTTCCGCGTATGCCATTTTAATGATTAAAAAAATATATAAAAATCCCTAATTTCGCGCTGGGTTGATGGTTACTCAGGTAGTTCAACCACCCCAGCCCGTGGCCAACTGTTTCCAACTGCTGAAACTACTTGGAGGGACTATAAAAAGACCTCATATGTATGGCCTAAGGGAAAGAGAGAATTATTATTATTATACTCTGTTGGTTCCCTATCCAAGTCTGATTCCCCGTGCCTCCTGCACTTTCCCAGTTCATTTCAGGAAACCCTTGTTTCCTTGAGAGACACATCCCTTTATATGTTATCTCGTATGCACTCATTTGGAAGGAGTCTTAGCGAGGCAAGGGCTGGACGGATCCGGACGACGGTCTGCGAAGGCCTTGGAAGGATCGGGTGATCTCTCCACTTACTTTTGTACGTACTATTTTTATAATACAGAAGTATCATGCTGTTCCCGAAGTAAATGTGTTAGTGTATGCTTTAATGTATGAAGAATATTTGTTATACAAGCATTCATGATGATTTATTTAATGTTTTATATGAATCTCACTAACATATAGAGTAGAAATATACTGTACAACTTGTCCTTTGTGTTGGTTTCTTCTTGTATTTCAGGTGAAAGAGGAAGGACGGTTGCAGGGAGTTTGAACTCCACGTGGATCTACTTCAAACGTAGGACCAACGGGTAAACCTCTCGTTCTGCTCTATTTCGTTTTTATGACTGTGCATGGTCGTGTGAGTCTCTGTTAAATAGTACGCCCCTGCTCTGTGGAGGTTGAATCCCAACCAACCTCTAGGGGTTAAAATCCCCGAAATGTAACTCATGCATCTCCATTTCCATCGGGATCACATTTTTGTGGATTCTCCCCGTTAGCTGTTTCTGTACTGCTTGTGGCGCCTTCTTCTGCCTTTATACTCCGCCTTGCTTTCTCACGCCTGAGCTTTTATACCTTCCTGGTTTTTTAGCCTTCCGGGCTTGTACTATTTTTCATTATCTTTCTTTGTATACGCAAGCTTTTTCTTGCACACAGTCGCGTATACCCACGAGTTTGTGTAGAAGGAACCGCGTATACGCGGTTTTCCCTCAACACAGACGCGTATACACGCCTGTTGCATAACTGCAAGGTCGCGCATACCTAGGCTGAATTTGAAATTTCAAGATTCTGGTGTTTTTGGTCTGTTCTGGCTGTGGAGGCCTGTGTTTGCAGTGTCTTTGTACTTACTGGAGTGTGACAGAAGTGGTTTTAAGTCTTGGTTCTCTTTCGTTTGCCCGAAAACTGATCTTTTGGCGAAGTGTTCTTGTTGGTGCTAGCACTCCTGGATTGAGTTCCAAGATCGCTTTCTGAGCGTTCTTGGCTGTTCTGCTTTATCAGAACAGAGAGCTTTTGCTCACTGACTCGCTCCTGTCTTTGTGTTGTGTTTTGCATTGCGTTCTTTGCTTTGTTTTCGATTGGTTTTCTTGAGTTTCGTAAGCTAGGGTTTTGTTGCATTTTTCGAAGATCTTTTCTTGTTTCTTTGGAGTTTTGTGTTGCAACAAATTTGCACTATTTCTCTTGGCTGTTTGATTGAGTTTTTAGTCTTCCGTTGCCCTTATTGATCTTGCTATCATTAGTTTTATAAGGTTTGGGGGCATAGTTGGAGTTTATGCTTCAAATTCGGTCTCATTTTGGCTTGGATTGAGATAGTTGTTCTTGGTTTTCTTGAAGCTCTTGTTTTATAAAACTGAAAAGCACAAAAAACATTTGTTTTGCTTTTTGTTTTTGCATATCAAAAACTCAAAAAACATTGTTTCTTGTTTTTGTTTTTGTTGTTGCCTTTTTTCATTTTCGTTTGGCTTCATCTTTTGGGACTTTAGTGAATTTTCTTGCTTCTAGTTTCCCGCTTGATTGTGAAGGGAGGTTGTCTTTTGATTTCTTCTTTTTCTTGTTGAGTATTTTGGTGTCTTATATTAAGAGTTCTTGTTTGCAAGAATTAGCTTTCTGGATATCAAAAGATTAGTTGAAACTGAAGGAGCCTTTTGGGAAATTTCACCTTGTTTCAAGGGACTTTCTGCATCTTATAATTTACATGTTAGTGGTCATTTGCATTAGGTGCATTGAATCATTTAAATAGCTTCTTAATTTTTGTGCGTGTGAGTTTGTAATTCGAAAAGAAAAATACATTTTTAGCCTCGTAGAACTTACATAGAAATTGCTCTTCATCGAAAGACTAAGAACTGCATGTGCATGTAGTCAGGTTTTTATTAATTTCTTTTGCGTCAGAACACCATTGGTTTCAACTCCATATCCTTGTGACTTAATACAACAGCCCTTAAAATAAGCGATTAAATCTAAAATCAACTAGCAAGTTTTATTTAGTGTCAATCACCAACTAGCTAGGTTGTAGGGCCTTGGAATAGGAGAGAAGAGAGTTAACTCTCCAAGGCCGCTCAAACAGACATAGAAGTTTACTAATTGAGCGAAATCCAACTCCGTGAAGTGGACTGGGAAAGCTCTCATCCGAGAGTCAAGCGCGAGGGGAAGTGAAGGCTAAGAAGAGGGATACCCCCCCTCCGATTAGCTGAATCTAACCTCAAGACCGTTCCGCCCAGCTTCTGATACGGATTGGTGTCCATAGTTGCTGTTCCTAGGTTCCACACAGGTGACTGCGGGGGGGAATACCCGTGGTACCCGAGGCAGACGTCGCATCAGTTCCAGCAGTACTTCTGGGGGGTGCCCTTGCGAAGCTTGGGTGCTTGAGCCGGCAAAGGCTGTTGTTAGGAGGTCGGCGTAACTGTTTCTGATACCTTCGCTAGTTGTTCTGTGCCCTAATCATCCCAGACTGCTTTCGGAAGGTCCTATACTTCGCTTTCCTGTATTTTGGTGTCCGGTCCTCATCACCCGGAGCGGAAATACTTGGAGGCTGTTTTGCTTGCTGTTTCTCAGGGTTTTGATTTTAGTGAGTGCTCTTTGCTCCTAGCTTGCCTAGCTTTTCACTTTTCTTGAGTTTAATATAATAAATTTGTAAAAGTGGCTGATCAAGCGCCTCGACGTTCGAGGAGAGTCCGGGGGTTATCTCCCGAGAGTGCAGAGCCTTCTTCGAGAAGGCGTAGGAGCGATCTAGCAGGTGGTTTTCACCCCGTAGAGTCTGACGCTGTGGAGAGAGATCCTCCACTAAGGTCTGAAGGTTTCATTGCTGATTCCGGTGTCGGTTCCGAGAGGAGCGTTTCGCTCACCTCGAGGTTATTGTTTCCTCAGGAGGAAGATTTTCAGATAGAAGATATACCTGAGCCTGCAGCTACAGGTCCATCTCCTCTTCCTCTTAATCATCCGTTTGTTATAGAGTACATCTGACCGGAGTCTGAGAGACCGCCGGATCTTCCTTATCTTTCTTATCTTTCGATGGCCACGACTGGGAACGCGGCTTCTACCGTGAGTGCTGCGGGCATTCAGACCCCTGCTTCTGTCGAGGCAGGGGGCACTCTTGCTCTATCTTCGAGTGCTTCTAGCACTGCTATGTTTGGCTCTGGATTCACCCAAGCATATGTTTCTCAATCTGGTCCCTTTGTTTCAGGGATGTCCATTGCTGGAAATCCCTCTTTTTCCTTTACCGCCGGTGCAGCTGGATCTACGCCCATGTCCAACATGGCTAGTGGATCAGCTTCTTTTCAGGGTTTCCCCTTTGGGACTGGGCATATTCCTAGTCCCAATCCTTCTTTAGGGTCGTTTCCTTTTACGTCCCAGACCAAAAGTTTCAATCCTTGGGCTCAGGGGCCAAGTTCGACTGCTTTTATGGGGTGGAATCCTATGTTTGCAACGTCGGGGGCAGGGAATCAGTTCATCGCGAGTCATCCAGGGAATGCTTCTTTCCTTGCATCGAGTGCTTATCAGTCTTTTTCTCCTCTATCTAATTCATGGAACCCCTACCAGGGGCTTACATCTTTAGTCAATACTTCAGCGGGGGGAACTAGTCTGGGTCTTGGTAACTCGGCGTGGGGAGGAGGTTCTTCTCCGTTTTCTATGGGTCCTTTCTGGCAGCCTGGTGCCTCATCAAATCCAGGCTATTCTTTTCAGAATGTTGGGAATACATCCCATCAAGGATGGAATTCTCAGGCTCCGCCGCGATTACCATTTCTGGCAACGTTAAACTTGCCAGACTTGGCGAAGTTAACTAATGACCCGATTCAGCATAGTCCGGGTTGGCCTCCGGTTCCAACCAAACTTCCTTCAGACATTCCTAAGTTTGAAGGTAAGAATGGTGAAGATCCGGCAGACCATGTCACCACATTCCACTTATGGTGTTCATCCAACTCTCTGATCGACGATTCGATTAGATTGAGATTATTTCAGCGCACCTTAACTGGAAACGCCGCGAAGTGGTATATAGAGCTTACTGGGGGCAGTTTCGCCACATTTGGAGAACTGGCTGTCACTTTTCTTAACCATTTTCAGTTGCCCGTCAGATATGAGGCTGGGACCGAACTCCTGGCTAATTTTAAGCAGGATGAGGCAACTCACATTTCTGACCATATTCAGGAATGGAGGAGAAGGAAGAGGCTTATCAAAGCCCATATTCCAGGTGAGTTCCTTCTCGAGTGGTTTTTGAAATCACTTCAGTCAGACATTTCAAAGGATGTATCCATGTCAGGGGTATATTCCGAGGAGCAGGCCATCTTTAGGGCCCAGCAGTTAGAGTTGATCTATTCTCAGTCTGGCATGCTTTACAAGTATTTGCCTAATGCTCCTCGCTCCAAATTGGATCTATCGAAACCTAAACCCGGTCCGCATGGTGACGGACTTGTCGGATCGGTCAGTAGTAGTGCAGCCAGCCTGCTTTCTCAATTGCAGCAGTTGTCTTTACAATCTGCTTCTTCTGGTCAGGCTGTGCCTGCTGATTCTTCACCTTCCCCGTCTTTGTCCATTAATGCTGTCCAATCTTCTGAACCCAAAGGAAATCAACAGTCCGATGGGAAGAAGAAGGGACGTAATAACAAGAAGAAGGGAAAGAATGGGAAGGGCAATGCAAATAAGACCAACGAGCGTGTTGGTGAAGGGCAAAAGGAGAAAAGAAAGTTAAGTTTCCGTGCAAGCTTTGTGCTGGAGACCATCTCACGCATCTTTGCCCAAAAATTCAGGATGCTCAGCGCCTGTTATCTCAGCAAGGTTCTTCTAGTTCCCAGGCTGTGCTAACAAACCCTTTTCCCCAAGGGCAGCAATTAATTGCTGGCGCGAATCAAAATCCTGGGGCTTCCTCTAGAGGTCCTCAGGAAGGGGAAATTCCATCGAATATCTTCATGATGAGTGCTCACGTGGATGTCGCTACGAGATCCCGTGATTATGGCGGAGAGGAATCTTCGAAAGCTAAGGAAGTTCCTGATGCTACTGAGCCGCTTCATATCACGAAGCCAACTGTCGAGTCTATGCCTCGGATGCCAAAAGCATCTTCTAAGAGGTCAACGATTAATCCAAACATGAGGGCTGCCCAGAACTACTCGATTGTGGAAGATCTGGCGCAGAGTCCTTGTGCTATGTCAGCTTTAGAGGTACTCCAGTCTTGTCCGGCTCAGCGCAGTGCTTTGCTCACTGCCATTGGAGCTATAGATCCGAAAAATTCTCTTCTGATTACCTTTGATATGAAGAATTTTAAGAAGAGACTTTCTCATCATATGGCCTTCCATATTAAATCATCGTACCGGAAGACTAATATCTTTCGCACGGTCGTTGATGAGGGTGCTTCTACTTGCGTGATGTCTCTCGCATGCTGGAAGACACTAGGATCTCCCAAAGCCGTTCCATCTAGCACTATTCTTACTGCATTCGATGGCCATTCTCATAGGCCCCATGGTATTGTCCCGGCTTTGCCCATCTGTGTTGGGGGCAAAACCGTTAACATAGAGGTTGAGGTAGTAGATGCAGCCTTGGACTACAACCTTCTGTTGGGGAGAAACTGGATATCTGATATGGATGCCATTGCATCTTCACTATTTCGGATAGTATGTTTCCCCCACGAAGGGAGGATAGTTACGGTGGATCAACTGGACTGTCCTCCTGTAGACCTAGATGCGCCTCCTGACTCATCTGTTCCTAAGTTGGACAATATGAAGGCACCTATCGAGAATCTGGGAGTTGGAATGTATTCTTCCCTGATGGGATCTTTTGATCTTCCTCCTCCTAAGGTGTCTATCAATGCTATTTCATCCTCCAAGGCTCCCCTTCGAAGAGAGTTCTTTCGAACTCATTATTTTTCGGACCCTTGGACCTTACCTTCCCCAACGGCCACTTTGGAGGAAGGGCAAGTGGGTGGAATGGCATTCCCGATTTCTGCAGCTGAGATTGCATATCAGGCTGTTGTTGACACTGCAGAGTCTGATCCAGCTCCTCTTTCGCCGGAAGAGTTGGATGGTGATGTGGCTCCGGCTTGGACGCTTACTTCTTCTTCTGCCCAGGATTGTCTAGATACCACTCTTCCATCCGAAGAGGCCATCCTGGAAGCAATGACAGGTATAGAGAGACCGTGGGATGACTTGCATCATCGGTCTTACTTCCTACCTGACTTGAGCGAAGTCGAAGCTAGTTTTCCAAGTCCTCAGTCTCCTGGACCTGTTCACCCAGTCTTGAGCCCCTTAGCACCAGCACAGGTTTATGCTGAAGGGAACATGGCTGTGATCTCTCCGACTATCCCGTTGAACATCTCCAGGAATCCCAACATTATTGAGAACGTTTTCATTGGAGCTGAATGTTCCCGTGAAGAAGTTCAAATCTATACCGAGCTCTTCAAAGAGTATAGGGATGTTTTTGCTTGGTCTTATGAGGAAATGCCTGGCATAGATCCATCTATCGTTCAGCATGAGATCAAAACGTATGAAAACGTGCTTCTGGCCAGCAAAAACCTCGTCCTGCCGTTAATCCTAGAAGGAAGCAGCCTATCAAAGTCGAAGTTGAAAAAGTCGCTTAAGGCCGGGATTCATTTTCCCGCTTCCTTCCGACCGAATGGGTTTCCAAACCCGTGTTCTTGACAAAGCAGAATAATCATGTGTACCTATTTTAGATTCAATAAGCACATCTAAAGATAATTATCCTCACCTTACTGACCGATATTGAGGAGTGCTGTGTATCTAAATTTTTCTTCACCAGACTGTTTTCTGTTGCACTAATGGATTCACATCATCTCAGAAGACGACATCTGCATTGTGATTGTCTCCTCAAGGCGCTTGCATATAAGAAAATGCCTTTTGGTCTGAAAAATGCTGGAGCCACTTTTCAGCGGGCCATGTCCTACGCCTTCCACGACATCAAGAAAATTATCGAGGCATACTTAGATGATCTAGCTGCTCATTCTCGAAAGAGGATGGATCATCCAGGTCACCTCCGACAAATATTCGAGAGATGTCGTTTTTATAAAATTCGTTTGAATCCGAACAAGTGCGTTTTCGCGGTAACATCCGGTCGGCTGTTGGGATTTATCGTGTCTAATGAAGGGATAAGGGTAGATCCCTTCAAGGTTGAGGCAATACTTCGGTTGCCTCCCCCGTCTTCAATCCGTCAACTTCAAAGTCTCCAAGGGAAGTCTAACTTTCTTCGGAGGTTTATCGTTAACTATGCCGAGATTACAAAGGGATATATGAGACTGTTGAAGAAAGGAGTCCCTTTTCTTTGGGACGACTATGCTCAACGCTCATTCGATGCCTTGAAAAAGGCATTGACCTCTGCTCCTTTACTGAGTCCACCCGATTATAGCATAGATTTTCTTTTGTATCTGGCTACAGCAGAATCTACCATTGGTATGGTTCTGGTTCAGGAGGATGATGCTCTGGCTGAGCATGTTATTTACTACCTTAGTCGAGGACTGGTAGGACCCGAACTACGATACACCCCGATAGAAAAATTAGCCTTAGCAGCAGTTCATGCTGTGCAGCGACTCCGGCATTATATTATTCTTCGCAAAACTTATGTCTTGGCAGCTGCCAATCCATTTCAGTTTGCCCTCAGCAGGCGAGTGATTGGGGGCAAATATAATAGATGGATTGTGATTTTACAAGAATTTGATCTAGAGTTCATGTCTGCCAAATCCAAGAAGTCATTAGTTTTTGCGGAATTGATCTCCGAGTTGCCTTGTGGAGAGGCGATGATCTATGATGAGTCCTTTCCTGACGAACACTTGTTTCTGATCTCTCCACAAGATCCTTGGTATGGGGACATCATTGTATATCTCCAGACTGCGAAGTTTCCCTCTTCTTTTTCGAAAGATGAGCGTCGTAAGCCGCGTCACTTAGCTAAAAGTTATCTGATTATTGGTGATGCTTTGTACCGTCGAGGGGTTGATTCAATCCTAAGACGCTGCTTAACTTTCGAAGAAGCTGAGGCCGTGCTTAATGATTCTCACGGTGGAGCTTGTGGGGGTCATTTATCAGGGCTTGCTACAGCCCAAAATATTTTGCGTGCTGGCTACTTCTGGCCCTCGATTTTCAAAGATTGTATTGAATCGGTCAAGAAGTGTCATCCTTGTCAAGTGTATACTCGAAAAATGCGCGCTCATCCAGCTCCGCTTTTTCCAGTCGTTACTGTCGGCCCCTTTACAAAGTGGGGTATGGATTATACTACTTGTAACCCGCCTTCGGCAAAAGGTCACAAGTACATTATCTTAGCAGTAGACTACTTTACGAAGTGGGTCGAAGCTATGCCTACTTTTGGGAACGATGGTGAGACTGCAGCTCTTTTCTTCTTCAACCAAGTTATTGCTCGTTTCGGTATACCTAGAGAGATTGTCACTGACCATGGCAGTCACTTTCAGAATAGTATGATGGCTGAGTTGGCTCTTAAATTGGGTTTCCGGCAGGAGCATTCATCTCCATATTATCCTCAGGCCAATGGCCAGGTCGAAGCCGTGAATAAGTCCTTGAAGACAATTCTTCAACGGACGATTGATAAACATAGATCCAATTGGCACATTATGCTATATCCTGCACTCTGGGCGTACAGGACATCAGTTAAAACTGCAACTGGCTTTACTCCGTTTCAGTTAGTCCACGGGGTGGAATCCGTATTTCCCATTGAATGCGAGATTCCTTCCCTTAAACCGGCTGTTGAGCTTCTTCCTGACACTTCTAGTCTGGCAGAGCGGCTTCTTCATCTGGAACATCTTGATGAGCAGCGTCGAGATGCCGCCACGTTGAACGAAGCGCATAAAAACCGAGTCAAAGTCCAGTACGATAAGGCGGTTAAGCCTAGGGTCTTTTCCGAAGGCGACCTTGTTTTGGTCTATGCTCAAGAAAAGGATGCCTTGGGGGCAGGAAAGTTTAAGTCGATGTGGTATGGCCCCTATATCGTCAAAAAGGTCCTTAAGAAAGGAGCGTATACCTTGGTTGACTTCGAAGGAAACGAGTTGTTGGAGCCCCGAAATGGGCTCTATCTGAAGAAGTATTATGCCTAGGCTTTGGCCTGGCATTTTGCTTTGTATATAGTAGTTTTTTGTCTTGTACATATCTGTTTGATTTTCGATTTTTGATGGGATGGTGATGTTTTTTTTGATCTGCATTGGCAGGTTGTGTTGATGTCATGAGTCATTATGGTTTCGCCGATGGTGCTAGTAGACACACCCGGAACTTAGCTTCCGCGGCTTGGGTGCTTCATTATCCTTCCGGTCAGCTGTTGGTATCAAGAGGGGTCCGCATTGGTCCTGCTTCCAATAACGTAGCAGAATACACTGCAGTCATTCATCTACTCTCGGAGGCAATATCTTTGGGTGTTGATTCGTTGGTAGTTTTCTTGGACTCCCAACTGGTGGTGTCGCAGTTGAACAACACTTATCGGGTACGAGATCCATTTTTATTACGATTGTTCTTGAGGGTACGTTTGTTACAAAGGTCATTTCAATTTTTAACATTCATTCATATTCCTCGAGCTGACAATTGGTTTGCTGACTCATTAGCTAATCAAGCTTTAGATTGGCATATTAATCATTCAATACAATAAAATCTAAATCATCAAAAACATCATAAATTTGATACATTTATCACGTCACATCAAAATATCGCTGTATATATATCATCAGTATGTCAAAAAACTTCACAAAATTTTGGATCCATCAATGCCGTACAAAACTTGGGCTTATGCCCCATCATGTTCAGTCTCAAAAAATATACAGTCATCCAATATGAAAATCTATCTAATCCTGAGGACCCTGCCCAGCGTTCCTATAGAACATCACTGCAGTGGCCACACGGCGGAACAGTCTAACCCAGTCCCGGGGTACTCCTACAACCCGTCTCCGGACGGCTTCTGGCAAGTCCTCCACAGCAGCCAGAGGGATTTGGCGGGTTAGTCCCTCCAAGTTTCTCTGCACGGCCTGGAGGGTTCTGTCAGAATCCGCTGTCTCTGCTTCACCTCTGCGGCGCTTGTGACGTGCTAGGCCCTCAGGACGCACCGGTCCAACATCTGAAACATGATCATTTTTATTTGTCAGTCATTATGAATCCAATCCAAAAACATGTTTGTTTTTCATTTTTCATACATATTTGAAAAATCCAAAAAAAAAATCATATAAGTTAAAATTTTTGAAAAAACTTACCGACTGCTCCCCATGCTGCACCGGGTGGAAGTACTAGATCTGGATCTCCTCGGAAATCCATCCCGGCATAGGGATAGTCATCTACCGCGATGATCTGTTCTCTCCACCATAAGAAGAACTCATCATCCCAGGTAGTTCGGGGTACCTCGCTGCCCCCCAGTCTCTTCATCATGTCTGCCCAACGGGCAATTCTTGGGTCCCGAGGGCTGCTGATAGTTGAGATGACTTTGGGTCTCAAAGCTGGAACTCTCTCGAAGAAGAATGTGGTCAAAATGGTTCCATAGCCAAAGTGTTTTGTATGTGTTTTGCGAATAGAGGTCAGTTGTTGTTTCATGTTCAGTAGCAGGGCAGTGCACCAATCATACACATGAATTAAGCACTCTACAACTATGCTCATGTGCGTCCTGGACGCCTGATGCAGTGAGGCAGATCCTGCCACTCTGCCGATGGTGAACAGGAGGATCTTCATGTGCAAGTCCCTGATATCTCTGATTGCAATCTGTGTGCCTACTTTTTTGGAATCTTCTATGCAATAGAGTTGGACATAGTCCTCCACGGTTAACCCTCCCAGGGGCTTTCCGTGCAAATCCACCGGGTCTCCCCTTCTGGAGAGTCCAGTGATGAAGTATATATCTTCCACCTCTATGCGTAGTGGCATTTGATCAATGATGAAACAATCCTGATCCGGTTCCCAATAATTTACCAGCATTTCAAGCAATCTCACATTACTTTTCATATTGGGCATTTTGAAAAATTTGAATAATCCACAGTTTCGGAGGACATTTTGTGCTGCGCAGTCTTCCATGACCTCTTGGTCCACTGCACTATGCTCGCGTTCCCTCCATGAAATTGTCATCCCGAAGAAATTCATTAAAATTTGCATTAGAAACTCATTTTTAAAATTCGGACGTGCGCATACGCTAGTTTCGCTGTGCACAGCCGCGTGTACACGCGGCTTTCCTTCTTTGAACCCGCGTATGCGCAGGTACGCGTTTTTTAATAAGGGTTTCCAGATAAAAATCCACTTAATTTTAAATTTTAAACGGACAAAATGAATCAACAGGATGAATAAGGAGCCTACCTGAAGTTTCGCTGAATTCCGACGGTCGGTTGTTGCTGGTTTGACGAAACAAGTTTTTAGCTCCAGAGCTCTTTTTCCAAATCAGCTATGCAATAATGAACCATTTGAGAGGTAATTTGTGTATTTATGGCTAAAAAATTGAAAATTTTCGCAAAAAATTTCCTTGTGCTTATTTTTTCGATCTGTCTTATGTTGTATAATTCGATTGCTTGGAAGTGCCCAGTTTGGTATATTTCAGGTACATTTTGACATTTTCGAGATTTTTCCCGGTTTTTGGCCCATGTGTTCAGACTCTTCACGGCAGGTATATGATCTTCACTGGCATATAGGTTAGGGAATCACTTTCCGTTGCATCTTGCATTCTAGCCTCCATACTGATCACTTGCCTTAGGGTCGATCCCATCATGTCATGAGTATTATACCATTTTCACTCGCCGATTTTTAAAATCATGACTTGATGGTAGAGCCTTCCTTTACATGGGCTTCCTAGTTAGTTCCTCGCTATCGCTTGTTGCCCATGCTGCTTTTTATGTAGGCTCGGGAGTCCTCTTTAGTCCCGCCATGTCTTTCGTGTTGCAGCTTCATTCTTCTCCTTCATCACTTATCATTTTTCTGGCTTATACCCTAGAGGCTCCCTGGTGTCGTTAAGTTGTATTACTGCATTGCATATTGGCTACTGGTTTATCCTGGCCTTTAGCCGGCTTCATTTGGACTCGATGTTTAAGCCAACTTTTGACCTTGACTTTCTGTACAAGTTAACCGTTGCATGCACTTAGCTATCACGACTTGACACCTTTGTACCCATGGATGGAACGTTCCTCTGAGTATCACTGACCAGTTTTCGCCACCTTGCATTGAGCATAGGATTGTTCCAAACCCCGGAACTAGTGCATCTGTTTTTTCGATACTCGTTCTATCCATTGTATCATAGCATTTTTTTATTCTTTTTCAGGCTTATTATGAAAAAGACAAAAAAATTAAATATAACAAAAAGAGCGGGAACGGGATGTATCTTCGTTATTTCGATGGCAGTACAGAGTCAGTTTGTCGCCCTTGAACAAAGCACATATACTTATATATATTTCCTTCATTCGGGATGGTTCTAGTTTGACCTAGGTTCAGCCTTTACCATGTTTCACTTGTCAGTTCTCCCCCGGTTGGTTATCTCTTCCAATCATATGGAGAGTTTGTTTTGCCTCCCGCAAGACAGACTTATACAGTGTCACTTTTTACTGCCATGGTCATCACAGAGTCGTGCTTTTGTTCAAGGGAAGTCTAGCCTGAGTCGGCCATTCTGCGGTGTCTTTTGACTCATTATTCAGTCGGCCTTCCCGGTCTTGTCAGTATCATGTTCTATCACATCAGATGTTTTGATCTTCTGCTCGTGCTGGTTTGAGAAGGTCCCCATTGACTTCTTGCCGGCGGGTTTGTCTCTTATCGACTACGACACATTGCTTTGAGAGCAAGCCTAGAGCCGCACCTTGGGCCTATTTCCATCATTGATAGGTGACCTCGTGCTCAACATTTGATCATCATCATGGGTCTTTGACTGAGTGGTTTCCCTTGTGTTTGACGTCAGCACACATTATCACACTTGGGATTCGTGCAGTACCTTGATTTCCATTTGACCCTATCGGTGGATTTCTCGCCTCTGTGTCAGCTTTCATTATTGGCTGGTTCAGAGGGTTTCTTCCGTGCGCTAGCTTCATCTTGTGCATGTCGGAAACGTACTTCGGTTTTGGTTCCGTCACTCTACTTCGTCCGATTCCTTCCAAATCTTGGCCCGCGGGTTACACTCGCGCTGGACTGATGTGGGATGCCTTAATGCCTTCCTTCCAGCAGATCTTTTCCCATCGACTCCGACTCATTGCTCTGGGAATAAGGTCTAGATTCTTTTTGTCAGTACCTTAGGGTTTGCAGTCATCAGTGGCAGACTCTTCGCTATCGACAATGGGGATTCATCATTGCCTCCTGATTGGTAGATTCTTTCAAGTGTTCGACTTCAACTCATTCATTCACACTTGTCAGATTGTACTGGGGCACCTTGACACTCACTATCATTATCGGTGGGTTGTCTCGCGTTGGTTAACGGGAAACATCATTGCCCGGTAATCCAACGATTTCTCACATGGTCGACTTCAGCTCATTTATTCCCAGTGTGTAGAATTGTGCCGTTGTGATCGGTGAAGACCTTGGGTTGCATCAGCATTTCTCGGATCACTGTTGACAGTTCTTTCAGTTTCTGCCAGTGTTGCCGTCCACCCTTATATGTTGCAGTTCAGCACAGCAGCATCATATATGTTGATCCCCGAGTTGCGTGATTGTACCGTTTGATCCGCCTCTTATGATCCGGTACTTGGAGATTCAGTTACTTGATCAGATATCCAGTTGCACTATCTTTGCTCAGCTTTCTATATGTGATACTTGGACATTGATACAGACTTGTCTTTCCGGGGCCCTGCTCAGATGATTCACTATGTACTTTCAGTTCAGTTATACTTGTATACATGTTGGATCTATTCAGTACTTTCTATATATATGATGTATTTTTGACTGAGCATGGGTATGCCCGCCTCAGCATGTGTTGACTCTCTGATTTCTTTCATTGGTTTTTGGCAGGCTAAAATCTGGTGAAGTCCTCTCTTGTCCTTGCGAAGTTCTTTCTATGTGCATAATACATTTCGGCCATCATGTACCCCTTCTGACCTCATATATTAGGGGGCATCCGTTATAGCATCATTTCTCACCTTGACATGATTCATGATTGCTACATGGCTTTATGGGCACCCATTCCTACAGACTTGGACAAATTCACTTAAAAACAGTAGAAAATCCTTCATACGCGACTATGCCCGTGTTTTTCCGCGTGTATACGCTAGTACAGCTAGACTTTTCCGCGTATGCCATTTTAATGATTAAAAAAATATATAAAAATCCCTAATTTCGCGCTGGGTTGATAGTTACTCAGGTAGTTCAACTACCCCAGCCCGTGGCCAACTGTTTCCAACTGCTGAAACTACTTGGAGGGACTATAAAAGGGCCTCATATGTATGGCCTAAGGGAGAGAGAGAATTATTATTATTATACTCTGTTGGTTCCCTATCCAAGTCTGATTCCCCGTGCCTCCTGCACTTTCCCAGTTCATTTCAGGAAACCCTCGTTTCCTTGAGATACACATCCCTTTATATGTTATCTCGTATGCACTCATTTGGAAGGAGTCTTAGCGAGGCAAGGGCTGGACGGATCCGGACGACGGTCTGCGAAGGCCTTCGAAGGATCAGGTGATCTCTCCACTTACTTTTGTACGTACTATTTTTATAATACAGAAGTATCATGCTGTTCCCGAAGTAAACGTGTTAGTGTATGCTTAAATGTATGAAGAATATTTGTTATACAAGCATTTATGATGATTTATTTAATGTTTTATATGAATCTCGCTAACATATAGAGTAGAAATATACTGTACAACTTGTCCTTTGTGTTGGTTTCTTCTTGTATTTCAGGTGAAAGAGGAAGGACGGTTGCAGGGAGTTTGAACTCCACGTGGATCTACTTCAAACGTAGGACCAACGGGTAAACCTCTCGTTCTGCTCTATTTCGTTTTTATGACTGTGCATGGTCGTGTGAGTCTCTGTTAAATAGTACGCCCCTGCTCTGTGGAGGTTGAATCCCAACCAACCTCTAGGGGGTTAAATCCCCGAAACAGAATGTCTTACCAAAACAAACCTAGCAACGAATGGGAGAACCTAAACTAGATTGGTCCACCATCCAACTGCGAATGGTGAATCAACAAAATATCATCCCTCTAGGACGGTTTCCAAGGGTTATGGTTGATGTCGCAGGAGTAAAGGTCCTGGCTGACTTCGAGTTCATAGAAATTGTGGAAGATACAGACCCCTATCCTGCGCTCTTGGGGATAGACTGGGTTATCAACATAGGCGGTGTCATTATTCTAAAAAAACGTAGCATGGTGTTTGAGAAGAATGGGACACGTGTAATAGTACCACTGGATCTTGTTGAGGGCACACGGTATACTGAACCAGCATATGAAGATGAGGACCTCGATCACATCTACAGGATCATAGCACAGGACGAGGAACAGGATGATCCTGCAACAGGTGGAGTATTCAATTGGGAGAAGAATAGGGAGTACTTTTCTAATCCAAATGAAGAACTTGAGAAGCGGTAGACCTGGCTACATGACGTTTCAACCCTACAGTGCCCTCAGATTGCAAGGAATCTCTACTGCATCACTTAGGAGGTAAGGGACCTTCGCCACTTTGAAGGGTCTAGTACTGTCAAGGACTTCGTAAGAACATTAGAATCTAGGGTGCCCAAGGATCAATGACTCTAGGTGCTCAACCTAGCACTACGCAGCACACATGTGCAATGGTGGGATACCCACAAGAAAGTATTCTCAGACTGGCAGACGTGTCGGGATAGGATGGTGCTGCAATTCACACCCTCTGCCGATGTGTGCTCAAAGATATTCTTGGGGCCCGGAGATCCCCATGCGCATCTGCGTATATGGACAACCAAGTGGGCCGACTGAACCCCAGACAAGTGGATCCATCTGCTTATACATGCCCTGGGCCCTATTGCCACTACTTGGTACTTAGATGTTGAATTACATCAGCAGACCTGCCATTGGGAAATATTAAAAGAGGACTTCCTTGGAACATGCAGACTCATTGGGGGAACATAAATGCTTGAAAAATCCCTACAAGATATTGTTGCATTCATATTTAAGAAGCCTCACCTTCACACCCCACCAGCCGTTTTGACATGGGAGGCCCAGATGCAAGACATAGTCAACTGCCAGAGCTTGGCGATTAATGAAGAGGAAGATAACCCACATAATATATCTGTTCCAGAATCTAAAGGGAAACGTACCATTATTAGATCATAGCTCTTAAATGTCAATGTAACACAACCTCTCTGGCTACGCGAGGTTAATATTGGGATGGATGAACACCCTAAACTTGCTAAAATTGGGGACTATTGGGACGAAGGCACTGTGGGCAAAGACTCCAAGCTACTAATGGAGTACTAGGAATTATTCCCTGCAAAGTTTTCTGAGCTCAAGGGAATCACGAGGGACCTCGACATTATGCACATCACTCTGAAGCTGGAGGCACAACCCATCAAGTAGCAGCCCTACCGGTTGAATCCTAAGTATAAACAAAATGTCAAAGAAGAGATGTAAAAAATACTAACCGCAAGTATCATTGAACCAGTTGAACAGTCAAATTGGATCATCTCGATGGTCGTTTAGGAGAAAAAACAAAAATATAAATACGTATCTATGTGGAGCTCTGAAAACTAAACGATGCCTGTGTTCATGACCCCTTCCCTACTACCTTCTCTGATGAAATCTTGGATAATGTGGGTGGCCAAGAGGCCTATTCCTTCACAGATTGATTCTCGGGATACCATCAGATCAGAATTTCATGAGAGGATCGTAATAAGACCACCTTTGCCACCGAATGGGGCTCCTTCCACTACATGGTCATGCCCTTCAGTTTGAAGAACACACCTGCTATCTTTTCAAGGGTCGTAGTAGCCGTATTCAAAGAATTTATCCATAAGTTTCTAGAGGTTTACTTCGATGACTAGATGGTGTTTGGCTTAGAAAAATATCATGTCTCGAACCTACGATTAATGTTGGATGCGTGTCGAAAGCACCAGATCTCCTTGAATGTCAAGAAGTGCATCTAATGCGTGCCGTTCGGAATCTTGTTGGGTCATATAGTCTATCGGTGGGGTCTGATGGTTGATCCTATGAAGATAGCTGTAAATATCAACCTAAAAGCCCCTACAACAGAGAAACAATTGCAATCCATTCTCGGTCACACAGGCTGTTACAGGAAATTCATTCAAGGATACGCCTTGATCACAGCACCCATGGAACAACTGCTAAAGAAAGATGTCTCTTTTTTTGGAATAATGAATGTCATAAGAGCTTTGAACTACTCAAGGAGAAGATAATTCTATGCCCATTATAATATTCCCTGACTAGTCAAAATAATTCCATGTACATGTTGATGCGTCAGGCATTGCCTTGGGTGTGGTCCTTATGCAGGCTGGCGAAGGGGATATTGATCATCTGGTTGCCTTTTCCAGTCGAAAACTCTCAGGTGCCGAACGAAATTACTCTACCAGTGAACATGAAGGATTGGCTATGGTGTATGCACTACAAAAATATAGACACTATCTACTGGGGGGACACTTTAAGATGTTTACAGACCATTCAACTTTGAAATACCTGGTCAACAAGCCTGTGGTGGAGGGGAAGATTTGCCACTGGTTGTTGCTGTTTCAAGAATATGACTTTGAGATCATCGTGAATCCTGGAAGGTTGAATGTAGGCCTGGATCATCTGTCTCATATTGATACAGGGGAGGAACCCACTAAATTTGAAGAAGGCTTACCTGAAGCACAACTGTTTACCATTAAAATGGTTGATGACCACTTTTCTGATATCATTGAGTTCCTTACTATGGGTATGGCCCCTGCTGCGTATTTGGTTCAACAAAAAAACGAGTTGGTTACTCGAGCGGCAGACTTTACTATCATCGCAGGACAACTATACAAGCTAGGTGCAGATGAAATAATCCACAGACATGTATTAGAACATGAGCGACCCACCGTCCTCGCAGAAGGCCATGAGGGAGTTGCTGGTGACCACTATGCAGGCAGGGCTGCAACACAAAAGATTTTGAGGGCTGGCTTGTGGTGACCTACCCTGCATCAGGATTCTTTCACCTATTGTAGAACATGTGATACCTACCAACAAACCGGTCGCCCCTCATGATGTGATGATATTCCATTACAACCCCAAATGGTTCTACAGGCTTTAGATAAATGGGTCGTTGACTTTATAGGACCCATTAACCCACCAGGCAAGAAAACTGGCGCGCGCTACATTATCATTGCCACTGACTACGTCACATGATGGGATGAGGCATAGGCTGTGAAGGATTGTACTGCTAATACTGTTGCACACTTCTTCTTTGAGCAGATTCTGATCGGGTTTGGCTGCCCGAAAATCCTAATGAGCGACAGAGGTACGCATTTTGTCAACCAAATGATTCAAGCTTTGAACGATGAGTTCCGGATTCACCATGCCAAGAGTACACCATACCAACCCCAAGCTAATGGGATGGTGGAAGCTTTCAAGAAAAATTTGGAGCAGGCACTAACAAAGGTTTGTAATGCTGATCGTAGTGACTAGAATATTCACATCCCCTCGGTCCTATGGGCTTACCAGACGAACTGCAAAAAGTTGACCGGTAGGACACCTTTCTGAATGGTTTATGGCAAAGAGGCCATCATGCCCATAGAATATGTTATTCCTAGCCTACGCATTGCAGCATTTACAAATATGGCAGACTCCGATATCATAGAAGAACGCCTGACGCAATTGGTAGTATTGGAAGAAGATTGGTTTATTGCTTAGTTTCAACAGCAGGTACAAAAATCTAGAGATAAAGCCTGGCATGATCAACACATTCGCCAGAAGACATTTTTTGCAGGTGATCTTGTCTTGTTATATGACAACCAATTTGTGAAACATCCTGGCAAATTCTGGAAACACTAGCTTCGTCCCTACATAGTTCAGAAGGTTATGAATGGTGGTGCAGTCTAGTTAGCTACCCTGCACAGTGACCTTCTCCCTGGTTTTGTCAATGGACGTTGACTCAAACCATACCGGGCTACGAATCATGGGGTCGCAATAGTGCCGTGACTCAGGACGAGTCACAAGATTGTGTTGGGGGAATGTTGGAATGGGGTCTCCTAACAAGCTGTGAAACCAGTCCTTTTTGGTTATTTTGGATTATATCTAATATAACGCAGGGTTTTTGGGGCGAGTCAAAGCCTCGAACACATTGTAATGGGTTAAAGAGTAAAATAGGGGTCTGAAAACCACGGGTTGCAGACCATAGTTATAAATAGAGAGGCATTTCAAATTGTAAGAGATAGGATTTGATGAGCTATTGATGTGATCTATTGTGTAAGAAATATTTTTAGGTTTTTGGGGAATAGAATATTTCTGGTTGTGTGCGCAGAGATCCTATTCCAGCTGTGTGTGGACCTTGCTACTGTGTGCGTAGGTTGGGAAGGGAATTGTAAGGAAAGGTTGATGAATGAATGAATATGCAAGATTATTAGATTTGAATCTGTGAGTACTATTGAATGAATTGGTTATAATTACCGTGTTATGCATTTTTTGTCTTTGCGCTGCGAAGGTCTGTATATTGAATGATTGGATCTGTTCTGTTATGGTTATGTAGCATTGTGTTAATGTTATGAAAAGCGTATAATTGTAGATCTAGTGCACGTGGATGCAATTGGATACATATTTAACCCTGCACAGAAACAAGGTAATTTGAACAGAACGTAGCCCTACTTGCCCTACCCTTCCTTTCTCAGGGTGTGGAAACCTAGTTCCAACACCCACCCATACTACTTCAGGTGACACTATGACCTACACAAGCGGGTCACTGCCGAAAGGGCCAGTATTATAGGGGTTTATTGGCAAACCTTACACACTGAACCTAGTTCAGGACCCCTCAAGCCAACAATCTTCTTTGAGACTGCCCTGGCATTCCCAAGGTGCTTGAAGTATGGTCCAAAGGCCTTCCGCCATTGCCTTTGGCTTCTGGAAGTCATATTGGTGGCACATCTTTGACTAGTACTGATAAGACTCCTAAGCACCAGGGTAAGATTACTAATCCCTGTAAGTTGTGTGAAGGGAATCATCCCATTCACCTTTGTCTGTACATGTATGAAGCCACGAGAGTGTTGGATAACCCTATAGTTTCTACACCGTGCATTTCAGTTCGTTACAAAAATCTTTCTTCGAGTACTCCGCTAGTTGATTCCACAATTGGTCAAGATTCATCCTTGGTTTATCCCATTCCCTCGAAAATTCAAATTCATGAATCCATTCCCAACCAACCATTGGTCGAGGAATCGGTCGACCTGGTCCCGCTTAAGGTTCATTAGGTATTTTTCGTCGAGAGTGGGCCCCATCCCCCTCACAATCTTCTTGTTTCTTCAAATTCTTCGGACTTGGATAAGGATTCTACCGTCCCTATAGTTCAAGAAGTTTCTCCTCCTGCTACCATGATGGAGGTCCAAGAGGATGCTTCTATTACTTTGGTAGCACTAGGGGATGACCATCTCAGTTCAATGGTACCCCCTCCAAGTAGTTTGATCACTTCTTTCGATTGGAGCCCATTTGCGGGATACCGCCTTCCTTCTTATGTGCCTTTTGAGATCACGGTATAGACCTTTGATGTGGTTGTACCCAACACAATTATAGATGAAGGTGTATTTGTTAGTATTCTGTCTTCCACTACTTGGAAAGCTTTTGATTCTCCAATGCTTGTGCCTATTACGCAGAATCTGTTGACCTTTAATAGAGGAACGAGTCAACCGTTAGGGATATTTCCGAAGTTGTCTATTACTAGAAAACCGTCTATATAGACGTGATGGTTTTTTCAAGCCCCTTGGATTTAAATTTACTCTCGGGGCGTGACTATGCTTATGCCATGAGTGCGCTTATCTAGTCCCTCTTTCGTGTGATCTATTTTCCACACAAAGGTCGGATCGTGACCATTGATCAACTTTCATTATTTGGTCCTGACATGACATTTGGTCCACCATCACCCCTTTTGGGTCTTTATCCACCGGTTATATCTTCCCCACCATAGGTTAATTATGTGGCTACCTATCTCATGCTTGAATTCAGTGATAGTGTCATTGTACATCATGTGATGGGGGCATTGGGTCCCGATTTCCAAGATGTTGTGAACCTCTTGGAGGCCATGACTTCTTATTCGTCATGATCAGGTCATCAGAGCACAGTTCATTTTCTTGTGTCAAACTCCTTAAAAACGAAACAATATCGTCTGAGGATAGATCTTATTCTATGTCAACCTCGTTAAAAAAATGAATCAGCTCCCGAGGATATTTCATCTTCTATATAAACCTCGTTAAACAAAAACAAAATCTGTCACAAGGATAGTTATTTCAATGTGTCAACCTCGTTAAAAAAATGAAACACATTCCCTTTCAATTCGAGCCTTTGATTAGATCTCATGAAATCCCAATCGAGTCTTTCTCTTGATCTCGTAATTTGAATCTTCACTCCATCTTCCTTCCATATGTACTAAAGCTTGGAGGGAATGTACCTCTAATTGAGCCACCATGCTCGGGGCATGCTCGTTTTTTCCTGTTTTTCAAGCATAGTTTATCTTTGTTTCAAGCTTATGTGAAAGTGAAACCAATCCCAAGCACAGTTTTATTTTGTTTTCAAGCTTGTGTAAAAATGAAATAATCCTTATTTTAACTCTCGTGATTGCCATTTTATCAGCCTGCTCCAGATGAACCTTTCTTTTCTCATTCCATCATCCCCATCTTCTTGGCCGATCATATGCTCTCAGTTGATTGTTTTACCCATTCCCGAGGAACCTCTGCAATGAGTGGTCTTGTTAGGTAGCCTCTTAACCTTTACGTAAACTGAGTAGTTCCACCATCACTGGAACCAGTTGCTACCCTTAATACCGCTCGTTCCTTCAGGAGGAGTCATCTTTCAGCTCTTTTTTACTCTCTAAAATTGAAAAGATTGTCAAGATTCTTATCGTTTTGAACTCGTTAAATGGATCCGAAACGATATCTACCCAGTATACATTTGCCCTTTTTCTTGCTAGGGTAGATTATTTACAAAAAAGGAATACTTTAGCCTTTCATGAATAAGAGGTTCTTTCAGATATTGTTTTCTACCTTTTCAAATCTAAGAGACTATTTATGAAAAGGGCCATGTTGGAGTTTTCTTTTTTGCCTTCTTTTTAAAATCTCTAAACATGAAAATATGTTGATTTCTCCCATTGTCAGACTCGTTAAACCCTGATGACATCGGACTTCGTCTCCATGACGTTACTTAATTTCCTCCTTCCTAGGGCTCGTAAAATGTACTAGGTTGGATTTGTCTGAAGGAAAAACTTACAGCACAAGCATATGTTATCCCCTTCAAGATTTTTTTCAAAAATAATTTGGGTACTCGCCAGATATGGTGGGGGAAAATGGAACCAAGTTTTAGTTATGTTGGCAGTATTTCACTCTTGAACATGGCACTTGTCTGCATTCGTGTTAGGTTGGAGACATCTCATTTCGTCATTTTTGTCTCCATGTGTTTGGGTAATCTCTTTTGACCTCTCATCTGCTCTTTTCCATGTCATCATGACCTGAGATCCTTTGATGTCAAATACTGCCAAATCTAGTGTTGTGTCGCTAATATGTTTAAGAGAAGTTTGCCTCTACATTTTTCAACATCCTCTAATTCTCTGTTGGTCCTGATTCACAATTGTCATGTTACTTTGTCTCATGTCGATGATGTGGGAAACATTACGACCCTCCTTCGACCAGGTCACTTCCTATCAACTTCAACTCATTATCCAGGAATTTGATCTAGAGACTCCCTTTTGGTACCTTGGATCCTGCATGCCTCAATGGCAAGTTCTTCGTAATCAACGCAAGGTCCACCTCATTGGCCTTTGATCGAGTGATTCTGTGAGTGTTCAACGTTAGATCACTCTTCACATTCCGTAGATTGTACTTTTTGTACCTTGAGGGCCATTTCCATTATTTGTGGTTTCTCTCGTGTTTGTTAACAACCTTCATCATTTGCTGGTAATGAGATGATTTTCTTGCATGTTCTACTTAAGCTAATATATTTTTATGCTTGAGATTGTACTTGTTCGGGTCAAGATGGAGTGCAAGACCCTAGGTTTTGTCTGATAAAGTCCAGGCTGCCAATTCTTGTGGATTATTATGACTTATTACATGAATCTTTTGATTGGATAGTTACGATCATACCTGAGTTTATTTTTTGATCCTTACTGCTGGATGGCTGCATCCATACCTTGGATCTCAGTTTTTATGTACTCTATTATGGATGGTTGTGGCAATACCAAATGTTCATGTATTAGAGATATAAATTGTATCTTTAATTGCAGGTTTTCCGACAACGGTGTTTAGTTTGAACACGTCCTCATAAATCATTTCGACCCTCCCTCTCCCTTGGACCTATTTCTTTAGGGGGAATTTGTTACACAACAGTTTTTCACTATCCCTGAAATCCCCATCTCGCCCATTAGAGGGTCGTTTCGGTGATCAATAAGCAGTTTCATGCCTTATAAAGACCATCATTTCATCCCTTTACATGAGAGCATATTCCTTCTATTGACAATTCCTTGAGCAGAGATTCAAAAACCCTTGTTTTTTCCTTGGTGCAAGTAGTCAGTTCTAACCTCATGGTGATGAGGAATATTAACATTGCACCCCTTGCTGGTTGGCGCCCTATCTCAGTTAGCCACCAACGCCGAGTTTTTTATGGAATGTTTTTTAAAAATAGAGGCGAATATTCCACTCGAAAAACTTTGAGGATGAGTCATTGGGAGTGGTTGGACTGAATAACCATGGACTCCCTCCTTTAGTTTATGGTTTCCACCTCTTATGGGAACCTCCTAAAGGATAGGCCTCCCTCCCACCTCTGTAGGGATCCTAACCTGCTCCTTTTCCTCTATAAAAATCAGCTATCTCTCCTTGCATAAGCGGGGTGAACATGGAGAATTGAGTATACTATTGCTAAACTATTGAAGAGATAGAACAAGAAGGAACTTTGTTGAGACAGCTTAAGTCCATGCCCTCATCCCATCTGAATCCCCTAATGAGCATCTGAGACGCACTTAGGCTGAACCTAACTGGAGGAGACTATGACGTCAAAGATTTGGTTGTAACTCTTCCTTCTATCAATACATATATGTGACTATTGCTTGGTTCCCATTTTGTGTTATGTTAGATGTTTAATGCAATATGCTTAGCCCTCTTTGACTAGCTAGTAGTTGTGAATGAAGTTATTATGTTGTATGTTGTTCTTGTTTGTTGATCTATGTGCAAGTATCCGAGCATGACTATAGAAGGATTGTGACTTTTCAAGGAAGGAGCGAGAGGTCACCACCACTATAGCCACGATGACAACATTGGACTCTAGGTATGTCGATCTACTATGTATTCTTTTCATTTAGTAATTAGGAATCAACACTCTAGCATGTCTCTTTGTTTCTAGTCCCACTCTAGGGCTATAGGGATCGTCTCTGTCCATAGAGAGGATTTACCTTCTTAACACACTCACCTTACCAATTTTCTACTGATAGTCACATGGACACTCCTGCAGAAATTTCAAAATTAACAATTTACTTTTGCAAAACTTGAACTTGATAAGGTGACCTTCCTTGGATATTTTTCTGATCTATCTTGGACAAACAGGTGCTGAATTTCTTCCACATTTGATTCAACTTCTTGTACATGAAAAAAATATCTCAAAACATTAAGGATAGCCCTACAACCTAAGAAACCCTAACAACCTAGTGGGAGGTTCTTTTGACTTGGTCTTTGACTGCAAATTTTGGCCTGGGATATTTAGGTGTAAACAACAGAGTTTTTGACAAATTGAAGTATTGAAGATCCAAAATCCAATGTACTTGATTTATCTAAAGAGCCTCTAGATACAGTTTTGATACCATCAATGCTTGAGGCACCTGGTGAACATGGGAAAGGGTAGGCTGATTGGTAATCCTAGATGGAAAGTGGAGGGGTGAGGCAAAGGAAAAGTAGAGTTTTGAGGTTATGGGTGTGAAAATAGGACAAATATGAGTGGCATGAGCCCATGAGGTGTCTTTTAGGAGTGGAAGCATAACCAAGGAATGGAAGAGTAGTGAAATAGTAAAAATTTTGTTTTAAGAATAATGAAGGCAATGAGATTTCTAAAACTCACAATATTCATGAATCTTTCTTTTATAAATCTAGGACAAGTATTTAGTCATCTACAAAATAGAAAAAATTGCTGATGACTAACAGTGGCTCCACTTGGGGAGGGAAGCTCCTTTTTAGGAGTTGTACAGAACTTAATATATCAAATCTCTAATTTTATGAAGACCAGTGCCTCATCCATTGGGCAGATTTTTTCTTCTTTCATTTGTTGATGT
Source organism: Pinus albicaulis (assembly GCA_034641835.2). NCBI lineage: Eukaryota > Viridiplantae > Streptophyta > Pinopsida > Pinales > Pinaceae > Pinus > Pinus albicaulis. The sequence continues at coordinate 1,482,544,228 of CM076582.1, forward strand.
TTCTCTTGAAGCTATGATCTCAAAATATGAAAGACATGTTTGCTTAAAACTCATCTCTATCTACCCATCATACCTTTTCCTCTCATTTTTTTCCTCTTGTGGGTGCATTTGGTCTAGAAAACCCCTGGCATTATTTTCTTTTGAAAGAAAAAAAAACTATCTTCTTGTACCCTTATCACTTCCAACAATTCAGATTCTGCTAGTGAACTCTTGTATTCTCTACCTAGACTATTCATATGTCAAGATTAAGCTGTTTGATAGGCTTCATTCTCTAATATACTAACATTAAATTGAAAACATGATTTAAACTAGGATTAAACTACATGATTTACCATGGACTATGGCATTGGGACAAGATGCACATAGACATTATTTTTATATAAACAAAACTGGAAAATATGAGGGTTGTGTTTCATCATTTGTTAGTCACCCCTATCTTTCTTTTTGGTTCAGATTTGAGCATTGAGAACCAACATTTTTTTCTCCTAACCTATTCCTACTGACAAGTCAAGCTTAAATAATTTGACAAGCCTTCTTTCACTAACCTAATAGTAGAAATTCAAAATATGTTCAACCGTGATTAGGCTAGATGACTGAACAAGACTTTTTTCCTTAACAAGTAGTGGCATTTAGGCTTGCACACTTTCAATAGTACACTTTTTTGGGTATGGGGTTGTACTTATTATTTAAATCTACCCTATTTTTCCCTTTTTCTTTTTTTGAGTTTTTATTTTTATGATTTCTCATCATGCAATGTTACGTACAATGAATGAAATATTCAAACAAGGAACCTTGACAGAAATAGTGCTTGACCATCCTGCCATTGACAGGACCTCTAAATAAATCTACTCCATCTAGCTCTCGTAAAAATAAAGCATTATTACCTCTAATTGAATGAATGATATAAGGACCTTTCCAAAAATTCTCAAATTTCCCATGTTTTCCTCTCTCCTCCCTCATAGAATCCCATTTCAACACAGTGTCTCAAATGTGGAAATCATTGGCTTTGGTTCTTCTGTCAAAGAACTTATTTATGTTTTCTTGCAGTTCCTTGTGTCCTTTTGTAAACTTCCTCCCTTGACTGCTGCAAATGAATGGTTTGGTTCATCCTCCTTTGCATGTCATTTTCTTCTAATTTCACTTCTTGGAGGAGCTTCGTGACTGTAACTCCCAAAGATGTTGGGAAGACTTCATCCATGCCATACACTAGTTGACAGGGAGACATACTTATTAACTTCTTGGTGGTTAGTCTATCAACCCATAGTGCATGCACTAGTTTGCTATGCCATGCCTTTTGATTTTGTTCTAGCAGCTTCTTGATAATGTTCATCAGACTTTTGTTGGAGGATTCAGCTAGCCCATTACCTTGAGGGTAATAAGCTGTGGAATTCCCCTGTGTGATATGATAATTATAGCAAAATTCAACCATTCTTTTGGATTTAAAGGCCGCAGTATTATCGGTGATGATATTTCTAGGACAACCAAATCGAGACAAGATGTTGGTCACAAGGAATTTTATAATGACTGAGTCGGTGGCATTCCTAGAAGGGATGACATCTATCCACTTCATGAAATAATTAGTTGCAGTGAGGATCCACTTGTGTTGGGTAGATGAAGAAGGGTGGATTTATCCAATGAATTCCAAACCCCATTGTTGAAAAGGAGCTTAAACACTAATGGGATGCAAAGGAAAAGGTAAAAATTTTCTCTTGCCATAAAAAATTTGGCACTTATAGAAGTTATAACCAGTTTGTGAGTGTCAGGGAAAAGGGTGTGTCAATAGTAGCTAGATCTAAGGATTTTTTTAGGTGTGGTTTTCCAATAATATGACCTCCACACTCTCCCTCATGCAGCTCATGCATGATTCTATCTGGATCATCCTCAAGCAAACATTTAAGTAATATGCCAACAGAATTATTCCAGTACAAAACTCCATCTAAAATTCATAAATTTAAAGCTTTTTGTTTCAATAACCTAGCTTTTATCTTTGATAAACAAGGAGGATCATTAAGATAAAAATGCACATAAAGGATATCATCATACCAAGATGAACATAAATACTTCTTCAATGTAGGGAGTTGTGAACTCTTCTTGTTCCTCTAATGCATCAACCATATTCATGTCTAGTGTTTGGAAATTTGATTCAACCATGAGTTTTGTGAGTCCTTGTCCTTCAATCAGTTTAATAGGCCTGATTTCTAAATCTTATTCTAAGATAATGGAATTCCATTTACCCCTTTTACCATCAGGATCTTGATTTAGAATGTCCTTGAAAACTGTGTGTGAAACAAAAACAATGATATGAGAGTGAAAAGTGTAGACTCGAAAATATTTCAATGCTTTGATCAAGACAAAGGCTTGTTTCTCCATGATGTTGTATTTTAAGGGAGCATCCATTAATGCCTTACTGAAAAAGGCTATGGGTTGTACTTGCCCCATCATGTTATCTTGCAACATGTTGGAACGGGGTCTCCTAAACAATCCGCGAAACTAGCCCATTTTTGTTATATTTAGTATAGCACTGGGGTTTTGGGGTGGGTCAAAGCCCTAAAAAGAATTGTAATGGGGTTCAAAGGTAAACTAGGGGTCTAAAAACCATGAATTGCGGACCATAGGATTGTTAAAGCTAGATTGTTATAAATAGAGAGGCATTTCAAATTGTAAAGGGTAAGGATTTGATGAGATATTGATACGATCTGTTGTGTAAGCGATCTATTGGGGGTTTTGCAGAACAGACTCCTGATGGCTATGTGGGTGGAGATCCTAGTCCAGTTGTGTGCGCAGGTTGGGAAGGGAATTGCGAGGGTGATGAATGAATGAATATGCTGGATTATTAGATCTGAATCTGTGAGTAATATTTTATGGGTTGTTGATAATTGTTATGTTATGCATCTTTTGTCTTTGCGCTGTGAAGGTATGTATCTTGAATGATTGGATCTATTATGTTCTGATTCTATTATGCTGCGAAAGTCTGTGTATTGAAGTAGATCTAGATCTGAATCTGTTCGGGTTAGATATTGCTATGTTGATGTTATAAGAAGTATATAATAATATATATAGTGCATGTGGATGCGATTGGATACATACCTAACCCTATGTTGAGACTCGATAATCTGAATAAATTTAGCTTGCTTTCCTTACCCTTCCTTTCTTAGGGTTTGAAAACCTGGTTCCAGAACCCACCCATACTACTTCGGGTGAGACTGTGACCTACGCAAGTAGGTCACTGTCGAAAGGGCCAGTAATATAGGGGTTTTTTGGAAAACCTTGCACACCAAACCTGGGTCAGGACCCCTCAAGCCAACAAATGGTTTCGTTTCTGGGACAGATCTGAGAAAGGGAATGGGTAATGATAAGATAATACTGGAAGCCTGAAAGAAAAGAGATCAAGAACTGTTTCGAAAGGCAGATCCAGGAGTTTGCAGTAAGAGAAAACCGAAGCGAAAAATTAACGGCAGAAAGGTGGAAGAATAGGTACGTTCTCAATGAAAGCTATGAAATATTATTTGTAACCTTTACAATTGAGCTTTAGGAGTGGCTAGCTAGGCTAGTAGAATTCAGAAGTGCTGGAATGACGAGCGAGTCACTCAGTGGACTCCAGATCTGCTTGAATGGTTGGAAAGAACTGATAACACTATTACACGCATGATGGATCACTGGGTAGATAGTGTGCTCGGAGCCTTTGAGATAGAATTCATGATTGATCTGTCTGTATCCTATTTTGAGTCCAAGTGATGATTTTTCAAAGGATTCTGTGGTAATTTCCTAAGGACGTTACCTTTACTAATCAAGAAGCTGTTGTGCGAAAAGAACATTTTGTGTAGCCATACCGACTGAATGACCTCAGATCTAGAGGGGAGTGCAACACGCAGTGGTAAGTATTCTCGGACCAACCTTGATGGAGGAAGGGCCGCCTATAGCCCAATAAAGGAATCGGCCACATCACCACCTAGGGCATGCAGAGGTAAGAACTCACCTATAACGTCGTCCTTGGATAGTGATATGGATGTGCATCTGAAACTACCTACCTTCAACAGGGTGGGAGATGAGGACATGGATCGATTTTGGTTCGTTGCAGACTCTGTATGGACTGCGCAGAACATGGCGTGTGATACAATAAAAAGGGCATAACTGTCTTTAGCATTCGAAGACAGGGCTCTGGACTGGTATATGCGATATGTTTCCCATAATGGAACCGCCTCCTTTCAGGATATTAAGGATGCTCTGAAGCAACAATTCCGAAAACCAAAGTCCTATTCCCAGTTAGTGGTAGACGTGAAGGAATTCAAACAAGGTGCATCTGAGTCAGTGTGGGAGGTGAATCAACAACTAAAGAAGGTACTCAGGGAAGGACGGTTTGAGTATGATGATAGGAAACATATGGAATGGTTCATCGCCATTTTGTTACCTCACCTGCGCACACCTATGAATCAACATACCTTTGAATCGTAGGAGAAAGCTATAGAAGCTACTATGAAGTTAGAAGCTGCCCCCCAGGAGGATACTTCAAGAGTCCAATAGATCCAGGAACAACTTGGAGCTATGAAACTAGAAATACGGAACTTACGAAAAGAGCGAGGAAAGGACATCTGCACGGATCTCTGGTGTATACATTGCTGAGAATCTAGTCACACAAAGGATCAGTGCCCTCTACTGACTCATATATGCAAGTTGGAGGACCTAGCCCATTGCACCCATGGGTAAGTAGGGAGCCTGTCTTGTTGCGACCAGGATCAAGCGGGTCTGCGCTATGGTGTGATGACTTTCGGGTAGCAGGTCTACACGATACGAACCATTTCCCACAGTTGGGTGCATATGTCCTAGAGCTAAAAGAACAATGATGCCACTTTTTTCGATCAGTAGGGCATGATGAGTAGAATTATTAAACGTATGACTTGATGATGGATCATGGGAACCTATATCGGGTGCAATATGACCCTGCATTGCCTAGATTAGATGCGCACTTTGGAGGATCACCAGCCCAAGGCAGAGAAGGCCGGGGAGGAAGTGCAGGTCGAGGACGAGGCCAGCTAATCTGTTATAATTATGGAGAGATAAGGCACTTTGATAGTGAATGCCCTAATCCCACCAGGTCATCATGTAACTACTAAAAACAACTATATCATGAGGTATAAGACTGTCCGATATTAATAGCCAGAATTTTGGAAAAGCAACCTACCCCTACACAGAATGTACAAAGGGTTAAGACTAAGCTAAGAGAAGCAGACCCAAGAGTAAAGATCATAGCACGGAGTGGGTTGAACACTAAGGGAAAGAAAGAGGTACCCTGCGAAGAACAGGCACCACCAGCAGCCCCTGCACAGTGTCAAATTGAGGAAGAAATTGGGATCTTTTTGAAGGCATGTCTAAAATTACTCAGGAACCCACAGGCCGTGAGTAACCTCCTAGCTTTAATGAACACCTGCAAAGCTTGGCCCACCTTGATCCCAGAGACCAAGGACATGCACAAACTGTACAGCTCTAAGAAATGCGCAGGGAATGAAATGCGGCTAACTGCACAAATCGGGGACTATGAAATGGATTAGGTTACCTTGGATCTTGGATCTGATGCCAATGTTTTACCTAATAAAACCTGGCAAAAAATGGGGAAGCCTAAATTGGAATAGTCCACTATGTAGTTGCACATGGCGAACCAACATAAAATTATTCCCATGTGTAGGTTACCAAAGGTTATGGTTGACATTGCAGGGGCAAGGGTCCTAGTTGACTTTGAAGTGACTGAAATAGTTGAAGATGCAGACCCCTACCCTGTGCTCCTTCGACTAGATTTGGTAATGGAAATGGGAGGCATTATTAACCTAAAGGAGCAAAACATGGTGTTTGAGAGCAGAGGAACTCGTGTTGTAGTACCCATCAATCTAGTAGAAGGTGCATGGTATAGTGAGCCTGTCCATACGAAGGAAGAATTAGATCATATCTATAAGATCACTGCACAGGATGAATATTGGGTTAACCCCATGGATGAAGGGATGATCTGCTGGGAAAATGATAGTGAATGCTTGTCCGACTCCAATGAGGAGATGGAGAACTGGCAGAGCCAGTGCATGAGGTTTTGGCACTTCACAACCTTTAGATTGTTAAAAGCTTTCATCGCATCTCTACCATTGAATGAACCTTGCCTTATCGAGAGGCCACAGATGACACTCTGAAGCCTGCGAAGCCTAAGGGGTCCGCTGAATGTAGAACCGAGGCACTACCACTAACTCGGTATGAAGCACCTATGCAGGGACTTGTCTCCCCTGCCTGGACAAGGTACTGGAACATGGTAATCATGCGTATAGAGACCCCCTTAGCTAGATGGGCCCCAAAATTGGTCGACCCATGTGGTGACCTGCTCGCTCAAGGGTGCGCCCGGCCATTGCCCGCCCAGATTACGGATCTATCTACAATCATGAGTATCCAAAAGAATTTACAGATGACTGGAGAATTAAATCACCTATAGACGTCTGACGCAGCTTTCCCGCACAAAATTGATCCTTCCACGACCGACATAACTACCTCGAAAAGACTCCCAATCAAATTAAAGGCTCAATATGCATCAACCATTCGCCGAAGTACAAAAGGACCTCCAACACGTCAACCACACCCTAGCACCATGACGACGTGACCTTGGATACAAATGAAGAATATCACCTCATCCAGAGTTAATGCAAAAATACAGTTACAAACGTAGGCAAAGGGCGCTAGATTATTAATATTACCATTTATGATCAAGGGTATGTGCCACATATGACCTACATTGCCATTAAGTAACTTCAATTGGGGCACGGATTGCTAGAAGAGGTTGGCTCGTACTATTTATTCAACTGTAAAGTGGTATTTGCTACCTACCTTATGTTTCTTTCTACTTATTTTTTTGATGTATGCCGCTTGTCTCTCTGGTATGGAACCCGACGCACAGAAGGAATAGATAAGAGGGCCGGAAGAAGCTAAGTGTAGCAATAGGAGTGAACTAAGGCTGCCTATAAGGATTAGCTTCAAGACGAGTTTGGCATGAACCCTACGATACCGAAGCCTGCTACGACAACTCTGCCAATTCCAGCCCCCACCTGCTAGAAGAAACATATGTTCACTCCCCCACATTGTCACTTCGGAATCAAGTTCTGGGGACATACAAGTCGACTTAGCACAGCTCTCTACTATAGAACTATGAAGCCTATCTACTAGCGTGCCACAAGAGGTACACCGTCACAGTCGAGAAAGATGAAATCAGTATGACCTGACCCCGGAAGAATGCGCCTAGCAAATTTCCATGGTTACTAACGCCACATGCATTATTCAGGATCAACTGGTGCAGGGAGACCAATTTTTTGAGGAAGCTATGCAGCTCTGGATGAAGGCACTACACCACCCCATGCTTCCACATGTCCAAAGGGAGTTGACATAGGAAGAATATACTCTAGATCGACTTCGGGCTTCCACACCTCCCCCCAGCCACACATAGCAGCTAGCCACCCTGCACGAGATTGAGTACCTTCGCCACTCCAAGAAAGTTTCGTATAAAAATATGAAACCATGGACTGATGCTACACTCCAGCTTGCACATGATGTGCAGTCCACCATTGCACGCCCCCACCGATTGTTGGAACGCGTTGGTCTGGATCTCGACGGGCCTGATTCTCTGGCAATGATCAACATTGTGCAACTCGCAGCGGCTTGAAGCAAGGATTTACCTCCACCCCTCCTTCGCTCCTTGGCTACCTTACGTGGCCAGATTGAAGGCGCACCACCAAAGTGACTTGGGACAAGTCACAAGATTGTGTTGGGTGACTGTTGGAATGCGGTATCCTAAACAAGCTGTGAAACTAGTCCATTTTTGTTATTTTGGTTATATTTAGTATAGCGCTGGGGTTTTGGGGTGGGTCAAAGCCCCGAAAAGCATTGTAATGGGGTTAAAGGGTAAACAAGGGGTTCGAAAACCATGGGTTGCAGACAATAGGATTGTTAATGCTACATTGTTTTAAATAGGGAGGCATTTCAGATTGTAAAGGGTAAGGATTTGATAAGATATTGATACGATCTGTTGTGTAAGAAATCTGTTGGGGTTTTTGGGGAACGAACTCCTGTTGGCTGTGTGCGTGGAGATCCTAGTCCAGCTGTATGCGGACCCTGTTGCTGTGTACACATGTTGGGAAGGGAATTGTGAGGGTGATGAATGAATGAATATGCTGGATTATTAGATCTGAATCTATGAGTACTATTATATGGATTGCTAATAATTATTGTGTTATGCATCTTCTGCCTTTGTGCTACTAAGGTCTGTATCTTGAATGATTGGATCTATTCTATTCTAATTATGTTATGTTGCGAAAGTCTACGTATTGAAGTAGATCTAGATCTAAATCTGTTCAGGTTAGATATTTCTGTTTTGATGTTATAAGAAGTATATAATAATAGATATATTGCACTTGGATGCGATTGGATACATACCTAAACCTACGTTGAGACTCGATAACCTAAATAAATGCAGCCTGCTTGCCTTACCCTTCCTTTCTCAGGGTGAAGAAACCAAGTTCCAGCACCCACCCATACTACTTCGGGTGAGACTGTGACCTGCGCAAGTAGGTCACTACCGAAAGGGCCAGTAGTATAGGGGTTTGTTGGCAAACCTTGCACACCGAACCTGGGTCAGGACCCCTCAAGCCAACACATCAACACTGCAGTAATGATGTGTTCAGATGCAAATGAGAAAATGTAAAATTCCTTGGTAAAGTCAGGACTTATTAGAACTGGTGTTTGGGTGTGTGATTGTTTTACTAGTTCAAAATATTGTTTGGCTTCCAAGGTCCAATTAACTCCTATCTCCTTTCTAAGCATGTTTGTAATATTCCTTAGGAATTGAGCAAGGTTGGGGATGAACCTTCTAATGAGGTTAATATTTCCAATGAAATATTGCAACTCCTTTATGTTTCTAGGATGGATGATTTGCAATATACCTTAAATCATTTTGGGATCTATTTTGATACCCTCTTCAGAGATGATGTGGCCTAGGAGCTTACCTTCATGAAGACGGAACAATGTTTTCTTAGGATTCAGAGATAGGTCATACTTCCTACACTTTTTGAAGACTTTTCTCAAATGGACTAAGTGTTCTTCATGAGTCTTAGAATAGACAGTGATTTCATCAAGGTACATGACTAAGAAGTAACCTATGTCTTCTAAAAAAGCTATGTCCATGGCCCTTTGAAAAGTGGCCCATGCATTCATTAACTCGAAGGGAATTTTAACATACATGAATGTGCCCCAAGGTGTAGTGAAGGCAGTTTTGTGTTGATCACTTAGAAGTACTAGTACCTGATTATAACCTGAAAAGCCATAAAGCAATGATATTCTCTTAGAGGCAACTACCCTTTGAAATATATAATCCATTTTGGGAAAAGGATAGTTATCTTTTAGGGAGGCTTTGTTCAAATTACTAAATTCAATGCATGACCTAATCTCCTCGGTCTTCTTCCTAACCAACACAAGGTTTGAAACCCATTCTAAGTACCTAAGAGGGACCATGATCCCAACATCATACGTCTTTTTAAACTCTTTCTCAACTAAATGTAGTAGGACGAGGTTTATTATTCTCAATTTTTGTTTGAATGGTTTCTAATTTTCCTTGAGAGGAATTTTGTGTTGAATAATGCTTGTGTCATAGGACTTCAAGTCCTCATATCTCTAGGAAAACACATCTTTAAACTCTTTAAAAAGCTCAATATATTTCTATTCTATGTGAGGAGGAAGATTTTTTGATAGCTTGATCATTGTGGGTTCATTTATGCTTCCTATGTTATATTCTTCTATATTAGTCTTAGTAAATTCCATTTTTGGCTTCTGAGACACATCATTAAAATCAAAAAACTCTTTTAATGTTGTAAGGCCCCTTGGTAATTTATCATATTTACATTGTAAACCTCAAGGTCCTTTTGATCTATATTTTCAAACAATTACACCTCATAAGGATGTTCAAGAAAATTTATATTAGTAGTAGAGGACAACTCTGTTTGTGGGATTGTTTTTCAGCAAAATAATCTTCTTCATGCCATAAGCTTGGTTCTGGTATTCCAAATTCATTCTTAGATTGCAGAAATTCATCAATTTTTTTATCACCCTAAAACATTTTCCAATAGTCTACGTTGTCAGGTATTGTAGGCTAGTTTTTTACTTTGACAATGTATTGTTCATTTGCATGGGGTATTTGGCAATTGCTGGTAGCAAAGGCAAGCTCATTTGCAAGGTTGTTTTGAGCTCCAGGGATGAAAGTGAGTTCATATTTTTCAAAAGTTTTCAGGAGGTCGAGGGAAAAATTCTTATACTCAGTCTGGAATTCTTGGCTGAATACTCCCCTTTGATTTTCCTAATGACTAGCTTTGAATCTCGTTGGACTGAGATCTTCTTAGCTCCTAATTTTTTAGCGAATTTAAACCAAGGAGGAGAGCCTTGTATTCTTCAATGTTGTTAGTGAATTGAAAACGTAGTTTGTAGGAATGGCCTTCGTTTGTGTTATATATCTAGACACCAGCTCCCGAACCAAATTTTCCATAGGATCCATCAAAGCTCATGTTCCAAAGTGTTTCCAGTTCATATTCACCACTATGTTACTATTCAGGGCTACTAGAGTTTAAGCTATTGAGTTCTTTATTTGGTGTCTGGTTTGACTGTTGTGGTATGTCTAGACCTATCTCAATTTCATTTACCTATTCATCGATGTCATCTTCGTTATATAATATAAACGAGTCAAGTTTTGAATGAATGGAATAAACAAGGGTGTTGTTATCAGTCAAGTTTAGAGTATCGGTATCATTTCCCATGTTCAAAACCTTCAGAACTCAGGACCTATACATATCTTGGGTTATCAGTTCAGTGAGAGGTATGGTTATCTTGATTTTAGCAATCTCTCCCTCAAATCTGAAAGGTACATGTGTTTTGGGCATATTTACATCAGTTTTATCAGCCACATTTTTTTCTACAAGTGTAGTTTGTTGATTCTGATTTGGGACTTTGGACAAAATATTTTTCTTAGGGCCACTAGTAGATGCACTAGGGCATCTTGTGTCACCACTTGGTTGGCTAGTTTTGTCTCTGTTTGGATCAATTTTCTTAACCATGGTGTTCGTACTATCTACTATCCTCTTAGTAATATTTTCATGTGTATTCCTAACAGTAGTGTCTAATTTGTTATTTTTGAAGATTCCTTGGTTCCTTTTGCTCCTAAGGTCATATTGCATATGGAATTCCATTATGGCGTTTTCAAATCCTAATTGGTAGTCTTCAAAATCCTCATAGTTTGTTTCAGTTTGATCTGAGGAAAATAAACCTTGTTCTTCTTCAGTGAGAAAAACATCACCCTCATTGTCATAACCTATCATGTTTACATGGTTTTCTTTAGGTTCTTCAGACTCTCTTCCTTCTTCATCTACATAATTGTCTTAGAAAGGGGGCCTGATTTTGTATTTTTATCTATTTTGGGGAGGATCTCTTCTGAAGTTCGGATTCCTATTTCTGTTTTGGGGATTTTCTCGGTTTTCCCTAGGATGTGTTCTTTCACTCAAGTTTATCCTTTCCATCATTCATTTAGTTACCCTCACTAAATTGTCAATTTTGGCATCAGATGAAGAGGTTGAGGCCATAGTTTCATATTTTTAGGTGAGTCTCTTTTTTGATCTCATCCTAGCCATTTTTGCAATCATGTTTACCTCTACACTCACAGCTCCACTTTGCATGTCTTCTAGAGTTAGGGGATCTCTCTCTCTTAATTGATAGGCCATGTCTAGATCAAAACCTTCCAGAAATTTTGCTAAAGCTAAGCATTGTGGAGGTTTCATGTTTGGTGGGAGGGCATTGTAAACACTATTGAACCTGGTTCAATAGTCTTAGACACTTTCCCTGACATTTATCTTAAGGTTGTTATATTATGAGAGGATTTGGAGAGGGTTTTTCTTGATTTCCCACTTGTTTATAAATGTTTGGTAAAGGGAAGGGAGATCATGTATGATGTTAGGAGTCAAGATTTTGAACAGTTTCTTGGCTTCTCCTCCTAATATTTGTGCAAAAATCCTCATTTTTATGATTTCCTCTTCTAATTCCACGTAATCAAAGGCATCATTTATCCTATATACATGCTGTTGGGTAGTGGTGGATTTAGCTCTAGTAAAGTGAGGGATTTTGGATTGGTAGTCATTTGGAAAAGGTAACAAAGGTTGTGGTAGTTCCAGGGGGGCATACCATGCTTCCATGATGGGAGGGAAAGGGATCCAAGGAGTATTTACAAGGGGAGGGTTTTTGAGAGGAGGTGGAGGATGAAGTGGGGTGTTTTGCATAATGGATGTGTGGATGGGGGTGGTGGAGGTACTTGGACCAACAAACTAATTTTGAGCAGACTTGGTATGAAAAGATCTAAAGTGATGGAGAAGGTGAAGCTTCTCTACTAGAACTCTGCTGCAAGTCTGTCGGCTCAAAGTCAGTCTGATCAATATCACTTTGTGATTTGGTTCTGAAAAGGTTTCTTCTATGGTGCAAGTCAAACTAGGGATCTTGCAAGGCCATGAGACGTTCATGGATAGAAAGTGCTCTATGAAAGGTCCTAACAGTAGTTGGGTATTCAATTTTAGAAGTCTTCCACAAAATATTTTCTTGGTCATCAACTATGGTAGGGGGATTTGGGTCGGGGTGAGATCTGGTACTCATCCTTTGTGAAGCCAAATTTCGAACTCAAGGTATAGAGAGGCTGAAATTTTATGATTTTTTTTGGAAGGCTGACCTCTCTTAATATTTTCTAAACTCACAGAGTGTGTGAATATTCCTCTAAACTTCTCAAGTCTGATTTGACACAATCCTAGGGAAGTCTATGAAAACTAGTAATGTTAGAAGACCTACTAGAGGTTAGTGGAGTGACCAGGTGGATGTTTTTTTTTTTGTGTTAAGGATATGTATTTATGGTCCACCACCAATAGCTAACAAAAAATCAATATAGGGATGTTTTTGGGTTTTCTTAGTTCCTTTATGTAGCCCTAAGTTTTCTATGAGTATCCTCCAATTGAGTCATCATTTTTCTAGAATGGTGAGACAATTAGATTTTATTATTTGGCTAACAGTTGAGTTTTTTATGACTAGATAAGGGTTTCTAAAATCCTAAGCAGTATTTAGATTGTCGCTAACTCAGAAGGTCCCACCGTGATCGCCATTATGTTAGGTGATGAGGTGGAAATAAATCAGTAGATACTATTTGACAAGGGCTTCTGAATTCTCTAAGGATGTATAAGCTTGTTACTTACTTAGAAAGTCCCATCGTGATCGCCATTTTTTTAGGTTCCCGTGATTTGGCAGATTGGTAAGACCAAATGCACAGGTTAAAATCAAGCCAATCTTTGGAGTCCTAGGACCTAGCCTTCCTAGACTCAAAGAGGGCTCTCTCTATTTTGTGAAAAATATGTGAACTTGTTTGCTTTTACTATTTTAGGCTAGTTGTTAAGTTTAGGGTTTTTTTTCTTGTTTGGGTTGGGTAGATGATCAAGTAGAATAGATGGAGTGAGGGAATATTCAATTCATTGGGCTATGGATTCAATAAAAAGTCTTAGAAAGTTCAACAATGAATCAGGGAGCATCACAGGGAAAATCTAGCATGGTCAAATGGATTTTCAACGTTTGTGTGAGATGAAATGAACATCAAGTTTGTGAACAAAGTAGGGCAAATGGAAATTAAGAATCCTTTGTCAAATACTTTAAGAAGAAGGGCCTTCAACACTATTTAACATAAATAAGTAATCATAAGACAAGGCACACCAATAACTCTTTGATTAAACTCAAGCAAATAAGCATTGAAGACAAACAATCCAGTGAACTATAGAACACGAGAAACTCATTTAACTTCTAGTGATTTCACCTTCAAGATTAGAAAATATTTATGATAAACATATAACTTTAATCAAAGAAGATGGAAATCCTAAATATTCTTGATCATAGGAATAAATATCTTTGAAACAACTATTCAAGCATGGACAAAGGGTATGATCAAAACATAGCCTCTTTGGAAAACCTAATTAGTGGTACTTCAAAGAAAGATCTCAAGAACAATGTCTTAGTGACATCAAACAAGTAGGTATAACCATAAAAAATCTTTGATACCTATTGTATTGAGTAATTCATGAGATAAACAAGATTGAGGGGGTCTAGAGAGCAACTAAGAATTCTCTAAACTGACCTAGCAAAGGAAAACATAGAGGTAGTGAAGAAAAAATAGAGCTAATGCGCCTTTGAAAAAGATTTATTAGTCTAAAAACTTTGTCCTAATACAATATAAAAGGATGAAACACAATGATACACAGGAAAACAAGGACTAAATAGAATCACATCACCATTAACCAAGCTTAGGGATCCTGCAAGAAAGCCTTCTCAATAATTAATAAAAACAAGCCATTCACAAACTCCACAACACCAATTTCTTCTTCAATCTCCATAAAACCATATATTTCTCTGAAGAGTCATCAAATGCCAAAATTTTACAATAAGTCCCTAGTGCTCTATTTATCTAGAAAAGTAGGGAAAAAGCCCTAAATAGGGTTTGAAAATGTCAAAAATAGTCATAAATGTCATTTATGCCTAAGAGACCATGCAAGGCCCAAGGCACAAAATATCTCATGAAATAAATGAAAAAATAACTCCTAGCACCTAAATTTGGAGTGATTTTCCTGAAAAAAATGAAAATATCAATTTTCCATTAATGAGTGTCTTTTGTTTACTTTTTGGCCAAAAACAGACAGTGAGGTTTGAACGCGTAGCGCCTGCACGGGAGAAACTAGGTCCACTTGCAGCAAAATTTTGATGACCTTCCCAATGTTGGAATTGGCTCCATGATGGCGCGTTGGAAAGCCTGTTGAGTGTGATTTCCAAAAATGCCCATTTTTTTCTAATTGGGCTCCATTTACCTATCCAAAAAGGAAATCTCCCAAAACTGATCTAGGCACAGCACCAGGCCTAAAAATGAGGTAGAAAGGTGAAAAATGAGGTGTTTTGTGGCCTTTTGAGGGACCAAAAATGCTCCAAATGCTTTGAAATTCGGTGAGCATGATGTAATTGAGGCGAGGATTCCAAAAATAAAATAAAAATTATACTAAGGATGCATGAGGTGAAAGCGTAGCGCCAAGGGTGTTGTGCTTAGAGGCCTCGAAATTTACAAGAAACCAAAATTTGTCAAAAATTTCCCAAAATTGATGGATGTCTTCCTTATGGGGTTTGAGAGGCCTGTAGAGAAGCATCAGCCAAGATTCCAGGGTTTTCTTGGTATTTTTCCTCTTTGAGTGCTTGTATTTTGGCATTGGACTTTTTGAGTTTAGCCCTTGCAATTTGGTTTCTCGGGGCATAATGCTTGGTCATCTTCCTTTGGAGATCAAGATCCTTGTTTGATTTCTCCAATTTAGCCTCCAAGTGTATGTTTTCTCTTTCTATCCAAGGCTCCAAATCATGTTCTATCTCCATGGAAAGCAACTCACTTAGAGGGAGCTACTTTTCCAAGGCTGATTCCTGTTCTATTTGTTTTTCTAAGGTCTTATTTAAACCCATGGTTCTTTATATCCTCCTAGACTACCCTTCTTCATCTTCACTTTCCTCATAAGTGCCCATGAATTCCTCTAGCTTTACCTATGCCCTTTGAGTTTCTTTCTGGGCTCTGATTTCTCTAGCCTCATAAATGGAAATTTGTGCCCCTAGCTACCTATTCTCCATCTCAAGGACATCATTCACACTCTTGGCCTTATCTAGATTTTCTTGAAGGTCTTCAATTTGGGCATTTTTGTTCTAGAGGAGAAATTTTGAGATCCTTGCTTCATTTTCCTCTTCACTGTCAAGCTGAATGATTTCAAACTCTCTCTCAAACTCATGTTGATCTTCTTCTTCTTCCTTGACCTTTTCTTTTCCTTTATCTAGTGGATTAGCGGATGTGGAAGGCATGGCCCCTTGCCTTTTTGAGGCAGCAAACACATGCCTTTCCCCTCTTTGGTATACCAATGAAAAAGGCTCAACACTGCTCATTTTGGTTTTTTCATCATGACTGCCATCATTTGTTTCCATGTTTTCCTCTTCATCACCTGATCTACTGCTTACCTCTTTACCTTCAACATCAGCCTCACTTTTGGCATCTTCACTGATTTCTACACTTTCATTTTGTTCCTCATTGTAGCCGCTTGCCTCATCCTTGTTGTGATATTCATAGACAAGTAACGCCTCCTTCCTAAAATTCATAGATCCTATTACCAAGGTAGGTTTTTCCATTACAATATCCACAAGATTTAGGGCCTTCTCCTCCTCTCCAAATTCACCACAACTCACTTAGAAAATGAATTGAAATTGGAGGTAAAACATCATTTTATAGGAAAAAACCCACTTTTTCTATCATCCATTATGACCAAACTGTAGCTCGGCTTAACGAACGATCACCACCATTGGAAAGATATCACCGAGTACTATAATGTCTCTTCTTCTATTTTTGGTGATTTGGAAATTCACCTGGAATCCATTCCATGAAGTGTCACTTTTTCACCACTTCAAATTGAATTTATTCATATGAGTTCCTCTTATTTTCGAACCACTTTTCCTTCACACCTATCACCCCATGTGTCAATTTTTTTCATGGGAAACCTTTATTTGTTCATGTTTTTATGTAATATTCCAAAATTTGCAAGCAGAAAATTGGAATATTATTTTTTTCTTATTTCATCTACAGGGTGAATAAAATGGATAAAATGCCCATGAGCAGGAATAAGATCATTCATAGTGTGAAAAGGATCAATGGAGCAGCTTAATTTTGCACCTTCCGGTGTGAAAAGGGGAAATCGCATGAGGACAAGGTCAAGTTTGACCAAGTCAACAATGCTACCTAAGAGGTGTAGCTTGGATGAGAAGATAGCACAATTTGAGAGGGAGGAATATCATTTTTGGAAGAAACCCTAATGTGTGGGGTCCAGGGCAAAGAGACATTCACTTGCATAAAAGGAGGAAGAGGCAGCCATAGTGAGACATCTTTGAGCATATTGATTTTGGTCTGAAGACTATTTGCATTCTCTAACTATTTAGCTGAGTTGTAGTGTTGTTTATCACGAGGGATTCCTATTTAGGATTTCCTCTCCTTCTTGAGAGGCCTCTTGAAGGATTACACTTCATTTATCCACATCTTGGCTCAAGGCCAAATTCACTACCATCGTTCACTAGGTTATTTTTGTTGAACTATAACGTAGTGTTGCTGGGTGTTGCAGTGTAGGGTTCCACAACACCTTTCCTTGGCTCATCGTTCAGAGGAGGGAGATCCTATTCCTCCAGGAGGTTAGTAAAGGAGGTTTCTAAGATAATTTCACATGTTTTGCACCAGGCCAAGCATCTTATATCTCCTACAGCGCAATCCAACTCTTTGACTCCGTTATTTTAGAGTGCACCTACAATGGGAGATTGTATCACTATTTTAGAGGGTCAGATCTTCAAGGAATGGAACAGAATTTCACCTGAGAGATCCATTGGATGGGATATATGCAACATATGCAGAATCATTAGATATCTTCATCTATTTCTATTTTCTGAGTTGCAGCTACTGCCCAACAACTCTGGCATCTATGCAGATTTTCCATTTGTACTTATATTTCAGCCAATCCTCTTAAGGATTGTTGTATAGTCATTTTCAGGGGTTGAGTGCTCACTCCCCCACATTTCTTTAGCTCATATTGTCATATAATTTTATTATCTATTATTATGTTGCAGTGTCTCTTATAAACTACGCTGTTATAGCTGTGGCCTCTTTCATGTAGCAGTGTTTTCCATGTATCATGTATATCTTCCATTGAGGCTATATTTCTTTGCTTGAGTGACTTATTCCTCAATGATTTTTATACCATTGTTGTTATAATATACATGTGTTGGATATCTACTTCTTCATGTGCCTAAGCTTACTAAAATAACGCTGTTATTTCATCTCTTGCTCAAGAATTGTTCCAGTCCCTCATCGGGCACTTTCTGAGGACAACTAGGTGTGGGAGATTTGTTTAACCCACCTAGAAGGATTTATTTGGAGCCTTCTCTTTGATTTAGGACTTAGAAAAAATTTTCTAAGGGATCCAAGTCCTGGTTTCAATTCCTGTAGCAGCCATTACAGGAAAATTCATTTTCCAGTAATGCCTTGCTAGCTGTTCCAGATTTGGGATATTACAGTGGTATTAGAGCATAATATTGGCTCAGCCTGTGAGTCTAAGCCCAAGAGATTAGAAGATTGAAGAGGATGAGTTTCATCTCATCATATTTTAGATCCATGAAGAACCTCCCCAAGGAGGATAAGAAGAAAGAAGAGGAAGAACCCTGCACTTCCTATTCTCATCGAGAAGGAGACAGAGAAATAAGCAGGAAAAAGACTCCATCTTTTGGAGGAGAAAAAGAAAAGGGGGATAAGCTTACAAATATTCTTCCTAAATCTGTACATAACATACATGAGGATTTCAAGAATATGCGGAGGGAGATGTATGAAGAATCTCCAAGAGGGTTTGAATCAAAAGCAAACTCTAGATTGTTATATGAGGAGTGTGAGTCAACAATCACACACTCTAATTCACAGCACAGTCACATGCCCAGGAATTCCAGAAAAGGGATGGAAGGAGAAGAAGAGGTTTCTATGAGGGAAACCCTTAGTCATTTCTTGAAAGAGTATGAGTCTCAAACTCAGAAATTTCGAGATCATCTCAGTTTTTTAGAGTTTTGCAAGATGAAGGTGAAAGGAAGAGAGCAACAAGATATATTTCTTCTATCTACCTTTGAAGGTTCACCTACATGTTCAACCAAAGCATAGGTGGGAGAGTTAGATACCTTCTTGCAGCAGCGCCAAATGTGGGAGGATGAAGCCATCAAAGTTGCAGCACTACATTTGAGAGGTGAGGCTTATTCCTGGTGGATCTTTGAATCCTTTTCTTTGAGAAATGTAAACATTGCATCCTATGCTAGTTTCACTAAGGCAAGTTTCACTAAGGCATTAGTGAAATTATTTGATAGTAGGGTTAATGAAACACACATGGTGGAGCTAAACAAGAAAAAACAAACAAAACCCTTGCATAAGAACGTACTACCATTGCAAAAAACCATGGAAGGAGCTGAAAACTTTCACCATACTTTACTGGGAAAGAAGCTTTCTTCCCACACTATTGAGCAAGAGAGCATGGGGATCTCTTCAAAAAGGGGTCCAATCATTGGGAGGTTTCCCACTCATGTTGCAGAGATTGAGAGCAACAACGCTATTAGATCTGGAATTGATCTAGCACCTCTTGTAGAGGAAGGAGGAGCTCTTGCTCCAAATAGAGGGATGCTTGCATCTTTGCAAGGGAGTCCCCAGGATCTCATGTATAAAGATCAAGGCACAACTCATTTTATACATGTGCCACTGTTGAGGAGGTGTGGAACCATGGAGACACAAAGAGAAGGTAGGGAGGAGACCTAACATCATGAGATGAAGAGTACACATCGCTATTCATTTCTGGAGGTTCATGCACCTAAGAAGGTGATTGGATTGCGTAGTGGAAGCATGGACATATTTTTTCATTCATATATGCAGTCACCTCTTGGTGGTCATGTCTCATTTCATGGAGACATTTTGCTGGGGAGACCACTGGATCAACAGAGGAGGATGGATGGTTCACCAGTTGAGGCACCACTCACTGATCTCAGAGGAGTGGAAACCTTGGGAGAGATTGATACAGTGGTGGGAGGATGGGGTAGACTCAAGGAGAGAGGGAGAATTCTCTCAACATTAGCATCATCCACTTCCATTTCATATTATGTGACGTGGCAGAAGCAGCAGGGAAAGGTTAGTAGCCTTCCAACTTGTATCTCTGGCATGGGAGATGTCAAACAAGATGGTGACCATATGACAAGAGCTCTTCATGAGAGACCATCAACGCTATCACTATGGAGGATAGATCCATATTGGAACTCACAGTTGTTGGTGGAGTATTCCAAGGATCTTCATACTTGTATGATATTGGATGACCAGTTGCATGAAAAGGGATATTCAGTGAGAGATGGGGTCATATTTTATCATGGTAGGATATTCTTTCCTAGAGCTTCCAAGCTCAAGGATAAGTTGCTACAAGAAGCTCATGAGGATTTCCTTTTCAATCCCACTTGTTCTATGAGAGCATACCACGCCATCATGGAGGGGTATTTTTGGAAGGGCATTGAGGAGGAGATATATCAGCGTATGCAAATATGCATGGATCAGATGCAGATGGAGGAGAGACATGACTCTTTGGAGGATTTAACACAACCACTTATTTTCTCTCTGAGGAGGAGAGGAGACTCATATATGAGACACTCCATTTGTATGAGTAGAAAATATGGTAAGCGTGATGATTGTTTACAAGATTATTTACTTGATGTATGTCCCTTAACCATATATGTGCAGGATATTGCTCCAAGGAGGAGCATTATTTCTTTTGGGCTTCATGGTCTAGTTGAGGCCATAAGCTTCGTTGATGGCCATTCCCTAGGTGGGCTTGGGGAAGATGCATATTATGGAGGACATGTTCATTGTACACATTGCATCATTCATTTTCTCCCTATTTATGAGGAGATTAGAGAAGCAGGAAAGTGGTTGAGAAGCCACACTCTTTATCAGTCTCTGTTGCAGATGAGGGTTAAGCTGCATTGGTTTCACTTGAGGGACCATTGTCCTTCACATTTGTTGCATATGGCAGAAATAATGATTCTCATCTTTTCTCCCTATGGTTCTATTGTTTCTGTCTCTATGAGGAGCATGCTTGGGAGAGAGACACATTGGGTGAATGTGTCCTTTGAGAGAGAATCCTCCCACACTTTTTGTACTACATTTTCTAAGGGGAGCATGAGATATGATATGGTTTCCTTAAAAACGAATTTTCCACTTTATGAGGTGAGCCATGTGATCGATGAGATGCCATATGATGATGACTTCCAACTCATCATATATGGGGATATTTGGGCCAACATGATTTGCAACGTTGGAGGACATATCTTTGGAGATGTAGTTCTCATATTTCCACTTGAGGGAAAACTTATTGCAGCCCATGATCAATCAACACTCTACACTTATCATAAGTGGAGAGATGGACACCGTGGGGTAGGCTACATTGTCTACCATGTTCAGATTTTCATCCCACCTACTTTTCCGGAGCCAAAGGCGGAGGACAGTTTTTAGGAGTTGCCTAGTTAGAAGGTGACTCATTTTGCATGGCTAATAGCCTGGAGATGGAGGATCCATATGGGAAATATAGTTCCCATTATATTTCAGATCCCATTCTTCAAAGGGACCTCTAGACATCACTTTTCTATCCTCTTAAGTATTTCACCTTTACATGATGATGACTTGATAGCTAAGTTACATGCTGAGGAGGGGCAATGTGGAGGCTGGTTTGATGAGATAGCATTACTTCACTTGGAGGAGAAAATCATACAGGGATGCTATAGGGAGAGGAGGAGAAAATAATTTAGTCTATCCTTGCACTTGATTGAGGACAAGCAATCTTTGAGAGTGGAGGACTGTAATATTCTAAAATTTGTAAGCAGCAAATTGGAATATTAATTTTTGCTTATTTCATCTAGGGGGTGAATAAAATGGGTAAAAGGCCCATGAGTAGGAATAATATCCTTCATAGTGTGAAAAGGATCAATGGAGAAACTTAATTTTTCACCTTCCAATGTGAAAAGGGGAAATTGCATGAGGACAAGGTCAAGTTTGACCAAGTCAACAATGCTACCTAAGAGGTGTAGCTTGCATGAGAAGACAATGCAGTTTGAGAGGGAGGAATTTGTGGAAGAAACCCTAATGTGTGGGGTCCAAGGCAAAGAGACATTAACTTTCATAAAATGAGGAAGAGGCAGCCATAGTGAGACATCTTTGAGCATATTGACTTTGGTCTAAAAACTATTTGCATTCTCTGGCTGTTCAGCTGAGTTGCAGTGTTTTTTAGCACGAGCGATTCCTGTTTAGGATTTCCTCTCCTTCTTGAGAGGCATCTTGAAGTATTTCACTTCATTTTTCCACATCTTGGCTCAAGACCAAAGCCACTACCATCAGTAACTGCATTACTTCTCCTGAAGTATAACGTAGTGTTGCTAGGTGTTGGAGTGGAGGGTTCCACGACACCTTTCCTTGGCTCATCTTTCAGAGGAGGTAGATCCTATTCCTCCCGGAGGTCAGTGAAGGAGGTTTTTGAGCTAAATTCACACCTTTGGCACCATGCCAAGCATCTTCTATCTCCTATAATGCAATCCAGCTCTTTGATTGCATTATTTTAGAGTGCATCTGTAGTGGGAGATTGTACCACTATTTTGGAGGGTCAGATCTTTAGGGATTGGAATAGCCTTTCACTTGAGAGATCCATTTGATGGGATATATGCACCGTATGTAGCATCATCATCTATATTCATCCATTTCTATTTTATGAGTTGCAGCTGTTTCCCAACAACTTCGACATTTCTGCAGATTTTCCATTTTTAATTATATTTCAGCCAATCCTCTTAAGGATTGTTGTATATTGATTTTCAGGGGTTGAGAGCTTTCTCCCTAACATTTCTTGACCTCATATTGTCATATCATTGTATTATATATTATTATGTTGCATTGTCTCTCATAAACTGTGTTGTTATAGCCATGGCTTCTTTCATGTAGCAGTGTTTTCCATGTATCATGGATATCTTCCATTGAGGCTGTATTGATTTGCTTGAGTGACTTCTTCCTTAAGTATTTGTATACCATTGCTGCTATAATATACATGTGTTGGCTATATAATTCTTCATGTTCCCAGGCTTACTAAAATAACGTTGTTATTTCATCTCTTGCTCAAGAATTGTTGCAGTCCCTCATTGGGCACTTTCTGAGGAAAAATAGGTGTGGGAGATCTATTTAACCCACTTAGAAGGATTTATTTGGAGCCTCCTCTTGGATTTATAACTTAGAAACATTTTTATAAGGGATAAAAGTCCTTGTTTCAATTTGTGTAGCAGCCATTACTGGAAAATGCGTTATCCAGTCATGCCTTGCTAAATGTTCCATATTTGGGATATTACATTTTATGGCCCCCATGGGCCTATCCTCTATGGTAGCATCATCCAGTCACCCTTGTTTATAGCATCTCTGTTGAGTCATCATCGCATTCATGGAGTATTTCCCAAGTAATTTTATCTCATGTTATAGTGTTCCATCAATATTTGTGTCGCATTCATCACATTTTTCCCATTTTGGCCTCTAGTCATACTTTCCCTCATCCGCTCCAGAGTCGAGTCAGTCACTGCCAGGTAAAACATGATTTTTATGATGTTATAAGGGAATTCATTTGTCCCCCTCTCAATTTCCCTCGTTCCATCATTATCCCAGGTGTGAGTCCATCAGTCAGTCTACTATTATCCCTCACACCTTAGTTGAGGATTCCCCATCGCCTCAACTATGGAAGACCCTATTCCGTCTACTTCAGCACATTTATTCCAGAAGAACAGTCTAAAGGGTAGTGTGCCTTAATTCTAGCTTTAATTTTTGTTCGATGCCTCAGATCAAGAAAATGGAATCACTATTTCCCTTTTACATGTTTTTTTTCTCATGTGCTCGACCCCAGCTCATTATATGACAATTGAGAACTATATAGTTGAAGGGTCGCTGATCCAGTTGATTTTACAAGTGATTCTCGGGTGTGTGTGATATGTTTCAGATCTCATGAGGGGTTGGCCCTTCAGGTAGCCCTCTGCATGCCTAGACGACCTCAGATTATTCCACAATATCATATGTAGTTCCACAAATTTCATGGGTTCACTCCAAGCCGTTTATAGCACCCATAGCATGTATATATCATTTAGATGATCCATTCAGCCTTGTAGAGCCCTTTCATCTTCAACAGGGATTATTTGGTTGTTATTTCAAACCCCCACCACCCCCCCCCCCTCCCCATGTCATATGGAGTGGAAATATTTATGTCTCATGTACTCGCATGTTAGTGTCTTCAATCCTGGCCTTTATTTTTCCAGACGCATTATTTATATGGGATTTGTTGTATTATTTTCTAGCCCATTGATGCCAGCATGTCATGTAACATGTATCATACATTTTGTATCTTATTCCCACCATTGTAGGATCATCATTATTATTTTTACTTTTTCATATCCGCAGGTATGATTATGCCTCCCCCGCCTCATTAAGAACATGTATGCCAACATAAAATAAGACTTATATCACTTAATAGGTCTCACCTCCTCAGTTACTGTCCACTCTCGCTTCACTGCATTTACATCTTTCTCTCTCTAACTCCCCTTTGGCGTCTATTGGTTGTGTTCTTACAACGTACTTCGATCATAATATTTTCTCCTAACACTCGTATGTTTGGGGGCAATATGTTATCACCAAAAATTAATCATATAGCCATTCCTAACTAGATGGATTGAAGTAAACAATGTAAAACCAATTTTACCATAGTAAAATTGTGTTCACAAGAAATAATTTAATAAACCATATTTTATTAAGTTATTTATGGAAACCCCACGAGGACTAATTAAATAAATCATTATTTACTTGATTTTCCTCTAGGAATAATTAATTAAACCATTGTTTAACTGATATTCTTGGTCATATTTACCCAATTATGAGAAATAATTAGATAAATCATTATTTTTCTTGTTTTTCTCTAGGAATAATTAATTAAATCATTATTTAGTTATTATTCCTTGTTAAATTTAACTAAATCACTCAGTGTTAATTAAAAAAATCAATATTTGTTTACTCTTATTTAACCACGTTCTTGAAATAATAAATAAATCATTTATTTGTTTATTATTTCTAAATAAATGTATTTAACCAATTCAAATATCTTTTTCCTCCAACAAAATATAATAAAATGTTCTAAGCAGTTAGATCTAGATTATGGTTAATAATATATTATTATTCTATATTTTTGAAAATAACTCAATATTTTATTATAAATAGGAGGGTTTTCTTCATTCATTCTTCATTTTGATCATTCTCATTGTCGCTACCCTTTTCTTTTTCCATTTGAGCACCCACTTGAGTTCATCACATAAGTGGGCTTTCTACATCATTGAGAGAGATACTTGTGAAGTTGAAGCATTGAGGAGAACCAATAACCCATCCCATTGAAGGGGATTGGTAACATTCACTTGTTTCCTTCACGAGGTGTTACATAATATAAAAAATATTTCTTTAAACTTGTCTTGTGTGTTGGTTATTTGTAGTTATTTTGCATCAGTTGTTATTTATTTTTGTATTTTAACAAATTTTGCTACATAGATCTAAGTTTTTGTAGGATTTATTCTCATTTTATATTGTAGATCTAAGGAGGTTTATAACCATTTATGTTGTTAGGGCTATATGTCATTCATAGCTTAAGTAAGGTCTTTTTGGTACACTTCACAAAATGTTTTACACTAACACCGATAAGAGTAAAAGACTATGAGTGTGCTTTATTCTTGATTAATTTCTTTTAAAACGTAAACTCTGATATATAGTTCCGATAGGGGAAATTTCTCATTTAAAGTAATTTTTTGATAACCAAAACTAGAATCATCCTATTTTATTCAAATAAAGGGATTTTATCTAAGAGTTTAAAAGGGTCCCATTATTTATTATTTCTACTATTAACTATAATGGCGGGTTTTTGAGTACTAAAATAGGTTCATGGGACACAATACTTTCTAAGGTTTTTCAAATGGGGTAGATAGATCAGTGGGTTTGATTGTGGGGAAAACTCCACAATTAAGCATGCTATTGCCAAGGTGATCTGGGATGGGTGACCTCCCGAGAAATCTTGGTTATCGGGTGCAAGCTCCAGAAGTGAGGATTGATGCTATGTGATTCATTTCACTAGTTTTAATCCCACGTCTTCACTCCTGTGAACATCACCTGATGCAATCTATGCTAAGTGGACTATTCCAAAATCATGAGAAATTATATCATCAGAAAATATAATGAGAAATTAGTTAGTGATGACTACCTATCATGTAAATGGTCACATATGAATGACTTACTTAAGACAGTTGTATCCAAAAAAATTATATCTAATATAACGCACTACAAAAAAACCTCAATACATTTAGATGTATTTGATATGAATGAATCCTTTGGCCAATGTCAACCTTTAGAATTATCATCTTCAAAACATCATACATCCATGAAAGGTACATACTCCAAACCCGAGTTTGATACAAGATATTTTTCATGGAGATGAACTAACTAAAAAAAATATCAAATCCGATTAGGAACAAAAAATTGAAAGTTAGAAAAGCTATATCTAGAATACCACAAGTCTTTCAAGAAGGACTTTTCATCTAGTGAGATCATGAAAATAAAATAATTTTGTGAGAAAATACAGATATGATTTAGTTCTGGAATATTATCAAAATCACCGGAACTTGACATAACCATCAATGAATGTTGAAGTGCCTTGACTTCCTAACAAGTTGGATAAATAGATTTTGAGAATTTACTGAGATTTCAAATTGCATGTGGACATATACTATCAGTTAAACTAACATGATTATTATTATCTAGATGGAAGGCATCTACATCAATGAATTGATCATATTTTCCATCTTCCACAAGTAGATTACTCAATTCATAAGATTCTTGTAATTGCAAATATAAGCAATGATAGATTGGATCAGTCTCGTGAGTAACCTGAAAAAAACAACTGTCCTTATGTAAAAGAGGAAATGGTAGGAAATGGAATGGATGGTCGATTATTTGATTTCTTTCTCCCTCATCATGAATAAACTCACTACCTTATTTTAATTCAAAAATTTTCTCATTAGATGATGACCTTTAAGAGCATGGAGTATATTATTCACAAATTAATGCATTGTAAACAATAGGGAATAAGAGATAGTGGAATGAAGAGGAATTTTCCATAATAAGATCTTCAGTTGACCGAATTAAAATTAAGGCATAAATATTTCCAATAAAAATATTCTTAATAAATTGAAACATCAGTTGGGGAACTTGGAAATTCATCATCATATACATCAATGGAATCATCCGTATCATAATTATGGATGTCTATGAATTTATATTGATTAGT
Organism: Pinus albicaulis; assembly: GCA_034641835.2. Lineage (NCBI taxonomy): Eukaryota > Viridiplantae > Streptophyta > Pinopsida > Pinales > Pinaceae > Pinus > Pinus albicaulis. The sequence continues at coordinate 1,482,571,305 of CM076582.1, forward strand.
AAAATTGATTCCAACTGATTTAATACCAAGGTTAGTATATTCAAAATCAACCAATGATGGAGTTATACCATTTTCACATAGAGGAATTTGAAAAATAGAATAAACTTTCTACTCCTCTACTTGTAAAGTGTGAATACCTTGTACTTGATCACTGCTTGGATTGGAAAACTGAAAATCAGAAGAGTTTGAAAGAGAGTGATCAAGTAGATCAAGGGACAAGGGATCTAGAGAAAATTATCGTAGAATATGAAAAGTATCACAATCATATTAAAGACTGAAGTTATGAGTGTCAACAACATCTTGAAATATCATGGTATTAGCCTTAACATTAGGCTTCATGAACCATTCGAAGGTTTCCTCCATTGGACTTGGACCATGATAAGTATATGCATGTTAAAAATATAATTTTTTAATTAGATCCATGAATTTCCCACTTTAGCATCATAACAAGGAGGCACCCACATTGGTCAATATAAAGGAGGAGGAAAATGTACCAACAGAACAATAGGTTTCTCCTATGAAATTGGAGGTGTCTAATGGTTTTCAAAATTTGGGAAAGAAGAATTATGTATGGGTTCATATTCATATCGTTTCAAGGAGATTCGACCCAAATTGTGAAAAATTTCCTTAGATAAATCCCAAAACACATCTTCTTTAGGAAATCCATAACCTAGGTGAATAAATATATTAGAACAATATTTTATTGATTCACCAGAATTCATTCTAAATTAATTAATACTTTTATCAACATCTCGGTAATTATACCTATAAAAGCCTTGATGGAGCTCCATGAGGAATTAATCGAATGAATGAATGGAAGAAGACAGTAAGGAATGACACCATCAATTAACTCGAATTTCAAGTGTTAGGAATAAAATCACACAAGCAACATCTTCACATTCGATTTCATAAAATTCACAAAAATAGAGAAAATTAGATATATGTTTGGTTATGGATATTTCACCCTCACCATAAAATCCTGATTGAGATAAGTTATAAAGAGGTTCATGAGGGATAAAATTTTACCATTAGATTTATTATAAAAACACCCCAAGAGTATGATTTAGGGATGAACATTTTAAGATAACAGATTAAAAATAGACTCTATGGGCACAATTTTTCATCTCTCCCTCCGTCTAGTGCCAAAATTTTGACTGTGTTGTATACCGCTAACATATATGTGGTCTACCCCATGAGAAGTACCAATTAGAACTCACATTTTTTGGAGTAGTAGCCCCATCTGAAGTATCAAAATGACCATAATAACTTAATATTTTCATTGGTTTCAATGGGTGACATAAGATATTATTCATATAACCTATGAAAAAACAAGTAATTTGACATTGGGAAACACTAGGTGCAATGTGTAAAAGGAGGCCTTCAGAAGAGGGGAAAAGAGTGAGTCTGTAGAAGGAATGTAATAGTAAAATCCTAGGGTAGGCACGTAAAAGCATGGAGTAGTTCAATATATTTAGTACATATTAAGATAACATATCCCACAAAAATCCAAAGAATATTCTTGAACCATTGATGATACATGCATGAAAATGTGTTGGCTGAGTGAGCTTCTGATTATTAGGTGAAATATCTAGGTACATGATTACAATGGTGATACAATAGCTCCAATGGTGGAACATTGATTCAATTCTTGCTTATCGAACGAATGATCTTCTATCCTATGCAAAGCTAGAGAAGCCAAGGAAAACTTTCCAAAGTGTAAGCGTACAAAATCCATTTTCTTGAGCTATGAGGTTTCTTTTATAACAAGAAGAATGACCTTTCATTTCATTTGTGACTCTTGAGTTAGCCTCATGAATCTTAGACTCCTACATGACATTTGAGTTTCTATTGACTTTTTGGTCCACCTGTCACTTTTAATATTCCACATGTGACTCATATACTTAAACACATTTACTTTTTTTCATTTTCATTTTGAAAATACATCATTACATTCCACGAGATGTGGTAAGACACATTGGAACTTATGAAATTGTTATGACACATGTACACACCATGACTTCACATTTTTGACATGGAACTTCATGATGCTATGGAAATTCAAAATTTCTTTTTCTTTCTTGTGTGTATTTTACTTCTTCATGAGATATATGCTATATTCTTCATCTTCACCCTCCAAAGGGTCTTGGATCATCATCAGGACCTTCTAAGTAATCAGGAAATGTATTCATTCTGTGATGGACTACAATTTTCTTCATGTTTTCATGATGGTTCTTCTTTTTGTTCCTTCTCTAGAAGTGATTCTTTGCTTATTATCCTTAGAATATTACTTTAGAATCACATATCTTTGTTTAGGAGTTACACCTTCCAATTAATCTCACTCATGAAAAGGAAAGATCAATGTGAAAGTGATCTATTTTGTCCCTAATTTTTTCATGGAAGAAGCTAGCTGTAATGGGCATGTGTGAGGATCGAGGAGGAATGGATTGTTGGGAATTGCATATTTGAGCTCAACAATGGATTAGAAAGGTACCAATTCTCACTAAAGCTACACCATGTTGTATGAGGAGGGGCTCTTCATGGTCTAGCATAGAGCGCAAGTGCAGGAGACAGTGTGATGAGCTTCCTCTATGAAACTACAACATGGGTTATGATCGAGGGAGAATGAGATAGTGATAGAATATTTGAGATTTAAAATGATTAAGGTAGGCCCTAACTATGGACTATAACTATGACATGCACTAGGAAGGTAGTGAAGTACTCAATGGATGGGTAGTGAGGGCTTCTAGTGGACAAGGGTTGATGGCTCACTAACTCAAATTGTGACATGTGCTTTGAATGAGAGGTAGGCTTAATGGAGAGTGAAATTTTCTCTAACAGTGATATATGAAAGGCTCCAGTTTCCACTAAAACTACAATATTCAATAGGAATGCAAGTAGAACAAGGCATGGTGGAGTAATGTGTTGAAGTTAGTAGAAGAAACAAGACTATTGGGTCCTTATATTAGTAGTATAGTCCCTTATTTTTGTTAGTGTAACCCCCTTATTATTATCTTTGTACCCCTGTAACCCCATATTGTTATTATTGTGCCCTTACATTATTATTGTGAAGTCAACTAGGATTGCATTGTGGCCCCATGGACTCTTATATATAGAGAGGAGGTTTTTTCATTTGTATCATCCAATAATTGTTCATTTATGTAATGTGTTGGAGGTTTCTCCCTCAAACTGGCTAATTTCTAAGGCGTTTATCTCTCTTTTCTTCTATTTTTGGAGTTGGTTTCACAAAATTTGGCATCAGAGGTTTGGATTCTAGGGTTTTTCTGCCCTAAACAGGTCATCGTGAAATTTTCACTATAACGTTTTTTTTACGAAGTTTCAGAAGCTGAAATTTTTAGAGTGCGAAGCCAGAATCCTAATGAACATCGTCGAAAAATTTAAAAAAAATTTTTGCAATTGTTTCAGAGATATGATTTGTGGAAGTTAGGTATTTTTGTAGGCTCCTGAATTTAACCTAAATAGGTCATTGTGGAATTTTCGCTATAACTTTTTTTATATGAAGGTTCAGAAGCTAAAATTTTTAGGGAGTGAAGAAAAAATATTGAGGAAGATATTTGCACAATTTCAGATCTTGGTTCAAAAAATTTTCAGAGATATGGTCTATGGAAGTTAGATATTTTGCAAGCTCCAAAATTTCATCTCAAAGAGGTGATGGTGGGAAAATATTCATAACTCTCTCTCTCTGAGCATCGAATTGGAATTATATAAAATGTGGCCACAAGTACATGGAATGTAGTTTTATTGATACCAATTTCAGAGATGGAGGAAACTATGACCTGTGGCAGGTCGTACAAGTTCACTCTACTAAACTAGTCCATAATTAGGTCATCGTAGGAGATTGGGTATAAATTTTTCAGAAAGAATCCAAATCAGGTCAGACATATGGCATTCAAAAGAAGATTCAGAGGGATAATCTATGGCCAAATTTAAGATATTGAAGATCTGAAATCACAGAGATAATTTAGTTTCAATATCGAGCTCCTCAAAATCAAGAAAATGTTGTGTATTTTTTTCAAATTGCATAAGTCTTGTTTGAAAAATCAGTTCTAGGTGATTCCAAAGGCCTATTCAACATATATATCATTATTGGATTCTAAAATGCCTCATAAAAAGAATTCAACACCCATTAAGCCTTTATACGGCTCTACTATGACTCATGAAGACGAAGAAATGCGACATGAGATATCAAAATTCCATGAGAAAGTGCACCAAATTTCTCTATCGCAAAGAGCAACAAAAAATGAAATGGAAGTTTTGAATAAAGGTGTGGAAACTAAGATGGATGGTTTCAAGAAAGGCGTGGAAGATAAGATGAATGGTTTGGAAGCTAAGATGGATGGCATGGAAGTTTTCAAGGAAGCTAAGATGGATGACATGGGAGCTAAGATCTATGAAAAAATGGAAAACATGAAGAATGATATAAAAGTAGATATCAAAGGTTTGGAAGAGTTGATAGAAAAAGTGTTTCCCAATTGCGAAAAGATAGTAGAGGAAACTCATGATGAGAACAAAATAAATGTTAATCGTTATTTCATAAACTCTAATGTTGGATTAAAGAACCACCATATTTTGAAGATGGATATGAGGAATTTTGATGGAAAAGATCCCATAAAATGGATACTACAGATGGAGCAATATTTTGATTTCAATAATGTGCAAAAAAAACAAAAGGTAAGCATTGCAACTTCACATTTAGAACAAAATACGTTTTTATTGTATCGATGGCTTTGCTCCCATAAAAAAATTGTCACTTTGGTCAATTTTAATGGAGGAAATGATAGAAAATTATGAGGATACAAAGAGAAACACCTTCTTTAGCTAATTGATCAATCTCAAACAAAAGGATTTAGTGGAGGAGCACATTGAGGATTTCCAAAAATTGAATATAAGGGTAATTGATATTCCAGAGGAACACAGGATTGATGTCTTCATAGGGACTTTAAAGGATAACACCGAACATGAATTTTGCGTTTGGGAACCGGATTCATTAGAGAATGCATTCAGGTTGGCAAGAAAAATTGAATGTAAATTATGGTGACAAGGAAGCCTACCACTCACATATATAAAGATGGAAATGTTGCTACTCCTAGACTTCCACAACTTACAAGCTTGACACCACAAAAATTGGAAGAAAAAAGAGCAAAAGGGCTTTTCTATAGTTGTGATAACAAATACACTAAAGGTCATAAGTGCGCTGAGAAGAAATTATTTTACATAGATTGTGAAGAGGAGGAAGATTGGAAGGATCATGTTCAACATGTTGAAAAGGTGCTCAAACTATTGGAGGAGAAAAAATTATATGCAAAAACATCAAAATGTTTCTTTGGAGTACAAGAGGTGGAATATCTAGGTCATATTGTATCTCATGAGGGTGTTAAGGTAGACCCTAAAAAAATTAAAGCCATTAAGGAACTATAAATTGCTCTGGAAAATTCCATAATATCAAGCTATCCATGGGGGAATATGTATTGAATAGTACAATGCTTTCCATCCCAATGGGAGGTGTTGATGTCCTACTAGGAGTACAATGGTTACAATCTTTGGGGACGGTAGATTTTAATTTTCAAGAACTTTTCTTGAAAGTTTTTTCAGAAGGAAAGGAAATCAAATTACGGGGTATCAAAGGGAAGCCACGAAAGATAATAAGCTCTAATGTCATGAAAAAGATTCTAAAGAAAGAACAACGAGGCGTAATTGCAAAATTATCCTCACTAGAAGTTCCAATATCAAAATCATCTATTTCTCCATATCTCCAAAGAGTCTTGGACAATAATTCCAAGGTGTTTGATACTGCCAAAGGAATCCCACCTATCTGTGATCATGATCATGATATTAATTTAATTCCAGGAAGTGCTCCTCGAAAAATCAGGCCTTACAGATATCCTTATGTCCAAAAGAGTGAAATTGAATTTATGATTGCAGAAATGTTAGAGTTTGGTATAATTCAACCTAGTCAAAGTTCTTTGTCTGCTCTAGTAGTATTGGTGCACAAGAAGGATGGATCATGGCGCATGTGTCTATATTATAGGGAGATCAATAAGCTCACTATTAAAGAAAAGTTTCCCATTCGTGTGATTGATGAATTATTGGATGAATTACATGGAGAAATTTATTTTACCAACTTGGATCTTCGTCCAGGATATCATCAAATTAGAATGAAGACTGAAGATATTCCGAAAATAGTATTTCAAACTCATGAGGGTAATTATGAATTCTTGGTCATTCCTTTTGGACTTACCAATTCACCTTCTACATTTCAATGGTTGATGAATTCCATTTTCAAACCCTTCCTTAGAAAACTTTTGCTAGTATTTTTTGATGATATACTAATCTAAAACAGGTCTTGGAAGGATCATGCTCAACATGGTGATGGGGTGCTCAAACTATTGGAGGAGAAACAATTATATGCAAAAACATCCAGATGTATCTTTGGAGTACAAGAGGTGGAATATTTGGGTCATATTGTATCTCACAAGGGTGTCAAGGTAGACCCTAACAAAATTAAAGCCATTAAGGAATGGAAAGTCCCCAAAACCATAAAGCAGGTGCACAAATTTCTCGGGTTAATAGGGTATTATCGCAAGTTTGTTAATAATTATGGAAGAATAGCAGCACCTCTAACAACATTATTAAAGAAAGATGCATTTTCATGGGCTCCTGAAGCAACTAAGGCATTTGAACAACTTAAAGAGGCAATGTGCCTAGCACTAGTCTTAGCTACGCCATAATTTACAAAAACCTTTATTGTGGAATGTGATGCCTCAGAAAATGGAATTGGTGTTGTTTTAATGTAAGAAGGAAGACCCATTTCTTTTGAAATTCATTTAATCAAAGGAAAGTATTTACAAAAGGCTATTTATGAGAAGGAAATGTTGGAAATACTACATACACTAAAGAAATGGAGACCTTACCTAATGGGAAGACACTTCAAGGTAAAAACTGATCATGATAGTCTTAAACACATTTTGGAACAAAGAATATATTTAGAAGAGCAGAAAAAGTGGGTCACAAAGGTGTTGGGTTATGACATTGAAATCATCTACAAAAAAGAGAAGCTAAATGTTGTTGCAGATGCACTCCCAAGAAATGATGAAGAGGTGGAAGCATTTCTTTGTGTTATTTCTATTATCCAACCAGATTGGATAACCGAAGCAAGGGATGAATGGAAGAAGGACAAAGAATTTTGGACACTCATTGAAACATTGCAGAAATATCCTAGTACATCTGATACATTTAGTTGGAAAAATGATTCCTTATGGTACAAAGATCACTTATACATTTGCAAGGATTCCCAAATAAAACAAAAGATTCTTTTGGAATTGCACACTTCTCCTTTAGGAGGACACTCATGACTTTTAAAAACTTACCACAGGGTGAAGAAATTATTTTTTTGGGATGGCCTTAAATATGATATTCAAAATTTTGTGGCGGAATGTTTGGTTTGCAAGCAAAATAAATTTCAGAAAATTAAGACCCCAAGTCTTCTACAACCTTTATCCATTCCAAGTCAACGTTGGGAGGAGATTTCAATGGATTTTATCACAGGTTTACCTAAGTCTAAAGGAAGGAGTGTCATCATGGTGGTAGTTGATAGAATTACCAAGTAGGCACACTTTTGTGCAATATTTCATCCATTTAAAGCAAGTACAATTGCTACTACATTTGTGGAAACAATTCAAAAGCTACATGGAAACCAGAAGATTATTGTAAGTGATAGAGATCCCATTTTTACAGGATATTTTTGGATGGAATTATTTTCTTGTTTAGGTACTCAACTAGCTCATAACTCATCTTATCATCCTCAATCTGATGGTCAAACAGAGATAGTGAATAAATGTTTGGAAGGCTATCTTCGTTGTTTTGTATCTGATAAGCAAGAAAAATGGGTCAAGTGGTTATCTCTCGCTGAATGGTGGTATAACACTTCCTTCCATACTCCAGCAAAAATGACCCCATTTGTGGCACTTTATGGATATCATCCACCGTCCATCACATCTTCTTTAAGGGAAAATTCTAGGGTTAAAGAAGTGGAGGATCACATCGAGCATGAACAAGAAGTTCTCCAACTCTTAAAGGATAACCTAAATTTGGCACAAAATAAAATGAAACAATAGGCAGATCAACATCGCAATGAGAGAAGTTTTGATGTGGGAGACTGGGTATTTTTATGGCTACAACCATACAAATAAATGTCCCTCAACCAAGCTAAGAAGGATAATAAATTATCGCTAAAGTACTATGGTCCTTAAAAGGTGTTGCAAAATATTGGTACTATGACATACAAATTGGAGATTCCTACTTCTTCGAGAGTGCATCCAGTTTTCCATGTTTCATGCTTAAAAAAGGTTATAGGGGACAAAATTCCACTTCAATCAATATTGTCAAAACTTGACAAGGAAGAAAAAACCATATTAGAACGTAAAGTAGTCACAAAAGCAAGAACTCAATAGCTACGAAATCAATCAATTTCAGAGTATCTCATCAAATGGAAGAAGTTACCCACTGAAGATTCTACATGGGAGGATGAGAATTTTATACAGAAGCACCCGGAGCTACTCAAGCGTTGAGGACAAATTTTTTTTGAAGGAGAGGAGCATGTTAGGTCCTTATATTACTAGTATATTCCCTTATTGTTGTTAGTGTAACCCTGATCCAGGTGGATATTGGTGGCCACCCACCTATTCCATTTGGACCTGCAACATCAATTCTTTCAGTTTTTCAACTTCATCACAACTTACTATTTTTAGCAGGTTTTCGAGTCCTACACTCTCTGAGCCATTTTGGGGAATTAATGATCCATGTGGATATTGGTGGCCACCCACAGAGTCCATTTTAACCCCCACCATCAGTTATTTCAGTTTGTAAGTTTTAGCACAACATACTATTTATAGCAGTTTTTTGGGTCCTGTACTTCTGGAGTCGTTTTGAGGCCCTAAACGACGTTTTTTGGGAAAATGGGGAGCAACATGGGTTGTAGATTGATTTTTCTCACTCAAAAGTTGTATTCCTTAGATATATATTTATAACAAGCTATTGATCATGTCAAACAGAGATCAAATTCCAAAGTTACGTCCCTAGGAAGTTGGAACACCAACTTACCCAAATGGGGCCCACAATTTTGGCGCATCATCTCCTAGGGTTAGGTTTTTGGACGTTTCCGGTTTTACATTATTTCTCAACAATAAATAGGCCTTCAAGCTTCACTATAAGACAGTTCAGGGGCTGGTAGCTGTTGAGGCATAAAAGGTGTCTTTTTAACTCCTATTTATCCTACATTAATTATAAATCCAGGTACGATTTTTTATTTCAAGAGTGTACTCAGTTTGAGGCTGCAATTCAATCTAAGAGTAATGTTTTCCAATATGCGGTACAATTTTATAAATACAAGAGTAAACGGATGCTTGGAAAGGAAATCTAACTACAACAACATGAGACTAAATGCTTTGAAATCCAATCATTCACTCAGTAATCATCAGTCAAGGATGTAGTAGTAATGATTCTTTCCTTTGGCAACTGATGTAAATGAAATCAAATAAGAATGAGACAATCAATCTAAGAACGTAGGTAGAAATAACCAATGTCCTTTACATTTGATGATCTTCCACTCCACACTAAAATAATTAAATGGAAACTGAACTAAATCACTAATGTTGTTAATGAAAGTAAACTAGGCAAGTTCTCAAAAGCGAAACCAAACTCTTTGCAGGTATGAAATAAACTGTAAACTAATTAACTAAAATGAACAGCAGATCTATTTGACTAGAATTGAACAACAATAGAAATGAACAAAAAACTCTATCTAATGGAATTGAACATCAAATTCTATTGAAAAAAAAATCTGTCTAATGAATTCGAACAACAAATTCTATTGAACATCAATCCAGAATGAACAGAAATCAGAACGGAATAGAAAATGGAATGGAACAGCAATTGGAATGGAACAGCACATGCTGAATAGCAAAGCTCTGTTAAATCATAACAAGATAAGTTATACAGGGATCAAGATTCTTGTTAAATTGGAAAGGAACAGTAAACGGAATTCAACAATACAACAAACCAAGATTATAAAGCAATAAAACGGTAAACTATTAAACTTGAAACTATAATGAAAATAAATTCAAACCATCACATAACTATAATTGAAAGATAATAACACAAGAGAGCAAGTGGATCCACCAGGGCCGGGCCCTTAGCCCCTAGGGAAACACCACTGAGCTACTCCAAAGTCAAGTGATGGAACGACAACTAAATCATGTATTAATCATGCATAACAACGTTTACAAACAGTCGCTCTCTACTTGAATCATGAGAGTCAATGAAATTATAGAATTACAAAAGAAGTTTCAATGACAATTCTTCCCCCGATTTCTATAGGGGCTGCCTTTTATAAAAACTCAGTGGAAAGTACAAGAAACAAAGATAAAATCTGAACAAAAATCCCTTGGGATCGAAAGATATGAGGGATTCGCTCTATTTTCCTCTTTTAGCTAACACTTCATCTTCTTGTGTTGTAACCGTGTTGTTCCTTGCCTTTCTTTAACTATGCATTCTGATTTCATCCTTCTTGTCTGGATATGGCCCTTTGCTGGAGGAACAACAGTTACTCCTGCTTTAGCTTTGCCTTTCGAATGGTGGTTTCCCACTTCATTTGTTTCCTATTTATAATAAAATACAATCTTTAGCCAATTTCATCGTAAACATTAATCTTTGAAATTATATCATAATCCTTCAATATATCATCTTTATAGAATAAAAAGAGTTATGTTTAAAGGAAAAAGATAAATAAATACATGGTGAATTGATACCTTTTCGAATGCTCAACAATAGCCGTCACATCTCTTGTTAGGGATATGTTACCAATGCCCTAGCTCGTCCATTTCCATTATTTCTATAAGCATGTTTCAGTCAGTTATTTTGTAACACGGTTCATAGGCCTGTAGCTGCCACATATCTTCTTAGAGATAAGCCTACCAGCACCCTAGCTATTTATTTCAGTAATTTGTTTTATTAATAAAATGAAGCATTATTTCCGATGCATCTATGTATATATGGCTATATGTGTATTATGTTGTGTTGCTGCATAAAATCTGGATCAGTGGTATCAGAGCGGGTCTGCTCTATCTCTAATTTTCTTTTCATGTCCCCAATGCAGCCACGGTATAAGGAGTTCAACCTCGCAACCCCGAAGACCCCCCATGGCGGAAGGAAAGAAAGACGAGGGAGCATGATATCCTATCAAAATCTTGCTCGAGGAGGCCCTCGAGAAACAAAGGAAATCGATGATGGATATATTTTCCCAGATCCTTCAATGACTGCTCACCGACAGCACATCTATATCCAGCATGTCTGCCAACACATCCGCGACATCCTGGAAAAATACAACACCAAGTTGTAATATTCCTTTTTATGAAATATCACAATCTATTCCATAGATTGACTATAGGGGCATTTACAGGATATGTCACCTTATAGAAAGGGTGAGATCCAGAGGCTACCTGGCCCTCTATAGACTCTGTCTATATTTTTTGTAATATTCCTCCTAAGAAATTGCACAAAGAATGGCAATGATGTATGAACATACAATGGATTATCCGCATTATTTTTCTGAGCCTACTTATCAAAAGAAGCAAACAACCAACATATATGGTTATAGCAGAAAAAGGAATTCAATGACTTGAGGAATCAGTCATTCAATCAAGATAATATAAGCCTCTCATTACATGCATGATAAACATGCAAAACATTGCTATAGGGAACAAGCCCTAGGCCATGACTACGCTGTTGATAGAGGCACTGTTGCATAAAATATAATGATACAAGGATACAGAAAGATGAAGATCAAATAGAGTGGGGGAGCATGATCTCAACCCCTAAAAATACAATACATCAATCCTTAAGAAGGATTGACTGAAATACAAGGGAAATGGCACTCCTGCAGAAATGCCGGAGTTGCTGGGTAGCAGCAACTCAAGAACTGGAAATAGATGGAGAAGGCTGAAATGGCTGCAACAAATGAAGAATCCTCCTCCAATGGAAATCTAAGGTGAAAGGCTGATCCTTTGAGCTAAGATCTGACCCTCCAAAGGTCTACTAATCCCTCACAACAAATTCTCTCCAAGAATAACGCTGTCTAAGTGAGGGAATGCGCTACATATGATGGAAAGTGGTTGGCCTGGTGCCAAATATGGTGGAATAAGCTCAGAAACCTCCTTTTCTGATCTCCCAAATGGATGGAAGCTCCCTCCTCTGAAAATCTAGCCAACAATGGTGTTGTAGAAAACCTCCCCAGCAACATCTAGCAACAATGCACAATCTCCAACTGGAACTGCACTGATGAAGAAGGATGTGGCTTGACCTCAATGTTCTAATATGGAGAATAGAGTGCAATCCTCCAAGAGATACTCAATAAGGAGAGGAAATCCTAAACAGGAATTCCCTCGGCAATTATTGCTAACCAGCAAGATGTTGCTGCAAGTCCATTGGAGCAAAGATGAATAATACTCAAGATGATTTATAATGGCAACATTTCCCTCATTTTAAAAAATGTGAGCTTCCTCTTAATGGACACCACCCATTAAGGTTTCCTTCCTCTAGAAGATTCCCTCCTTATCCTACTGCGTTGGCCCACAATGTGCTCTCCACCTCATGCTATTGCGCAGTTTGACTTGGTCAAACTTGACCTAGCCTTCTTGCAAAATCCCCCTTTCACACATGGAGGTGTGAAATCTAGCTCTATAAGTGATCCTCCTTCATACCAAGAGGATTTTTATTACCTATTCATGAAAATAATGGGTCTCCTACCCATTTTATTTATCTCCTATGTGGAAATGGAAAAAATTAATGTTCCATAAAAATTGGGAACATTACAGTCTTCCCCTCTCAAAGATTGCTCATCCTCAAGAAACTACAAGGATATACTGATTTATTTCCCCTTAATTTCCCTATAGCATCCATACATGATAAAATCATCCAAGAAAAGGATTCCATATCATCAATCAAGTGTCTAAGTTATCCCTCCAACATATGCAATCTAGCTTTTGGTGAACATCCCCAAATAGCTGTCATGTAGAAAAAATATTCATGAAGGGAACAATGGGCTGTCTAAGGGCCTCCTTGAGGCATGAGATCTGATATACAATGGGACTTATCATCCTCATATGAATCTCCAATCCCCAAGCTATCATCCATACAACATAAGTTGCCTCCCAACATGGCAACTCACAGAAATCTCCCTCCACCTTGAGCTCCAGAAATGATGGTGGGCTGCAAATCTGAATATGGAAAGAAAAATAGCTTTCCCCATGTTGTCCTTCTCTGCACTTGTGATGAGTGTAGAGTGTGTGTTGATCATGGGCTGCACAGATATTTCCCTCAAGTGGCAAAGTGCAGAGCAATCCTCTATGGATCTCTCCTCCATCAATGATAATCTGGTTGGCCCATTACATTTCATCCATGATGAGTAGGACATGATCATCATAGAATACCCCAATAAAATGTTTGTTGTAGGTTATACCATGTGCAGAAAGGTACAAAAAATGTCTCATAGGGTTACAATGCAACCTCATCCACTGCAGCTGCAGAAAATAACATGGCAAGCATTGTGCAGAAAATATCACCTCTACTACTGAATAGTAAATAGATGAGTGAATCAACAATACAAAGTCAAATACATGCCCATATACATAAAATTGATGGATATCATCATCAACCTCATGGCCCACCTCAAAGGAAGGAAAATAAGTGGCTGTGGTGGCCATGTTTCTCCTCATGTTCCCCTTAGAACATGCCATGCATAAATTGTGGGAATCATCTTCCCTCAAGGACACACCAAACTCATGTGTCAATCTTCTGATCATGCTTCTAATAATAATATGAGGCATAATATCAAATAGAACCATGATCAATAATAAAATAGGGGGATTACTGATGGTTCCATATGGTTTTGGAAAGTACCAGCAGTCTCCCAAGGGTGCATAACACAGTTTTGCAAACTGCTGCTCAAGAAATGTACAAGGAAAAATGTTTTGAAATAAAATTCTAATCATATGAATTAGCTGAACATGTGTAGAATGGAAAAAAAATTTCCCAAGGCCATGTAAAATATGGCTATCTCCATCATATGGGTTGGCCCAACCTTGCTCATGGAGCAACATGAAAAATCTACCCCTTTTAGGAGCCATGCACTACAACATAATGATAAGAGTATGCAAATCAGCAAATGAAAATACAAGGATCTTACCATAGGTTGGAAGTAAAATTATAGATGGATACATATGAGTGATCCTACTCCAAAATAACAGTGTTGTGAGATCATGCAAAAATTCTCTTGCCCATTCCAATCTTTGTTGCTTGACATGCTCCTTGTCAAGAACACTCTTGGCGATGCTGTTGCAAATGTGAAGCTTTTCCCAAGATGGAAATGCCTCCTGATTAGTCCAAGCCAAGGAGTAATCCCTTTTCACTATGAGAGTGCCCTCCTCTACTCCTGCAACACCATACATCATATGAGAGCAAATATTACTGTGCTCTCTCCAATACATCCCAAGCAACCCAAGTGCTTGTTGCCTCCTCATGCTCACATCATGTAACCCATGTGGTGAAGATATCATGAATGATATATATGCTACATCAGCTCCATGTATCTCTACTCTCTTCTACTCAATGATGTAAACATCCTATCACCTCTTCCCTACCCCCATCCTCCGGGAAAAAGGGTACTCCAAGTGATGGCCAAACTCCTTCAAGAGGAGCCAACACAGCCAAGCCTCTTGCTGCCCGGTATCATATATTTTCAAGTGGAAAATCAGCCTCTCACTTCTCATCCACACCCACTCAGCTCCTTGTGGATGTCTTCTCCTTCTTCCTCCTTTGGTATTCCTCCCATGAGGGCTACCATTCTCCCAAACCAAACCATCTCTCTTGCATTCCATGGAATATTGGAATGCAGCTCCTTAGAGACCTCCTAAACGAGACCTCTAATCCATGACTGTATTGAACCTGTTGGGTATGTGTTATATTCTCTCCATGACTAGCCCCACGCACTATACATTTTTCCGGGTGAAGCAGGGGGGTCACAAGGTGGGAGGCAGCCCCCACTATTATAGGTGGACCCACCCATGTTTTGTGCATGATTTTGCACATGGTTTTGGGGTACGATGTTTTTCGGACCTTGGTATTTTGTAGATCCGGTCAAGGGAACTACGGTTATGTTCTAATCCAGGGTTAATAGATTGGGGTTTATGTATGCTTCTGCATGTATATATATGTGTTGTAACACTAAAAGGAATATAATGAAAAATCAATCTGGTCGTCCCGATTTGGGATCCAGGGGAAAATCTCTGTGTTTATCTATTTTATGTTTTATGCTCTCGCTATTGTTTATTTTCTGTTATAAGATTCGTGTGTAGATAACTTCTGTTCAGGGTTAAAACCTACATTTGGTATCAGAGTTGTTTCAGCTTCAAGGGGACGCCTTTGTTGCTGAGGGTTTTTTTCTCGGGCCTGAGGTAGACCCTATTCAGTGGGAGATCTGCGGGATCGATTCTTGCGGTGAAAGAAGATGGAGAGCGATGGAAAGATAGAGATCGAAAAATTTAATGGTAAGATTTTTGAGTTGTGGAAGCTCAAGATGGAGGATCTGCTGGTGGATAAAGATCAGTGGATCATGGTAGATCCAGTTACTAAACCATCGACAATGTCAGATGAAGACTGGAAGAAAATGGATTGGAAGGCTAAGAGCACAATCTGAGAATTTGCGTTAACCTATTGTATTATTGTTGAATGTATCTGGGGAAGCTATGGCAAAGAATTTGTGGGAAAAGCTTGGGACTTTGTACCAATCTAAGTCTCTAGTGAATAAGTTGTTCCTGTGGAAAAAGTTGTATAACCTGAGGATGAAGGATGGAGACTTGGTGACAGAGCATCTGAACGCCTTCAATACTGTGGTAAGTCAGCTATCATCTGTTGATATTAAAATCTCAGATGAAGATAAGTGCATCAGTTTGTTGTGTTCTCTACCAGACTCGTGGGACATTCTGGTTATTGCAATAGGTAGCAATACAACTACTTTGAATTTTGATGACATTATATGACCTTGCTATGGGAGGGAAAGCTATGAGGCGGAAATATGGAAGTCAAAATATAGTGTACCATATCATGCGAAGGAAGGGAAGGTGAGCAGGAAACAGAATAAGGTTTGAGTGGGATATCAAATCAGAGGAGATCTAACTCTCTGGAAATTGTAAAGGTGTGCTGGAAATGCGGAAAGGAAGGGCACTACAAAAAGGACTACAGATCTAAAGCTCCTGAGAAAGGAAAGGGATCTGATGATGCTCCTTCTGCAGAGGAAAAAACCACCTCGGATGAAGGTGGGGATGTGTATTGGCTTCTTCTTCAAATACACATGTAGATCATGAGTCATGGTTGATTGACTCAAGTGCATCCTTTCACTTCACTCCCCATAGGGAGTGGTTCTGCGAGTATGAGAAATATGATGGTGATGTCTTCCTAGGGGATGATAGGAAAGCCAAAATCATAAGACGTGGAAAGGTCAAGCTGAAGCTGCAAGGTGGAAGGATTAGAACACTTCCTGGTGTTCTGCATATTCCTACATTGGCTAGAGATCTGGTTGCACGTAAGCAAGATGGATGATCTGGTGTAAAAACAGGTGTTCGAGAAATATTCATAGAAGATGATTCGGGGAGCAACTTGGTATTAATGCATTGAGTTAGAATTTGGAACTACTGTGCAAGCTAGATAGCATTTGTTAGCTGATCGTGTCTTATAGCTATGTGGATTTCTTGAAATTGGAAGCGGATAGCCTAGTTATCTCTGGAGAAAGACCATGCTATGGCATCAAAGGCTTGAACATATTGGAGAGAAGGGCCTTCAGATACTACATAGAAATGGTATGGTAGAAGGTATGTCTAATTGCTCTCTGGATTTTGATTTCTGTGAACATTGTGTATATGGGAAGAAAAATCGGGTGAATTTTCCTTCTGGTGCTAAGAGGGCGAACAAGATATTAGAACTTGTGCACAGTGATGTGTTTGGACCTGTGTCAATTCCTTCACTGGGAAATTCTATGTACTATGTTGCATTCATAGATGACTTCTCAAGGAATACATGGGTATATTTCTTGAGGAAGAAATCTGAAGTCTTTGACAAATTTAAAGAATTTAAGGCTCTAGTGGAAAACCAGACAGAGAAGAAGATAAAGGTGCTGAGGACAAATAATGGTGGGGAGTTCTGCAAGAAGGAATTTGAAGAGTTAGAAAGTGTGGTATAGCACGAAAAAAGACTACTCCCATACACACCTCGGCCAAAATGGAGTTATAGAAAGAAGTGTGAGAACAACGATGGAAAAGGCAAGAAGCATGCTCGGGTGCTACCGGAGTTAGGACCTAATAGTCACAGGCAAGAGGTGGATGTGCATGCTATACGGGTTAACGAGATCACCTTCATCAGCGTTGGAGGATAAGACTCCACATGAGGTATGGACTGGTAAGAAACCCTCTCTTTCACATCTAGGGTATTTGGATGTGATGCATATGTACATGTTCCAAAGGAGAAAAGGACCAAGTTGGATAATAAATCTGAAAGGTGCATCTTTATTGGGTACAAGGATGGTTTAAAAGGTTACAAGCTTTGGAACCCGGAAACAAGGAAGGTTGTGTACAGCTAAGATGTGGTGTTTAGAGAGGTGAAAGATGTTGTTAAACATGAAATCATACCAAAGGAACCTGAGAAGATAGAGTTTGAGCTAAAGGAGTATGAATCAGACTCTACAGCAGAAGAAGATTCAGAAGAGGAAGAGCCACAAACTCCAGCTTTGAGAAGATCAGTTTGAGAAAGAAGGCAACCAGAAAGGTATAGTCCATCTGATTTTTGTTCATGCTTTGCCTTAACTATAATTGATGATGATCCCAGAACTTTCAGGGAGGCAGTAGATTCAGAGGATGGAAAAATCTGGAAGGAGGCCATGGTTGATGAAATGGCATCCTTGCACAAAAATGAGGCATGGGATCTGGTGGAGTTTCCATTTGGAAGGAAGCCCATCGGGAGAAAATGGGTGTTTAAGAAGAAGATGAATCTAGAAGGAAATGTGGAGAAATACAAAGCTCGGTTGGTAGCAAAAGGTTATTCCCAGGTGCTGGGAATTGATTTTGGTGATATTTTTTCTCCTGTTGCCAAGGTTACTTCTATTAGATTACTTTTATCTGTTGCTGCTGCATTTGATTTTGAGATAGAGCAGATGGATGTGAAGACAACATTTCTTCACGGGGATCTAGAAGAGGAGATCTACATGAAGCAACCTGAAGGCTTTATGGTGAAGGGTAAGAAAGAACTGGTATGCAAGTTGAAGAAGTCTCTGTATGGGTTAAAACAGTCACCAAGGATGTGGTATCAGAAATTTGATACCTATATACGGGGACTTGGCTTCACCAGAAGCAAGGAGGATCATTATGTTTATTTTAAATTAATTGGTGACCGTGTTATTTATTTGGTCTTGTATGTGGATGATATGTTGTTGATTGGAAATGACAAAGAAATTATCCAAGATTTGAAGACCCAACTGTTCTCCAAATTCGACATGAAGGATCTTGGTGCTGCAAGCTATATTTTGGGCATGGAAATTAAGAGAGATCGGGCAAAGAGGAAGCTCTGGTTAAACCAGAGGAAGTATGTCGAGACTATATTGCAGAGGTTCAATATGCAGGATAGTAAACCGGTGAATGTTCCTATTCCTGTAGGTGTAAAGCTATCTACTGAACAGTGTCCCAAGACACAAGAAGAAGAGGAGTATATGTCCCGTGTTCCATATGCAAGTGCAGTGGGTAGCCTGATGTATGCAATGGTCTGTACTAGACCAGACATTGCACATGCAGTGGGAGTATTGAGCAGGTTTATGTCAAACCCAGGGAAGGAGCATTGGACAGTAGTGAAGCGGGTTTTTAGATATTTACATGGCACTAGTGATTATGGCTTGTGCTACTAGGGAAGACCAGGATTGGAAAGAATGTTGGACATTCGTGGTTTTGTTGATGCAGACTGGGCTGGAGATCTGGACCAAAGAAGATCTACAAGTGGGTATGTGTTTATCCTATTTGGAGGCGTAGTCAGTTGGATGAGTAAAAGACAGTCTGTAGTGGCTCTTTCAACTACAGAGGCAGAATACATAGCAGCCACTCATGCAAGCAAGGAAGCAATTTGGTTGCAAATATTGTGTTCAAGTATGGGGTTGGTACAACAAGCTATAAGGATAGACTGTGATAGCTAAAGTGCAATTTTCTTGGCTAAGAACCCTGCTTATCATTCAAAGGCAAAGCACATTGATGTTCAATATCACTTTGTTAGAGATATGGTTGAGGCTAAAAGGGTGTTGCTGGTAAAGGTGGACACTTTGAAGAATGTTGCAGATGCATTGACGAAGTTTGTGAGCACTCAGAAGTTCTCTTGGTGTATAGAAAAAATGGGTGTTGAAGAATTTTCCCAATGACTAAGCTCTCCTGTGGCCCCCTGTGGAAAGAAAACAAAAAGTGGGAGAATGTTGGGTATGTGTTATATTCTTTCCACGACTAGCCCCACGCACTCTATGTTGCGCCGGGCGCAGCAGGGGGGTCACAATGGGGAGGCAGCCCCCACTATTAGGGTCCGGGGCAGTGCCCCGATGAATTTTTTTTTGGTGTGCAGACCCACTCATAGGCAGACCCACCCATGTTTTGTGCATGATTGTGCACATGGTTTTGGGGTACGATGTTTTTCGACATCTAGTATTTTGTAGATCCGGTCAAGGGAACTACGGTTATGTTCTAATATAGGGTTAATGGATTGGGGTTTATGTATGCTTCGACATGTATATATATGTGTTGTAACACTAAAAGGAATATAATGAAAAATCAAGCTGGTCGTCCCAATTTGGGATCTAGGGGGAAATCTCTATGTTTAGTTGTTTTATGTTTTATGCTCTCGCTATTGTTTATTTTATGTTATAAGATTCGTGTGTAGATAATTTTTGTTCATGGTTAAAACCTACAGAACCCATGAGGATTCAACTATGATGTATTTAACCTCTCCTCTCCATCAATGTTTAGCAGCTTTGTCAATTCCTCCCATAGAGTAGCAGCTGTTTCATCCTCCGGTTCAAAAATTGTTTCATTGTTTTTCATGGAGGTGTCATGGTTTGTTCCATCCTCCAATGGTTCACATCCCAACCTCAAGGGCTTAATGAGACTCATAAATAGTGCATGAGGATGAGGTTCCATCTCCTCTTGGAACCCATTGCACAGCACAGTGAAATCATGGTGCTCTAAAATAGCAAAATGTGTAGATCCTCGGTCCTCTACATGTGAGTTTCCACATTCCTTTAATTTATTTGATGAAATGAAAAGTGGAACTTCACTCATACCTTGGTGGAACTTGGGGTTTTCTTCTTTTATGGTTGCATTATTTTCCTCCTCTAATGTAATGGCTACCTCATCCATAGATTTAGAAGGTTTCCCTCCCAAAGCTGTGAAAACATTGGTGCAATATTCCTCCCATGGTGGAATGGCTTTCTCCTCTTTTGTCCTCTCTCCATCAAAGGTTTGGATCAACCTTTGAGAAAAGTCTCCAAAAGAACTCACCCTTGAATGGTCCAAGGGTTTGAACCACCAAACAGAGGCTTCATCCTCCATGTGTAGTGCTACAATCTCCACTGCTTCTTTCTCTGTCACTGGATGTAGCAAGAAAAAGGCTTCTAGATTTTTCACCCAAGCTCTAGCTGAAGTATCCCCATCAAATGTAGACAATAGGAACCCATTGCCTTTGATTCCTCCTTTTCCATAGGACCTTATCTCCTCCTTTTGCTGAATAAACTGCGGGAATGCTGTAGCTCCCCTGAATGCTACAGAATGGGATTTATACTCATCCAGGTATTGATTTAGAACCAGATGATCCAAGCATCTCTCATGCTTGCTTTCTTTTTTAGAATAGGAAGTGCATGGACCTTCCTCTTCTTATCTTTTCTTCTCCTCTTTTGGGAGGATCTTTTTTTTTCTAAAAATAGATGAGATCAAGCTCATATTCTTCATCATCTTATTCCTCTTCTTTCTTGGGCTTGAAGGCCATAGGCTGAGCCAAGAAAGCTGCTCTGATACCACTGTACTATTCCTTTTTCTGAAATATCACAATCTAATCCAGAGATTGACTATAGGGGAATTTACTGGATATATCACCTTATATAAAGGATGAGATCTAGAGGCTACCTGGTCCTCTACAGACTCTGTCTATATTTTTTGTAATATTCCTCCTCAAGAATTGCCCAAAGAATGGGGTTGCAATGATGTATGAAAATAAAATGGATTCTCTGCATTATTTATATGAGTCTACTTATGAAAATGAGTAAATAGCCAACATATATGGTTATAGCAGAAAAAGGAATGCAATGACTTGAGTAATCAGTCATTTAATCAAGATAATACAAGCCTCTCATTACATGCATGATAAACATGAAGAACACTACTATAGGGAACAAGCCCTAGGCCATGACTACGCTGTTTATAGAGGCACTTCTGCATAAAATATAATGATACAAGGATATAGAAATATGAAGCTAAAATAGAGTGGGGGAGCATGATCTCAACCCCTAAAAACACAATACATCAATCCTTAAGAAGGATTGGCTGAAATACAAGAAAAATGGCACTCTTGCAGAAATTCCAGAGTTGCTAGGTAGCAGCAACTCAAGAACTGGAAATAGATGGAGAAGGCTGAAATGGCTACAACAAATGAAGAATCCTCCTCCAATGGAAATCTGAAGTGAAAGGCTGATCCTTTCACCTAATGTCTCACCCTCCAAAGGTCTGTTAATCCCTCACAACAAATGCTCTCCAAGAATAATGTTGTCTAAGAGAGGGACTGTGCTACATATGATGAAAAGTGGTTAGCCTGGTGCCAAAGATGGTGGAATAAGCTCAGAAACCTCCTTTGCTGATCTCCCAAAGGGATGGAAGCTCCCTCCTCTGAAAATTTAGCCAAGGATGGTGTTGTATAAAACCTCCCCATCAACACCCAACAATAATGCACAATCTCCAACTGGAACTGCGCTGATGAAGAAGGATGTGGCTTGAACTCAATGTCTGAATATGGGGAATAGAGTTCAATCCTCCAAGAGCTACTGAAGAAGGAGAGGAAATACTAAACAGGAATTCCCTCGGCGATTCTTGCTAACCAACAAGATGTTGCTGCAAGTCCACCGGACCAAAGATGAATAATACTCAAGATGATTTAGAATGGCAACCTTGCCCCCCTTTTAAACAATGTGAGCTTCCTCTCAATGTACCCCACCCATTAGGGTTTCCTTCCTCTAGAATCTTCCCTCCTTATCCCACTGCACTGGCCCACAATGTGCTCTCCACCTCATGCTACTGTGCAGTTTGACTTGGTCAAACTTGACCTAGCCTTCTTGCAAAAGCCCCCTTTCACACATGGAGGTGTGAAATCTAGCTCTATAAGTGATCCTCCTTCATACCTAGAGGATTTTAATTACTTATTCATGAAAATAATGGGTCTCCTACCCATTTTATTTATCTCCTATGTGGAAATGGAAAAAATTAATGTTCCATAAAAATTGGGAACATTACACAAGTTCAGCAGAATTTGCCCCCCCCCCCCCCCTCCATGGAGGAACTTAATGAAATGGAGACCATTTCTTCCAAAGGAGGGAGGAATGATCCAGGTGGATATCGGTGGCCACCCACCTATTCCATTTGGACCTGCAACATCAATTCTTTCATTTTTTCAGCTTCATCACAACTTACTATTTTTAGCATGTTTTCGGGTCCTACACTCCTGGAGCCATTTTGGGGACTTAATGATCAAGGTGGATATTTGTGGCCACCCAATGAGTACATTTGAACCCAAAACATCATTTATTTCAGTTTTTAAGTTTCAACACAACTCACTATTTATAACATTTTTTTGGGTCCTGAACTTACGGAGTCGTTTTGAGGCCCTAAACAACGTTTTTTTAGGAAAAAAGGGAGCAACATGGGTTGTAGAATGATGTTTCTCACTCAAAAGTTGTAGTCCTTGGATAGATATTTCTAAAAACCTATTGAGCATGTCAAACGAAGATCGGATGCCAAAGTCACGTCCCTGGGAAGTTGAAACACCAAATTACCCAAACGGGGCCCAGAGTTTTGGCCCTTCATCTCCTAGGGTTAGGTTTTTGGACATTTCGGGTTTTAAATTGTTTCTCAACAATAAATAGGCCTTTGAGCCTCATAGTAAGATAGTTCAGGGGCTAGTAGCCATCACATCTCTTCTCAGGGATACGCTACCAATGCCCTAGCTCGTCCATTTCCATTATTTCTATCAACATGTTTCAGTCAGTTGTTTTGTAACACAGTTCATAGGCCTATAGCCACCACATCTCTTCTCAGAGATAAGCCTACCAGTGCCCTAGCTGTTTATTTCCATTCTGTCTGTAAACAAATTTCAGCTATATAACACAGTTTAGAGGCCTGTAGCCGCCACATCTCTTCTCAGAGATATGCTACCAGCGCCCTAGCTGTTTATTTCAGTCATTTTTTTTATTAATAAAATGAAGCATTATTTCCGCTGCATATATGTATCTATGGCTATATGTGTATTATATTGCGTTGCTGCATAAAATTCATATAAAACCCCCTTATTGTTATTTTTGTACCCCTGTAACCCCCATATTGTTATTATTGTGCCCTTACATTATTATTGTTAGGTCAGCTAGGATTACATTGTGGCCCCACTAGGATTACATTGTGGCCCTATTGACTCCTATATATAGAGAGGCGATTTTTTCATTTGTATCATCCAAGAATTGTTCATTTATGTAATGTATTGGAGTTTTCCCCCTCGAAGTGGCTGATTTCTAAGGCGTTGATCTCTCTTTTCTTATATTTTTGGAGCTAGTTTCACAACAAATACTAAGAATTGAAACTGTGACATGTGTAGTACTCTATAGGAGGCTTCAATGTTAGTGTATTTTCCTTATATAGTGGTTGACTATCCATTATATATTTTACATGCATCTAGGAAGGCTCATTGGAAGAGGATATTGCATATTTGGTTGAGGGAAGTAGAAAAAGTCAAGTCAACTTTCCTAGGGAGTGTTTGCTACACATTGAAGGGATTATGAACTTTGGATGGTGTAGTGAGAGGTTGAAAAGGGAATTTAGAAATGATCCATGCACTATACAAGGTATAATATCCCAAATCTTAGTACAGTGGGTCAATGTTCTCAAGAGGGGTTAGGTGACCATGTTTGGAACATTCTCAATGTGTAGTCATAGGAGACGACCTTGAGAAAGGATTTGTGTAGATGTTTTGGAGGGAAATATATCATCAATGAAGCTCATGGATAGATATTTGTCATTACCTAGTGATTGGGCTCATGCATTCAAAATGTGCACTGGGAAGGAGGACCAAGAAGAGCTCCGAAATGACTAATTGTGGGACCAATGGAGTAAGAGAAAAAAAAAGACATCCAAAAAAATATAAAACAACTCTCGCACACATGAATGTATTCAATAAAAACCAGGGGAACATACAAGAGTCATGGTAAACAATCACACCTTGAAGCGACAACAAAGAGAAACTTATTTCTAAGTGTGACAATTGAAAGGACACATTGCAACACATAGAATACAAGTTATGAGTGAAGTGTTGATTGTGGCCATAAAGTGTGCTAATCTATGGGAATGTGTCTAGCAGATATTCTTATGATATATAGGACCATATAATGTAGAATATCATTGTGCTGGAACTGACTCTAGTAATATGCAAAGGTGGGACACATAAAGAGTGAAAATAGTTAAAAGTGACACTTGTGATGGTAATAAAACATGAAAATGACACTTGCAAATTCTAAATAAATTGAAAGAGACACATATTAGAGAGAATATAACATGAAAATGGAACTTGTTAATGTGAAAGAAAGTAGAAATGACATCCACAAACATGAAAATGACACCTGTGAAATGAAAGATGCACAAAAGTGAAAGTTGAGAAGACTCACTAAAATATAAGTACAATTGCAACCAAAGTGAGGGATATTGTGAATGGAAAGTGCACACCGACTATCAACATATGCTGAAAATTATGCAGGAAATATCCCGATAGACTCTGCTATCACTGTCAATAGTGACTGGACAAGCACTGTAACTGAGCATTTTGCAAGCTCTATTTCTATAGATTGAAAAATCCTTACTTTCAATAATTTCAAAATTCCTATATAATATTATAGAAGAGAGGTGCGCTTATGAATTCATCAACGTTTGATCATGAGTGAGAAACTAAAATTGAAACTTAGAACCTAGGAAGATGATTAAACAATTTTCAAAACATATACCAAACATGAAGTTACTATGGGATGAAAAATCGCAAGATTCTCACTAGGCTCCAAAATTCATGTGTAAGTAACCTTTTGGAGGGTGTTGATCAAGGTAACAATGAAGGGAAAATTCGGTGGGAGGGAAAATTTAACTTTTTAGCTTAAAAATAATAGCATGCGTGTGATTAGTCAACTTAGCATTTCTGAACCTAAGAAACAAATTTTTAGCATGCAGTAAGATTGATTCATCTCAATAATAGATTCTAAGGACTAACTCAATGGAAATACAAATTTCCTATTGCCAAGAAAATGAATTTATTTAGAAGGAGCAAACTTTTCTTACATAGAGGGGCTAGGGTTGGGGATGATATTTTTTTTCTTAATTTTCGAAGCGCGCAACTATTTGCTATAGGTCAATTTGGGCACCATTCCCAATGACCTAGTTAACTGGACATCATCTCCAGGACCAATGATCAAGGTTCTATCACTCCCTATGATTTTAGTTGCTACATGCCCTAAGAAAAGAAACAAGACAAATCAAGCAAAACTTTCATCAAGCAAAGGTTTCCAAGGTTTGAAGCTTATTATATAGCATATGAGAGCTCACCAATGCAGGCTATAAGGGGCCTAAGTGCATTGCATATGTAGGTAGCCCCATGCAAGGCTACTCTGCAAAGCACTTCCCAAAATTCACATGTGCATTGGTCACATTGGGAGCGAATTCTCATTGTTCCGGAATCTCAACTTGGCTAGTGCCTTATAGAAGAGTTCACATGCATCAAGCCTCGGATCCAAGTGTCCATTTGACATCTACATGACTGGAAACATGTCTTTCCTATTATTGGAACATCATTGATTGCAAAACAGCCTACAGTTCATCTATAAATTGAGCACAGATCTAAGTGCTTGAAGAGGAAGAATTTGAGTAGAGAAATGCTGGAGAATTTTCAATTGAGAGCTAGATTGTGTAGCTGTTGCTGGAGAGATTTATACTGTGATGAGGCTTGGGAATGTTACTAGAAGGGTCACTTCAAATTAGTAATTCATTTTTAACCTCTCCTTCTATCATCAATAAAGAATACTACTTATTTCTCCCTATATGCATCTGTATTGGCTTTTATTTTCCATATTGCAAGATCTTAGTTGATGTGTATGGTTTATACTTTAATGATTTAGAAAAATAACTTGAATAGATATCTATATTATTGCATCTTTTGTTGTTTCAATGTTCTTTCTTGCAGGAAGCATTTCACACAAACCGCTTGAATTTAAAGCTGCAACGGAAGCGATGGAAGGAGCCATTTAGAAGTGCTTGGATCACAAGTAACCTTCTAATCCTCTCTGTGTATCTTTTCTTATTTAGAATAAATAGTCATATAGTATTTCACCTGTTGTTCTAGACTAGCACCTTTCCAGGGAAGCATGATTTATCCGTAATTCACAATTCTAGCCCAACAAATTGACGACTCCGCTGGGAAGAATTTCTCTTAGTTCTAGGTTTTTAAGCCTCTTATTTGCTTTGTTTATCCACCCAGTAGTTGTTACTCATAAATATTTAACTTTTTCAAAGCCAAATTAGCAAATAAAATGAGGTAAGCAGTAGTATTTTTCTTTGTATACTGCACCCAATGCACCCTTAGACTAGACACAGTGCTTTGTAGAACACTGTCTCCCTTCCTAGCTTGCGTTGCAGAGCACTGTCTCCCCTTTGAGACTTCGTTGAATCCTGAAAACACCTAAATTCCATTCAATTTTCCTTTTCCGTTTGATTCATTTTTGTTTGCTGCTGTGTTTTGAAAAGTTTGATCCTTAATTGACCAGTGACTCAATATATTTCTTCATACTTTGACTTAAAATTTGTTCAATGTTCCTTTAAAAATGTTTTTCTTTATCAATGACAAGTTGATTTCAAAGTAATTTTTATGGTCGCATGAAGAATCATTTGCTTTAAAAATAGGAAATTGTCGTAAAATCTTGATTTCCTTGATAGGAGAAATTGTTGTTGAAATCCTCGTTTTTCATTCAAAAGAGAAATTGTTGTTTGTATTATTCGTTTCTCGAAACTAAAAAGCATTTGAATTATTGATTTAGTGCACCTATTTTCTTTTTTTCATTCATAACATTAAAGAAACTGAAAATAAAAACTTGCATTTGCATGTAGAATAATGTGTGTTCTGTAAAAGGAACATTAGGAAATCTGCATTTAGTTTGAGATCATTGATTTTTTTGCTCACAAATTATTTTCTCTCTTCCCTTAGTAGCTAAGTTTTTCATTGAAAAAGCTGAAAGTGAAAGATTGTTTATCATTCTTAGCTTGCATTTTAGGAATTTCATACACATCATCGTGGTGAACCTTTGAAAGGCAAATTGTTAAGCAAGATCAACATAAAATCAATCTCAATTTACTTAACAACGCATTGGAACCATAACGATAATAGAGACGTGTTCCAATGTCGTAAACAATAGCAGTTGTTGTTAACTTGTCTGCGATACATTTCAAGTGTGATACATTACTCCATGTATGTAAGTATATCGTAGCTCGTTCACGTACTTTCGAGTATATCGGGCGGTGTTACAGTACAATAAGTATAAAGGGATGCTTTCGCTGTGCGGTTTCGCATCAGACAATGCTAATATGGACTTCTGCCTCCATGTACCTTTAGGTATATTTGAGAGGACAAATTTTAGGTGCTATCCATCCATAGTGAACCGAGTCAGCCACCTTAAAATTTTAATGCACCGAACACAACATTCAGGGAGATTACTTGCCCGTACTTATTGGTTCGCTAGGAGGTATTCTGTAGTTAACATTCTTTTGGTAAACCCTTTTTCCTAACATTACCCTCTTTTTGTTTATTTTTTTTTTGGTTAAAATAAATCAGTAATCATGGAAGAACAAAATCCTATCCCCCATCATTCGCGTAGATTAGCTTTAAAACCACCTTCACCGCCAGAAGTTACCTCTGGTAGGCGAAGGCGATCACGATCTGCCGAATCAAGTACAATTTGTACCTTTGGTGAAACACCATATTTTAAACCAAAGTTAGCTCAAATTGTTTCCACATATCCCTGTTCGTCTACTGTTGTCGAAAAAAAGTCTTCACAGCTACCCGTGGTCGCGAACCATCCAATCAATGAGACCATACCTCTTGGACCCGACGTTGTTCACTCACAAATTGATCCAGACCCTGTCTCTTCTTTGCCAAAACATCTGAATCCTGAAGTCGAAAAGCCATAAGTTGTTCCTACCTTGATCATCCCATAAATTTCTATAGCTATTGAAACTCCCATATCACACAGTCAACTGTCTGAAATATATTTTGGGCCTGATGGTGAAGTTCTTCCTCCTAGTTTAATTGCGATTGAAGAGATCCCACAAGATGATACACCATTAACTCCAACCCATTTTGGGGGGGACCTTTACCTGTATGAGTCTTTTCCTCAATAGTTTCCATCTTTTTTTGTTGATCCTATTCCCATTCAGTCTCCCATTGATTTTTGAGGGTATATATTTGGTCTAACAACTATGTCTGAACCAACATCTTTGGTTGGGTCTGCTATTCCAATTACGTCATATCCTACCCTCATTACTCCATCGATGTTCACAACCTCACTAGAGTCATATTTTCACAGTGGTCCTTTGGTCCCAACAAGTTACAAATCATTATCTAGCACTTTCTCTGGTGTTCCTTCACAATCATGGTATTTTCCAATGTCATCATCTGGTGTTTTAAATGGTAGTCCTATTGTTAGTACTTAACGACTTGATTCATTACATACATCATCAGGGCAATATAAAGTCGGTCCTTTGGGTCAATTCCCTTAACTACCATATCAACTGGACTCCCAACATTTGGAGAAAATTATTTTCCATCTTATTATTCTCCTCATGCTGGGGGGAAACCTTTGGTCACCCAATATGACAATAATCCATCACTTTTTGGTCAACATAATGTTGATATGAATGTTTGTCAATGGCAGCCCACTTTGCCTATCTAACCACAAACAGTTGTACACTAGTATCAACCGGTTCAACCTATTACACCCACTTCATTACCACTTGTCAATACATCTATACCCCTGTTAAAAAATCAAAATATTGTACATCAACCTTGTCAGGCGGGTCCTTCAACTCAATATCATCAAATGTTGGGTCCACAGACTCAAAATACTTTGGTTAATTTATGACAACCTGTATCAAGAATAATTTATTCACAAGTTGGTGTACCATTTTATGGGATGTCACAAATGAAACTTGGTTATACATATCAACAGAATACAAGTTATTCTAATTTGGGTTATAAAATTGGTGGACAGACCCCTTGGCAGCCATAGGCGCAAATGCCTAAAACTTCATTTCAACAAGTATCATATCGAGGTTTTGGTCAACAGAATCCTCAAGTGTTTTCTATGCAAAACAACCCCTATCCGGGTTACCAACAACATATTCCATATGTTGGTGCTCAAAGGCTTGTTTCCCAAGCAATTCCATCATACCCTGGCTATGCTCAACCTGAATTTAATCGGTAGTTGTCTTTTGTAGCAACCTTGTAATTACCAGATTTAAACTAGATAACCAATGATACTATAAATTATCCTCCTTGGTGGCAGGTGATACCTCATAAATTACCCTCGGATATTCCTAAATTCAATGGAAACCCTGGAGAAGATCTGTCGACTCATGTCATGACTTATAATTTATAGTGTTCATCAAATTCCTTAAATGATGATTCGGTTCGACTACGTATTTTCCAGTGTACGCTTACAGGTTTGGCTGCTAAATGGTACATTGAGTTACCTAGAGCTTATTTTAACAATATCACTGCCCTAGCTAGTGTATTTTTGACCCATTTCCAGTTACCGATCATATAAGAAACTAGAGCAGAACTCTTAACCAACTTCAAACAAAATAATGATACTCACATTTCTAATCATATTCATGAGTGGCGTCGTCATCGACGAATGGTTAAGACATTTGTTCTGGATCAGCTCCTCGCTGAATGGTTCATTAAGTCCCTATTACCATCTATAACTGAGGATGTGGCTAAGGGTGGTGTCGTCACAGAAGAGAAATTTATTGCTTGTGCCCATTATTTAGACTTGATTTACACTCAGTCTAGCACGCTCGATGAAAAAATTCCTAATGCTTCGCGATCTAATTTCAATTTTCCTCCTCAAATAAAGGACTCTTAGACTGGAGACGGCTTGATAGCCACTGCAAACACACACCACGCTATTGCTTCTGATCTTTCTCCTACTTCTGAAATTAATGCCGTGTCATTTGACAAGGGAAAAAGTGACAAGCAACCAAGAAGTAAGAGAATGGGGAAATCAAAGGAAAAGCAAACTTCTAACCCGCGGGAAAGATCATCTGATCAACCACCTAGACCACGAAAACCTCGTTATCCATGCATAATCTATAATGAGGAAAACTTTGTTAGGGATTTTCCTCACCATGCTGAAGTCTCAAAAATCATCAAGACTTCCCATGCATCAGCTGTGTTCATAGACCCATTTCCAAATCCAGATACTAATTCGGTTTCTATGGATCCAGATCCTAGTTCCCAAGTGTTAATGTTATCCACCACAAAACCTTCACAAGATATTTTAGTGTCAACGCGTAATAAAGATTATGGTAGTCTGACCACTAATCAACCTACTACCTCGACAACGAATCCATCCACTGAATCAGTACCACGTACTCTTATTCCTAAATTGAAAATTAAGCCACCAAAGGGAGTAATTATAAATCAACATATAATCCTCCAGCAAGAGCTACACAAAATTATAATATAGTTGAAGATTTGGCTCAATCCCCTTCAGCTATGTCTACTCTTGAGGTATTACAAAATTGTCCCTCCCAAAATCAGGCTTTATTGTCGGCCATTGGTGGAATTGATCTGACTGATTCTAATCTTGTTATCTTTAATCATACGAGCTATGTGCCACAGCTACTAGCAGAATTGGCATTCTCCATACAAGTAAATGTTTTCAATCACCTTGTTCATCGCACTATTATTGATGAGGGAGCATCTACGTGCATTATGTCTCTAAACTGTTGGAAGTCACTTGGCTCGCTATGATTATCACAATAATCAATGACATTGAAGGCTTTTGATGGAAGAACATATAAACGTTGTGGTATTATCAATAACCTACATGTTGAACTAGGGCGAAAAAAAGTGAATACTGATGTCGAGGTTGTTGATGGACCCCTTGACTATAATATTTTACTTGGAAGACCATGGGTATATTCAATGACTGCCATTGTTTCTACATACTTTAGAATGATTGCCTTTCCACATAAATGTACAATCACAGTCATTAATCAATTATCCTTTTTGCCTCCACTTCGCAGGTAATTAGAAGCATTCCGTTTGTTCACTTACCTCAACTAGAAATTCATAACATTGGTGTAGGACTCTTAAAGGATTACACTCTTATGGGAACCTTTGCATTACCGCCACTCATGACATCGGAAAAAATTGCAAACATAGAGACCTACTACATGATCTCTTCCACTCTATCTGGCTTAAGGGAGAGTACAGGTGAATTTTTTATTTCTACGTTGGATGAATTTTTACTACCCAACCCTATTGAGATGGCATAGTAGTCAATCTATTTGGCTTGGGTGCCAAATCTAAAATCAGTGTTGCCGAGTGTTTGGGTTGATCGTTCCTTAGATTTTGGTACTCCATCTAATCCATTTTCCTTAAAGTTTTTGATAGATGAATATATTTTGGAAGCTGTGATGTTAGAAGGAGAACCATGGGAATATTATCATCATCGTTCCCATCTTCTTGATTATGAAGAAAAACTATATCACCCATCCATCAAAACTTTCTTTTTGAATTCTTTACCGATTAATGCAATCGATTTCGAGTGAAATTTATTGAATATGGAAGAAATGATTTCTATTGATATTTAGACCAAACTAGGCGTTGTAGAAAATATTCATGTCGGTGTATCTTGTTCTCCATCAGAACTTGATTCATATCCCTCTCTATTTCGTGAATTTCCTGACATATTCACTTGGTCTTATGAGGAAATGCTAGGCATAGATACTAGTATATTTGAAAACACTATTAATATGTATCCTGATGTCAAACCGATGTGCCAATGGATTCGTCCTGTTCATCCAAAGAAAGCCACTGCCATCAAGGCAGAAGTTGAAAATATTTTGCGTCCTGGTTTTATTTACCATGTTCTGCTAATAGAGTGGGTTTCCAATATCGTTCCTGTTATGAAAAAACAAGGAACCATTAAAGTGTGTGACGATTATCAAGATGTTAATCATGCTTATCCAGAAGACAACTATCCCACTCCCTTTATCGACCCGATTATTGACGATTCTGCTGGATGCGAAATTTTTTCATTCATGGATGGATTTTCTGGCTACAATCAAATCAATATCCACCCAGATGAGCAACATAAGACAACATTCATTTGTCCCTGGGGCACATTCACATATATGAAACTTCTATTTGGTTTAAATAATGCTGGGGAAAATTTTCAAAAAGAAATGGATTATGCTTTCAACGACATCAAGCACATTGTTCAACCATATCTAGATGATTTACCAACACATTTACAAAATCGGATTAATCACTCAATGCATTTGAGAGCCATTTTCTTACTCTACTGACACTACAAAATATGCCTCAATCCACATAAATGTGTGTTTTGTGTTCGTTCTAGTCGATTGATCAGATTCATAGTCTCAAAACAAGGAATTCGAATAGATCCACTGAAGGTATAGGCCATTCTTGATTTTCCTGCACCATCAAACCTACTTCAGATACAAAAACTTCGAGGAAAGGCTAACTTCCTGAGAAGGTTCATTCCACTACGCCAAAATGGCTAAAGGATTTACTTGATTATTGAAAAAGGGGGTTACCTTCCATTGGGATCAAGTTGTGCAAGCTTCTTTTGATGATGTCAAGGACACTCTTTTCCGAGCATCATTACTGTATTCTCCTAATTATCAAAATGATTATTTCCTATATATCGCCATGGCTGAAACGTCCATCGCTATGGTTTTGGTCCAAGTAGAAGATGGAATTGAACATCCAATCTATTATTTGAGTCGTAATCTCAATGATATGAAAGTTAAGTACTTGTACATAGAAAATCTTGCCTTGAAAGCTATTCAAGTTGTCCAAATATTTTTCCATTATATCCTGCTTCAAAAAAAAAAATAGTTTCGAATTGCAGCCCCATGACTTATATCTTATCACGTCAATTTTTGGGAGGAAAATATTCAAAATGGATTGTCATTTTGCATCAATTTGATTTGGAATTCATCAAATCCAAGTTAAAGAAGTCTTTAGTTTTAGCTGAGCTTCTCTGTGGCCTTCCTTCTAATAGTAATACTACTATATTGGAACCATCTATTCCAGACGAGTCTATGTTTCTGATCGGATCATTTGATCCTTGGTATGGAGATTTCATAATTTATCTCCAAAATCAAACTTTTCAGCCTAATACCTCTCGCTCTAAACAACGACGTATTCGATACCAAGCCAAATATTATCTAATCGTCAATGATACACTTTATCGTCGTGGTGTCAATACCATTTTAAGGAGGTGCCTCATGTATGAGGAGGCTGAAAAAGTATTAAATGATTATCATGTTGGGGCTTGTGGTGGACACTTATCTGGATATGCTACTGCACAGAAGATACTCCGTGTTGGTTACTTTTGGCCTACTATTTTTTGAGATTGCATCGTCACGGTTAGAAGTTGTCATGCATGCCAGATTTTTTATCGTAAAATCTACAAACCACCAGCGCCAATGCATCTTGTTGTCTCTGCTGGACCATTTATGAAATGGGGTATTGAATTCATGACCTGTAACCCTCCTTCATTCGGAGGGCATGGTTATATTATTGTCACAGTCGACTATTTTACCAAATGGGCTGAAGAGATTCCTACATTCAATAACACAAGACAAAAAACTGCATTTTTTTTCTTCAACCATGTTATTGCATGGTTCGACGTCCCATAGGATATAGTTACGGATCATGGGAAGAATTTTTTAAACCATATGATGTCTAAATTGACTACCAAGTTAGGATTTTCGCATGATAATTCTACTCCTTATTATCCACAATCAAATGGAAAAGTTGAGGCTATTAACAAAATTATTAAATGAATGCTTCAACGAATGATAGGAGTCCGTAAAAGGAACTAGCATTTGATCATGTACTTCTCTTTGTGTGCGTATAGAACCTTGGTGAGAAAAACAACTGGATTTACTCCTTTTCAATTGGTGTACGGTATGGAAGCTATCTTACCAATCCAATGTGAAATATCATTGTTAAAACTCGCGATAGAATTGTTACCTGACACCTTAGAAGAATAAGCATGTCTCCTTAACCTCATCCATCTAGATGAAACGTGTCGTGAAGCCCAATTAGCCAACGAAGCACATAAGAGACATATAAAGGCGCAAGATGACAAAAATGACTAGCCTCGCATCTACTCATAGGGTGACGTGGTCGTTATTTATGATCAAGAAGCTGATGTAATAGGTATAGGGAAATTCAAGCCATTGTGGCATGGCCACTATATTGTCAAAACAAATCTTACTAAGGGTGCCTACGATTTAGCTGATTACGAAGGGATTCCATTGGCACATCCTAGAAATGGGTTGTATCTTAAAAGTTACTATGCTTAATCATGAGCGTAGTAATTTTTTGTATTATATTGTATATATGCTGTTGATTTTCATTCACTATCTTAGTTTTTTTTTAGATTTTTTATTGACGTTAGTAATCCGCTTTACATTTTATCGTAGATGTCTGAATCTTCGGAACCATTTGTTGGATATGCTGATGGTGCTAGTCATAGTACGTAGAATCTATCCTCTGCAGCATGGGCCATTTTCTCTCCGAATGGTGAGTTAGTGAGTTTTCAAGGGATTTGTATTGGTAGATCGATGAATAATATCGCTGAGTATAGCATGTTGATCAAACTTCTCTCTGATGCCATTTAATTTGGTATTAACTACATAATCGTAAGGTTAGACTCACAACTTGTGGTATTAAAACTTACTAGTGTTAATACTGTTATAAATCCAACACTAGTTAGATTGTTCCTAAGAGTTTAACTTTTGGAAATACATTTTGATTTTTTTCAATATCAACACATTTCCAAAATATTGAACACATTGCCAGATTCATTAGCTAATCAATTTTTAGGCAGACATTTGCAACATAGGTAGAGAAGACATTCACATCATTGAATAGGATTGCACAATAAACATAGGAAAAACTCTGAAATCATATAGATAGATAGTTATATGTTTTTACAAAATTTGTTCCCAAGACACATTGGTAATCTGACCTCAAAATTTATGCAAAATTTCACAAGTAGACTAGTGCTGCTCTTGGTAACATGCTATAGATCTAGAAATCCTATGAAGCAACCACATCCAACATTTAGGAACCCCAATAGTGTGTTGCTGCAATCGTATGGGTAACTCTTCGATCCGAAAATCCTGAATCCTGAAGGTCAACCCCTCTATGTGCTGCTGAAGCTCAGCCAGAGTATCATCCATATCAAGGCCCACACACTTGCTCTCTGCCACTCTCTCATCGGCACATCTGATTTGTGCTTTGGTTCCTCTATTAGTTGAACACAACCGAAATCTGCAATACATCAAACATTTAGTTTAGTCTTGGAAAGAAATCAAAACACAAAAACATTGTATAAACCTTTGAAAGATCAAAAAACATGGTCAAGTCATTCTTACCTATTGTACCCCACTGAGTGCCCTCTAGTAATACTAGATTTGGATCTCCTCGGAAGTAAATGCGTGCATATGCATACTCATCGATGGCAACGATATGTCATCAGAATCAGTAAAAGAATGCAATAGAGAACAAATGGTCGATTGGCCTACATGTCGACCCATGAGTTCTACCCATCTCTGCATTCAAGGATATCTAGGAATAGATATATCTAGTGTTACTTGTTGTGGCTGCATTAGTGGAATCCATTCCAAAGAAAAGGAAATAAGGATTGAACCATAACTGAAATTTTTCTTCCTTCCTCCCTTTTCTTTGTTCAGTTGTTCCTTTATCTGAGATAGAATAACTTCAGACGAGTTGAAGACTGTTGGCTCTAATAACTCTAGCACGTACTGCATATATGATCTGTTTGCTACATGTAGTGTTACAGTGCCAACAAGTTTAGAGATCATGAAAAGGATGGTTCTCAAAGGCAAATACCTGACATCCCATATGTTTATTTTCCCATCTTTGCTAGGTTCTTCCCCTGGATAGCAATACTGCATAACATTATCCCTCACTATCTCTCCTCCAACTGTAGACCCTGTGAAAGAAATGGGCAAATTCTCCTTGACAAACCTGTGAGAAAATACGCATCCTCAACTGTTATGGGAACCACTTGATTTTTAATGTGTAATTCCTCTATCGTTGGATCCCATGCTCGAACTAAGAACTCCAAGAGTTCTATTTGCTTCCTCATTCCCGATAATTTGAAGTACTTAAGTAGTCCAAAATCTCTTAGGGCTCTTACAGTACCATGATCATTCAATGAAATCATATCTTGTTCTTCATGTTCTCTTTCCCTCCATATAATCGTAATTATAATCTGATGGAAACCTGAAATACAACCACAAAATCCATTAGATTCCATTCATTACAAAAACTAGGCAAATTTTTGGCACAACATGAAAACCAAAAACTTGAATTGCGACCAACGCACTCCTTGGGTTGAGACAGTGCACTGCATATACAGGTACCCTTCACTGTACCTACTATGCAATGCAGGTTTTGACATTTAGCAGTGTGTTGCCCTTATTTTGGGCAGAATTTACCCTAGGGGCCTTAAAACCCTAAAAATCTGCAAAGAATGGAAATGAAATGAATACCAAAGGGAAAATGAGGTTCATGGTACTAACCTGGATCAAACGGCGATGAAATCTGTCCACAGAAATGACCACAATCAACGACTGAAGTTCGGGGGAAAAATCAGGTTCAAAGCTCCAAAATGAAAATGGTAACTATGGAAAGGTAAAAATGAATAGTGAAACTATTTTTATAATCATTTAATTATTTGCAAGTTAAATTTATTTCTATGACTATGGTTTTATTATGTTTTTATCATGAAAGAGGCATTTTTAATCCATTTGATGTTGTTCTGAATAGGAAGTACAACTGATGAACAGATTAGTCATGCAGATTTATTCGAAGAATGAATTGACTACAAAGCATACTTTTTCTCCTTATTTTTCAAGCTTTGTTAAAAATGAAAAAGGATTTGAAGCACACTTTTATCTCTTTTTTGAGCTTCGATAACAGCGAAAAAGGAACCCCCTCGAGTCCTCTTTCAGCTCTTTTCAAACTCCGATAATGTGAAAAGATTGCAGAGCACTTGTCTTTTCAAGCTCGTAAAAGTAAATGAATTGATATCTACTAAGTATTAGTTTAACCCTTTTTCGAGCTGAGATGGATTATTTAGGGAAAAGGAATACCTTGGTTAAACATGACCAAAGAGGTTCTCTCAGATATTATTTTACACTTTTTCGAGTCTGAGTGACAAATTTACAACAAGTAATTTTTGAGTTCTCTTTCGTCCTCTTTTTCAGACTCTCTAAATATGAAAAGGGACCAGGATATCACTGCCGTTAAGCTCATTAAAACATAACATAGTGACGATCTTGTCAATCATGGCAAGAATCGAGTTTCATTCATTGCTAGACTTGTTAAATTAGTAAATAGCGATACTTTATTCGCCTGAAGGGTTGAATTATAGATCAAGCAAATGTTATCCTCCTCAATATTGTTAAAAAATAAATAGGTACTGGTTGACAAATGATCGGGGAAATTTTGGGAAAATTAAGCAAAGTTTATTTTTGGTAGCAATTCGCTCTTGAACATGACACTTCTTTCACTCCATGTCTGTGACTATTTGGGTTGGGTAATCATCTTGATTGTTCATTCACACCTATGGTTCATCATACCTTCACTTTGGTTTTGGGTCAATGCTGCCAACTCATCATAGTGTTGCCGATATGTTCAATAGAATTCATCCAGTGATTAAAAACTCATCCTTTTACGATACTTGTAAACATTAATTTCATGACCGTCATCCCTGAAAATTGCTATATCAAATCATACACTTGTCTCTGAAATCAGTAACTACAATTTTTCAATAAGGTGATTCCTTTCGATGACAAATCAATATCTAGGAATTTCACTTAGAAACATCAGATTCTAGTACCATGAGGCTTGTTACAGCATCGACAAGATCCTCACTTCTAAACCTTTGACAAAAAGATTTTGTTTGGAATTCGACACAAAATCATCTATTCACGCCATACAAAATGTACTGCAGTACCTTGAGGGCCATTGACATTAATGGTGGTTCTCTCCTATTTTTTAATAGCTCACATCATTGGTTGGTAATCAAATGATGTCTTTCCATGTTAGACTACAAATCATATATTCGCATGGCTAGACTTGTACCCGAATGATCGAGTGAATGAGATAAGAAGACCCGGAATATAGTTTCAGCCATCCAGGCTGTGATTTTGGGATTTTTGTACACATCATATGTACGGTAACCTTACATACATATTATCTTCAAAACATTGGCCTATATCTGTAGGCATGTCTGCATCTAGGCAACATTCCAATGAAGACGACTTTCTGAATTATGTACATGTTATTAGATTGTTTTATGTGATGAATATGGGAATGCCTACCCCCATAAATTATGATCAAAGAGGATATATCATGATGTAATGTATTTTAATATTGATGCAGGTGACCACTCTGCTTCATTTCCAGGCTCATCACAG
The DNA here is from genome assembly GCA_034641835.2 of Pinus albicaulis. Taxonomy (NCBI): domain Eukaryota; kingdom Viridiplantae; phylum Streptophyta; class Pinopsida; order Pinales; family Pinaceae; genus Pinus; species Pinus albicaulis. Next base: position 1,482,610,505 of record CM076582.1, read on the forward strand.
TGTAAAGCATCTCAATCAAATGTTCTTATTATTTGGATCTCATACTTTAGGGGGAAATTGTTATAGGTCAATTTAGGCACCATTCCCAATGACCTGGTCAACTGGACATCATATCCAGGACCAATGACCAAGGGTCTATCATTCCCTATCATTTTATTTGCTACATACTTTAAGAAAAGAATCAAGACAAATCAAGAAAGACTTTCATCAAGAAAAGGTTTCCAAGGTTTGAAGCTTATTATATAGCATATGAGAGCTCACCAACGTAGGATCTAAGGGGCCTAAGTGCATTGCATATGCAGGTAAGCCCATGCAAGGCTTCTATGCAAAGCACTTCCCAACATTCACAAGTGCATTGGTCACATTGGGAGCACAATTCTCATTATTCCGGAATCTCCACTTGGCCAGTGCCTTCTAGAAGAGTTCACATGTTTCAAGCCTCGGATCCAAGTGTCCATTTGACATATACATGAATGGAAACATTTCTTACCTATTATTGGAAAATTAATTTATTGCAAAGAAACCTATAGTTCATCTATAAATTGAGCACAGATCTAAAGTCTTGAAGAGGAAGAATTTGAGTAGAGAAATGTTGGAGAATTTTCAATTGAGAGCTACATTTGTGTATCCACTGCTGGAGATATTTATACTATGATGAGGCCTGGGAACGTTGCTGGAAGGGTCACTTCAAATAAGTCATTTGGCTGTAACCTCTCCTTCTATCATTAATAAAGAATACTGCTTATTTTTCCCTATATGAATATGTATTGGCTTTGATTTTCCTTATTGCAAGATCTTAGTTGATGTGTATGGTTTATGCTTTACTGATTTAGGTAACTAACTTGAATTGATATCTATATTATTGCATCTTCTGCTATTTCAATGTTCTTTCTTACAGGAATCATTTCGCACAAACTGCTTGAATTTGAAGCTGCAACGGAAGCGAAAGAAGGAGCCATTTAGAAGCGCTTGGATCACAAGTAACCTTCTAATCCTCTCTGTGTATCTATTTTTAGTTAGGAGAAATAGTCGTATAGTCTTTCACCTATTTTTCTAGACTAGCACCTGTCTAGGGAAGCGTGATTTATCTGTAATTCACAATTCTATCCCAACACTCTGAACATGAATAATTGTTGAATATATTTTATTTGTAGCTTCAATTTTTCAGTTTTGTGGTCAATTGTTTCAAAATTTGTTAACTTAGGCATTACGAGTTTGTGTTTTGGGATGGAGGTCAGTAGTAAAAATTAAGAAAAATGAACCCCGTGTATGCTTTTTATAGAAATCAACACCGAACCCACATGTGAAATTATTTGGGTGGGAAGGTCCTAATGATGTCATTATTATGTCAGTAATACGTGGGGACAACAATTTGGTGCACTGAAGATGCATGGTGACTTGATGAGTGTAGATTTTGGATTATGGGTGATTGGATATGAAGCGATTGGACATAATGTGAAATAGTAGTACACGTGTGTAGCTATCATGGAGGGCCACATGTTGACTATCCCTATGGTCGAGAAATCAATTTTTGAGTATTTAGAGGGCACACAAAATGCACTAGAAGACGACACATGGCATACTCTGCATATCTCTAAGGTGTTCTCATTGATGCATATTTTTGAGTGAGGCTTCTACCTCCATTATATGGTGTGCCTATATCACCCTCATATATGGGTTTCCAAGTTGGTACTGACTTAGGTTATGTTAGGTTGATCTGAGCTAGAGTTCATACTAGCCACACATAGTGATTGGACGGGCTGGTCATTATGTTTTAGATGACCGGGAGGGTGACACAACACCATGCAAAAATGGGGGAATGGGTGTCTTACATGACGAGAAACTAGGTGGTAGCCTTTCACATCAGTGGCGACAAAAGCATTAAAAACCTTCAAAGATGTGTGGAGGGCCTGATGAGCCAAAGCGTGGCCCTCTCCACATCCTCCCATGTTATTATTAGTCAGGTTGTTTCAGAGCATAGAATTCTCTTGGTTGTTAGATCAGTGTATTTCTCTATCATTGTATTGTGGGCATCATGCAGCGTTGCTAGCAGAACACCTATGTGTTCTAGCATGATTTTCCCATGCCACCGAAACTGACATGCTTGTGCTATGATGCTTGTGGCTTGGCTCCCATGCAATATGGTGCGATAGGTTGTGGAAAAACAAACCAATGATAGTGAAACAATGCCATCATGGTAGTCCCTTCAACACCATGTTCAGTCTAGTTTAGCTCTCCACCTTCACTACTTATTGAAATACTTTGTACTGGGGATGTGGATGTTGAGTCTTCAAGCCAAAAATTTCACAATGTTCTTGCATTTTTTCGCTAACATGAATGATGCTTAAAATATTATGTTCCAATCCTTCCACATAGAGGAAATTTTTAGATTTGGTCCTTCCATTATCAATTCTAACAATTCATTTCCCATGATTCTTTCATATGGATTATTTTTAAGGATTACCTTTCCTCCATTTATCTCCTTGATATTTATAAACTTGTTTTGATCCCCTGTCATGTGCCTTGAGAAACGACTATCAACATTCCATACATTTTCCTAATTTTGAGCATACAATGAGAGACCACACCTTTATTCTTTCTCCTTCCACTTCTTAGGATAAACCCTTCATTCCTTTCTTTAATTTTATAATCCTTGGCCTTGGTCACAAAATTGCGGGATATAAAACATTCGATATGAATTTGAAAAGTAGAAAAGTGTTTCTTCCACTTCCACCAAACATGCTTCTAGAGAGGTTAGAATCAATTTCCTTATGACCAAATGTATAGAACTTATAAAAATAACCATAAAAGTGTGTGGTACCTTTATAATTGTTGCTTGTTTCTTATTTTGGCTTGGTTTCCTTCCTAATTTTTCTTTGTTGATTGTCTTTTTACATATATCTCCTTTTTTAGGATAAAATTTTCATAATCACGTTCTCTTAGCTAATTTTATAGGATTTATTACTTCCTTTTGAACTCTTTCAACTCAATTTCAAAACCCGTGACCTAATTTTCATCTATTTCCATGTTTCCAAGACTCGTTAGATCCACATTTCATTAGCTAACTATTCCTAAAGGAATCGACTCTGATGCCACTTGTTAGACCAACGATTACATTAAGAGAGCGGGGGGATAGGGTGAATCAGTGTAATGGAAACGTTATAATTTCAAAACATTACATGAATAATCTACCATGTATAAATATATCATATCAATAATAATGAATGAAAATATACATCAAGAATCCAACATCACATCAACAAAAGAAAACAAAACATTTTATATGGAAATCCTTGCAAGATAAAACCACAAATCCTTGATGTCTTCCTTCTTCAATTAATTTACAGAAATTTTCAAGCACTAACTTGCTATAGACAACCTCCCCAAATATGTGCAAGAAACTATTTTGAATATGCTAAAATCTTATTAAGGTAACAACCTTGGAAATGTGTAATAACTAACTTTCAATATGCTACAAAATGATTGAGGAACCAACTTTGTTGGAAGCACTCACCTCCTTCTTCAACTTAGTGTAGAACACTTTTCAGAATATCTCATACTAGATCTAGATTATATTAAATATGTATCATCAAAATAAATCATCAAGTTGTTGTAACGATGTCGTCATAAATTGCTGAGCTCAGCACAAAAACTTTTTCATCAATTTTGTACTGTGACACCCTTCCCTAATACTTATTTAGTAATTCATATATCACTTTCTCAACAATCCTATAATCTGTAAGTATGTCCCAAAATAGTAAATATAAATTTACAATAAAAAAATGTAACTTCATGAAACTTCATGACCTTTGTATGAATCACCATTCAGTTCTCATAATTTTCCCTCTTCCAAAATTCAATTTAGCTCCAAAATCATTCTAAAAATTGATATAAAACTATTTAAAAATTAACTATTTGAAAAAATAGTAGAAACATGGAATGTTCTAAAAAATGACTCTTTATAGGTTCTATAAAATGTCAATTTAAGGTTCAAAAAATTTTACAAATCAGCGTGCCAATCACCTCATAAAACCAAAAATTTTATGTACACATCAATGCTCAAACCACATACCTCCTGTGTACAAACCACATGTTATACAAATGCTACTGCTATTTTTTTCACTCGAATTAGTATACGTACTTCTTTAAATGGAACATCATCCTAAGTTGATTTCCAAAGTGGTGTTTTGATACTACCATAAATACAAGTCATAATGAGACATAATCACTACTTGATCTTAGTCACATTGAAATAGAGTGAGATGAAACAATAAATCAACTACTCATTCACATAGATGCCAAAATAGGTGACATAATCTACCACACATACAAGACACAATGAAACGAAATGAAAACATGACCATAAAAACCTAGACGTCAATTAGTTCGCCCATCTCAAATATATGCCAAAGGTCATGGATTGATCTAATATACATATAAGTAACATTTGAAAAAACATGATACAAAAAGAAAATGTAATATTCCTAAAATTTATCTTTTACCTAAATGGAATATTATACATTATTTTGTCACTAGGTAGGTGAATAAATAGGCATGGAGGCCCATAAATGTTCTTAGCAGCAATAAAAACACTTCAAGTGTGAAATAATACCTTCTAATCAGCTAAATAAAGCACCTTTGAGTGTGAACAGGGGCTAGATCATATTGAATAGGTCAACTTTGACCAAATCAAGAACGTTGTTATGGAGGAGTGGACAATTAATGAGGAATAACACAGTTTTGGAGGGAGATTGATTGCATGGAGGTAGTGACCTAATTGAGTGGGGCTAAGGGCAAGGAAGATCATAAATTATATAAGGAAGAGGATGGAAGCCATATTGGTGATGTTTTTTCTTATTATTTTTTATATGGTCTATTTAGACTTTTGGCATTCTTCAACTATTTAGTTGATTTTGTAGTGTTGTTTATCACAGGGTGTTCCCAAGCGGGAATCCCATCTCTTTCCTTGAGATGCCACTTGGAGAAGAATTTCACTTCATTTCCACAGTGAGGCTTATTTCCAAGCTTTAGTCCTTAGATATAACGCAAATTCTGCAGAATATTGTGCTCTGTTGCAGGGTGCAGTAGTGGAGGCTCATTTTGGGTGTCTTCAGACCTAGCTTTGTTGTGGAGGAAGGTTTCCATCCATTGGAAGGCCTGTAAAGAAGTCCCTTAAGCTTTATTAATACATTTAGCAGTAGACTAAGGAGTATTTACCCCCTATAGCACAGTTTCGTCCCAGATCTGCGTTATTTTAGGGAGGATTTGTAGGGGTTAGTTGCAGTGGCTATTTTGAGAGGTGATTTCTTCAGTGGAGAAGCTATTCTTTCATCCGGAGGATCTATTGGAGAAGATATGTAATTTCTACATCAGCTCCAGCCATATCTTCTCATTAATGTGGTTGTAGCTTATCTTTAGCCCTAGGGCTACAACTTACATTGGCACACTGTGTGCATTTTCCGGAAACCCTCTTGGGTTGTCTTGGAGAGCTGATCTAGTGCCCAAATCTGTATGTTTAGACTCTATTAGGGCCTATATCAGTATTTTTACATCATTTTATCATCTCCAGCTATATTTATTCTTAATATGACTATGCTGTAGTTTCTCTTCGACATTTTATATTGTAACACTAGCTCATATTTGGGAGTGTTTGCTTATGAGAGGCTTGTTTCCTCATTGTATATCATTTATGCCTCACTATTTTGTATGGATTTTTTTCCCTAATACATAATTTTATGACTCCATATTGGTCTCGTGGTTTCATGTGCTAAATATTTGTTGTTGTTTTCATTTTATGAGCTATATTGCTGCTTTTCCCATTTGGGAATACTAAAGAAAAATCAACCATAAAACCTCAACTACGATGTCATTCACCTATCACCATAGAGCCAATGACCTACTTTTTTATGGAGTCCATGAATGTACTTTGGTCACACAAGTACACACACACACACACACACACAAAAACACACATATACATCCATTATGGGCTTGTAGAATATGTGCCAACCATGGGTCAGAGGCTTGAGGAAAGGTTTTCAGAGGAGCCAACCATGCGACCTTTACAATATGAACTTGCCCCATATTATTTTTTTTTGAAGGTCTTTTGGGTCTGACCCTCGTGTGACCTTATCATTAGGGTTCATCATCATCTGCTTTATGACATTAGGATGATTTCATAAAACCATTTTGTAGCCCATGAGAGGTCCCATATGTTACACATTTTTTTAAATTTGATGAATTATAAATCGTCATTTGTTCCTTCCAATTGGAAGTCATCCATACTAAAAAATCATCATGATAAAATGATCAATATAACTTTTCATCCCATGTCATTTTCACATCATCCTTTGTTCCCACATCATTTTGCATCCATCCACCACATGTCATAATACTAACCTGCCATTTTCATTGCCACATCATTGCATCCAAACAACCATAATTTTCCATATTTATGTTGGCTTGTTTGGCCAGGCCTAGGTTCCAAATATAATGTGCACCAATAAAACCCTTAATCGTTGTCCTGTTTGGAAATTACTTGCAAGAAGATTGCAGTCTCACCTGAACTTACTATGGGAGGATGCAAAAGGAGGCTTATACAACCTTGAGGGACATGGTGATGTGTTATTACTATGTTTTCCTATCTCTAACATTCATAAACTAATTTTTTGCATTTACATTAATCACTTAACATGCCTTATAATCCCATGAACCATTAACTTAACAATGTCATGCAAAATCATAGACCATTACTATGCCGAAGTAAATATAACTAAAAAAACTACTATTTTACAATAGGTAATAAGAAAATACACACATGAACACATAAGAACACCAAAATTACCATGGTTCATCCAAATGTGGGACTACATCCAAAAGAACTCTTTCTTATAATAATGTTTCTTCATACAAAAAAAATTCTTGTCCTGCGCACGAAGCTACAGGCTTTCTGCAAACTAATATGTAGACTTAGGCCTCTGCGCACTCAGCTGCAGAGCCTCTTCTTTGCACCAAACTATAGATCACATGATGCAACCATAAAACAAATCCAGATCCAAACATCAAAATAAGATGTCTCTCTTCTTGTTATTTCACCATATTTATTGTATTACATCACATGGATACATCAGTACAATACCATGGTTGAAATACCATGGACTCCTCAAAACAAGAAAATATGTCCCAGTACCCATTAGAAAATAGTGCGCTTTATAATAAGGAGGGACTTCGACCCGCCCCGAACTCCCTTTAACACGGCGTGGTATATTTACTTCGCGCTTTGCTCCATAAAATGCAGAGTCTTCTGTTAGACTCCCGTATTTCATAGTATCACTAGGTGACTGATTACTTTCTCAGATCTTTCATACTAAAAACAATATTCCATGGCTATCATTTATTTTTAGAAAAAATTGGAAATCCTGACTGTCAAGAACTTCAAAAGAATCTATGTGCCTTTTAGTTCAATAGAAGGGGAAAATGTTGTTGATAAGGAACACAAAGCAGTAGCAAGAAAACTATCATTAAGGAAAAAGAGAAGATAAGGAAATAATGCAGTAAGAAAAGCATAAAAGAGAGGCAGAGAAAGAAAAATAGAGGCGAGGAGCAACATTAGACCATTAGCGAAGACAAAGGAAGCAAAGAAGCAATTAAGGCAGAAAAAAAGCAAAGGCAGAGTCGTGAACACTAAGCAAGTTAAGTCATGAACATGGAAAAAGTAGTGAATGAGTCAAGTATTCTACGAACAACTGAGAAACGAATGGGCACAACCAAAAGAAACCAAGTCAGAAAACCAAAATAAAGGAGTAGTGAGGACCATTGGATTTGAGCATCAATTAACGACGGAGATTAAATTTCATATCGCATATCGGTGAGTTTTACATTTATAAGATAAGAAATCAGAAGTTAAAATATTTAAGTTGCAATGCGATAAGTCACAAAAGATGTGAAATGCGAAGTACAAGATGACATGGTAGTGACGTGGCCCTGCCCCGCATACCGTACATCGCAAGTTTTAAGAGTTAAGTGCTAAGAGTTTGAGTTATAATCACTAGAGTGTGATATGCGACTTGGTGGGGCCCGATTCCAAATCTTACATTGCAAGTTTTAAAGGTTAAGTGCAAAGGTAAAGTTAAGTCTTGTGCCATGTGAAGTGTGATGTTGGCATGGCTACGATGTAGTTTCAAAGGCAAAATACAAATGATTTCAAATCCGTAGGCACAACCTTTTCTGTGTTAAATCACATTGGAGGAGGAAAAGGAGATTACAACGTAAAATATTTGGAACACCAAGGATGATGTGCGATGCCAGGTGGGACCTGATCGTAGTCAAAAATCGAAAATCTTAAAAGTTAAGTTGCAGAGGTAAGTTTTAGAATCGCCGAAGCACGATATGTGACTTGGGTGGGACCCAATCACATATCGTAGTGCGCTCATCACAAGTTTCAAAAGATAAGTGTTAAAGAAAAGGACAAAGAGAATGAAATGCGAAGTGCGATGTTTGTGTGAATGCGATGTGGTTCCAAGATGAAATATAGAGGATTTCAAGTCTAGGCATATGAAGTTTGTACATTTCTTTGTGAAGAAAAGGGGCTAAGCACGACAACAGGGGTCCGAAATGGGTGGCATATGTTATCGCCAACTCCTCCATGTCTCGCACCCTCACAATTTTTCACCCCCCTCTCTATTATCCCTTACCACCTGAAAGCCCTCCAAAAATTTGTTTCTGCTGGCCTCCAAACCGCTGCTACATTTGTTTGACCATTACCACTGTTGTTGCGCCACGTCCACTGTCATCTGTTCACATCTGGGCTTATGAGGTTTGTGTGCCATTTTATGAAGAAATAGGCCAAAACACAATAGAAGGACTTGTAATAGAATAAGCCTCAAAAATGTGTGAAAGTAAACGAGTTTGAATCAGGAAAAGGGTGTTCATACAAAGCATATCAGCATAATCACCCAAATAATGAAAAGTAACCAGCACTACACCAGATTCAATTACCAAACGCCAGTTTCCTGAAACGTAGGGCAAGATGTCAGAGCCACCATTGGTTACCTCTTCGTGACCATCACAACCACCTCTAAGATTACTATTTGATCTTACGAAGAGACATCAAAGTGTTTGGATCCATGAAGAGCTGCCCAAAATTAATTTTTCAGGTAGTGTTTGTCATAGATTGTTTTCTCGAGCCTTGCATGGCCACACTTATCAATTATCTGTAAAATTGTAATCAATAAAAGGTTGTTGAGTAAGGTACGGAAAACGACTTAATTTTTAGATAAATACTGCATGCCTTAGCAGTATGAAGGGTTGGAAAATTGGACCCTGCTAAGAATTTCATTGTAACAAGTATTGGAGCACTGTAAGTATTTGAGTTGGGCATCAATAATAAGAGGCCATTCACAGGATTCTTGAGCTATGTTAATGGTGATGTTCTTCCTTTGTGTTAATGTTTTTCCACTATCTTTCCATGTTGTGCATCAATGTATCTGATTTAAAAATAGAAAATTTAGATCAATATTTGATAAAAGAGCACCTTAATTCTATTTTTGTTTGTTATCTTAATGTTTTCCTCTGAATTTTAGTTAAATAATTCTTAGCTTCTCTTTATCTATTTTTGAACCCATTACTTTCTCCCATCTCATATTCACACTGCCAATAAGATCCAATCTGCATAGTTAGCTTGCCTTGTGAATGCCATTGAAAAGTTGATGCACAATTCAACCTTTTATGACTCCATAGCCCAATGGATTAGCTTCTATAGACCTACTCATCTAACCAATAAATTCAATCAAAACAACTAGTTTTCTCCATCTTTGTAACTAGCCTAATATCAGTACTTATAATTATTAAGTTAAATCATTAAACATAGAGATCCCTCTCTTAGCCTAGGAAGGTTAGGTCTTGGAATCCAAAGTGGTTTGATGTTGTCCTCTGTCATTTGTTCTTTCCAATATTACAATTTACGGGGTGCTAACATAATGGTGACCATACTGCGGAATGAGTTATTTAAAAATATTAGTATTTCATCAGAACTCATAAACCCCGGTCAAAATATTGTACAATTCAAGTATGTTCCAAGATTGGTATCTGGATGCTGATGGTGAGCAGTAGCTAGACACAAGAAAGTTGAAATTTTCCACCTGGCCAATCAACAATTTTTAGTTGACGTAAAGACTCCACTAGTAGAAGAATCCAGATTGGTTATGAATATACAGTGACCCCACTGTCTGACTGATTGACAAGATGGACCCAAGAATACAATGCAGGTATTATCCAACAAATAGGAATCACATTGCCACATTCTGACACAAAATACCCTAGGTAAATTGGGACAAAAATATGCCTATTTTTGAAGATGATAAGGTTAATGATTCTTTGTTACATCTCATTAAATTTCATTTACACTCATGGAGGTTGAAATTCTAATGGCATGAGGATTTCCTCATGAATATTTTCATGGTAACATTAGAAGGGAAAGCAAGGGAATGGTATGAAGGTCTGAACCCTGGTAGTTTGTTTTCTTTAAAATATTTCCACAAGGTGTTTTATGAGCATTATAAAGAAAAATCTCCATATTTATAATTAGCTGAAAATTGTTGTGACCAATCTGAGGATCTCATACTACCTTGTAAATATTGACAAAGATTACGAAATTGGAATCCTGAGGATATATTAGAAGCAATTCATGAATTTCATTCTCAATTTAACTGTCATGAAAACCAAGATAAGTTAGTTGAAAATGAAAGAAATTAGGAAATGAAATAAGATCCACAAGATCTCTCCTTGGGGACAAATGATAATTCATTTTCTCTTTTGTGCGAGGCCAAAGAAGAAATCCAACCTCCTGATCACTCTTCACAAGAGAAAGAAAAATATTGTTGTTCGATACAATGAAAACAAAGACTCCCTCCTCCTTTAAGTGAAGAATAAATCAATAAGATTCGAAGCATGTAGCCAACCTCTCAATTTTTATGTAATGAAAAGATTATTTTTATTTTTTCTACTAATAGTTTATGTACTGAAGCATTTACTCTTGAAGAAACATAAGAAAAAATTGATACTAATTCTATTCTACTTTCTGAAGAATTCCTATTGCCATAATGTGCTCCTATTCAGCAAAATGATGGCCTTGAAACAGAATTCATCAAATCAGTCAAGACATATCAATTTTTCTTGAGGATAGCATAGTGGTGTATAATGAGGATTCCATGTCATATGAGCATGAAGAATGTGTAGATATTCTATTTCAAAAGGATCTTGAGCATGACAAAGTGGAATAAGGAGCAACTCTAGATGAAGTTAGTTATTTAAATCCTCAGGGCCACGTATTTTTCCAAGATTGTTTTGCTAGTTTCTTAGAATCATGTAAAGAAGGAGTATGCTATGCCAGGAATGGTTTGTTGTAAATTTTAAGGAAATGTATGAGCACTATTGTTCAAAGGCAAGTAAGAGTGGAGTGGCCCTTTTTTTTTCTCAGCCCACTCAAAAAATTGAATCAATCATGTAGCCATTTACTTGATTGGTTGCATCAGAGAAAGAATTTCACTTAGTGTACATATCATCTCCAAGTTATACTAGGGTAGGTATGTGTGCAAATAAGCTTGGTACTCTGAGAACATTTCAAATTTTGGTTTTAGATTTCTTTTCATTTTCATATTATTATGTCTGAGACTTTATTTTCAATTTAGTTCTAGTTTAACCATTCAAGTTTTCAAGGTGAAGCAGTATGTTCATCTTGTTGGATTGCAGTGGATAAGTTCAATTGTAGCTTTTGATCTGATTTCAATATGCTAAAAAGCTGGCTAGCCAAGCATGTAATATATTTTTATCAATAAAAATCAAGAGGAACAATCAGATAGTTTCCAATCACTAAGTTGCCTGAAAGATCAATATACAAGTTGTGGGATCAACCCAATGGATCAGAATACTATTCTATGGTGTTCTTGACACCTCCTGAAGGAGTTACCATCCCCAGATGGATCCAATGTTAGACTCCTATACTTCACAGTATCACTAGGTGACTGATTATTTTCTCAAATCTTTCATACTGAAAATAATATTCCATGGCTATCATTTATTTTCAAGAAAAATGGGAAATCCCGACTGTCAAGAGCTTCAAAATAATCTATGTGCCTTTCAGTTCAGTAGTAGGGGAAAATGTTGATGATAAGGAAAATAAAGTAGCAACACCAGAACTATCATTATGGAAAAAGAGAAGATCAAACAATAATGCAGTACGAAATGCATAAAACAGAGGCAGAGAAAGCAATAGAGAGGCAAGGAGCAACATTAGACCTTTAGCGAAGAGAAAGGCAGTAGAGAAGCAGTTAAGGCTAAAAAACAATAAAGGAAGAGTCATGAACATGCTGGGCAGTGTCGTGAATTCTAAGCGGGTCAAGTCGTGAATGCGGGAAAAGTAGCGAACGAGTCAAGTATTATACGAAAAACTAAGAAAAGAATGGGCACAACCAAAAGAAACAAAGTTGACAAACCACAAAAAGGAGCAGTGATGACCATTGGATTCGACATCGATTACCATATCACATATTGGCAAGCTTTACATTTATAAGATAAGAAATCACAAGTTAAATGGTTTAAGTTGTGATGTGATAAGTCACAAAAAGTGCAAAATGTAAAGTGCAAGCTGAGGTGACAGTGACGTGGCCCTAGTCCGCCTATTGCACATCGCAATTTTTAAGATTTAAGTGCTAAGGGTTTAAGTTATAATGGTTGAAGTGTGATATGAAATGCAGTGGGGCCCGATCAAAAATATTACATTGCAATTTATAAAGGTTAATTGCAAAGGTAAAGTTAAGTCTTATGCCATGCGAAGTGCGATGTTGGCATGGATGCGATGTAGTTTCAAAGGAAAATTCCAAAGCATTTAAAATCCATAGGCAAAGCCTAATCTATGTTAAATCACATCGGAGGAGAGATTACAATGTAAAATCTATGGAATGCTAAGGGTGACGTGCCATGGCAGGTGGGACCTAATCGCAATCGCAAATTGCAAATCTTAAAAGATAAGTTGCAGAGGTAAGTTTTATAATAGCCGAAGCACAATATGTGGCATGGGTGGGACCAAATCACATATTGTATTGCGTGCATCACAAGTTTCAAAAGGTAAGTGTTAAATAAAAGGTTAAAGACAACAAAATGCGAAGTGTGATGTCGACATGGGCGTGATGTGGTTCCAAGATGAAATCTAAATGATTTCAAGTCCAGGAATATGAAGTTTGTACGTTGTTTTGTGAAGAAAAGTGGCTAACCACGACAGCAGGCATCCGAAATGGGCAGAGTCCATTACCTCCCACTCCTCCATGTGTCTCACCCTCACAATTTCACACCACCCTCTCTATTACTACTTACCACCTGAGACCCCTTTGAAAATTTGTTTCTGCTGGCCTCCAAACCTCCGTCGCATTCATTTGACCATTACCACTTCTTTTGTGCCACGCCCACCGTCATACCTTCACATCTAGGCTTATGAGGTTTGTGTGCCAGTTTATGAAGAAATAGACCAAAACAGGGAAAAATGACTTGTAATTGAATAAGCCCCGACAAGGTGTGCAGGAAAAGGAGGTGGAGTCTAGAAAGGGTGTTCATACAGAACACATTAGCATAATTACCCAAATAATGAAAAGTAGCCAATGTTGCACCAGATTTAATTACCAAACACCATTTTTCTGAAAAGTAGGGCCAGATGTTAGAGCCACCATTGGTTACCTCTTTGTGACCATCACAACCACCTCTAATATTATTATTTGATCTTACGAAGAGCCATTGAAGCATTTAGATCCATGAATACCTACCCAAAATTAATTTTACAAGTATTATCTGTCAGAGATTTTTTGCTCAGGCCTTGCATGGCCACACTTGTCAATTTTCTACTGAATCGTAATCAATGAAAGGTTTTCGAGTAAGTTAGGTCAATCGATTTAGTCTTTAGATAAATATTGCATGCCTTATCAGTATCAAGGGTTGGAAAATTGGACCCTACTGAAACTTGCATTGTAAGAAGTATTGGAGAAATATAACTATTTTAGTTGGGCATCAATAATAAGAGATCGTTCACAGGATTCTAGAGCTATGTTAATGGTGATATTCTTCCTTTGTGTTAATGTTTTTTCTTTGTATTTCCATGTTTTGCATTAATTTATCTGATTCTAAAATAGGAAATTTAGATTAAGATTTGCTAAAAGAGAACCTTAATTCTGTCTGTGTTTTTTATCTTAATGTTTTCCTCTGATGTTTAGTTAAATAATTCTTAACTTCTCTTTAGCTATTTTTGAACCCACTACTTTCTCCCATCTCATATTCACACTGCTAGTAAGATACAGTCTGCATAGTTAGCTTGCCCTATGAATGCCCTTGAAAATTTGATGCAAAATTCAGCCTTTTATAACCCTATAGCCCAATGGATTAGCTTTTGCAGACCTACTCATCCAACCAATAAATTCAATCAAAAGAGCCAATTGTCTCCATCACTGTAACTAGCCTAATATTAGCACTTATAATTATCATGTTAAATCATAAAACAAAGAGAGCCCTCTCTGAGTCTATGAAGGCTAGTTCCTGGACTCCAAAGTGGTTTGATCTTCCTCTTTCAATTTTTCTTTCCAATATTACAAATTACGGGGTGCTAACATATTCACCAAAATCTAGGCTAGGTTGGGTTGCACTCAAAAGGCCCCCAACACTCACATGAGTCATCTCGAGTAACTCAACTGATTTTCCCCTGATATTTGTTGTGATGTTGTCGTAGGCCTTGTTGAATTTCTGCAGTATCTCTATGACTAACTTCTCCTCACTACATAATTCTTAAAATAATTCCTCTATCATTGTTCTGGTTGTATTTTTTAGTACTCTTTTCTCTCTCTTCCGAAGCTCCTAAAGTTCCCATATAGTTCCTGAGATAATTGCAGAGCCTGATCCTACCATGGTTGAGTCCTCTCTGCCAAAATTTGTTCTACCCTTATCAACTCTTCTAGATTCCTCTAGAGGGCATCTTCCTCACTGATCTTGGGGAGCCACTGTGATATTCATTGGGTCTTCACAGTTTCTGAATCTCCTCCAAATTCTTCTGCTTCTACTGGATGTCTTCTTCTAAATTATGTACATTTGGATCCTCCTCTACCGAAGTTTAAATTTGTAAAGTCTCATTCAGAAACATCCCACAATCTATCGTTTAAGTGGAGAATCAAACCACTGAATTCTTCAAGTCGGTCTCCCTTTGGTCTCATATTTATGGTGGCGTGGTTGGTGGTCGCTGCATCTGCAGCTCATTTATCTTCATTTCATATGAAAATTTCGGTTCCGCAATTTTCTCCTTATACCCTTTTACTGTGAGGCCAAGGTTTATGACCTTGTATCCGATTAGTTCCTCTTCTTGTACATTGATGTCTAGGACTTCTATGCATGTGGCTTCGACTAGCTATTTCCATTTTTGTTGGTGTTGTTTTTCCCGGTCCTTCTCCTTGATGGCCTAGTTGAGTTGTTTCTTCAGTGAAGCTTGCTCTTGTTCTACATGAATATTCAATTTTGAGCTGAGATTTTTTTGCTGTTTAAACTCATCTATGATTCCTTGATGCAGCTCATGCAATGCCTAAATTTATAGCAATGCGATGTTCGTGCTCACATACCACCATACTTTTTTCTACTAATTCACTTCGGTGGAGTCAAACAGCAGAGCTCCAACACGTATCTGCATTATGTGCACCACAAATATCGACTATATTAGTATTTTTTGTCAAATTACTTCCCTTATATGAATTAGTTGTTTGGATATCTATGCCAATATTTCTAACTCTGTGATATGCTCCTCGACACCTGCTAGTAGTGCGTTGTAGTGATCCTCTATCTTGTTCCATGACTTCACTTTCGCCTCTTGAATTTTCTCCTTGATCTCATCTAGGCCCCCATCAGCAAGGACCAATGGTATTACATCCTTTGAATTATATAGCTTCTTCTTCTTCTTTTTTCTGCTTGGGAAAGCTTTGCTATGTGTCTTCCTCTTTCCTTTTTTTGTTTATTTATTCTCCTTATTCTGCTCATCACCTCCAGGAGAATATTGTTCACCATCGTCGTGTTACTACTCCTCCTCTTTCTCTTCTTCGTCATTTTATTTATATTTTCCACTTGGTTCTCCATGATCTGATGTTTCCTTATTTGCCTCACTATCCTCTACATATTTCTCCATCACAGTCATTAATTCTCCAGGCCATTCTTGTACTAGTGGGAGGAGATCATCTTCAATTACCAAGTATGGGAGGGAGTTCCATGTGTTCATGTTGTCCTTGTGGGCCTGTATATATATTCTATGAAAATATTCCTTGAAATTCATAACAAAGCTATATTTCTGCTATAAACTTGGTGACAATCAAGGATACTCGTTCACCAACATATGCAAATCTATGTGATATAATACAAAGAATATTTTTTTTCCTGTGCTCGTGATGCATGACTTGTCAACTTCTTACATGTAGTTCTGTAAGCCCATAATACTGCTATAATTATAATATCTGAGTCATCACTATTCACATTGCCTACCTTAGTGAGTGCATCTCCAAAATCATATTAGATACTTACACTGTTCCATTGGCCCGAGGGTGATAAGGGGTGCTCTTTTGATGATAGACTTGGCATTTCGGAGTTAATGCTTGAATAGTTTTATTTAGAAAGTGTGAACCTTGATCACTCATCAAAATATTCAAAAATAAACTTTGTTTCAGTTTCTAAGTTGCAGTCCCTTAATGGTCTTGCTTCGACCCATCTTTTCAAGTAATCAATTGTTGTAATTATGTGCCACGTACCGATCCTTTTTCTAGGTGGGTTGAATGCTCCAGCAAAATCAATAACCTACTTACCAAAAGCCTGCAATGTAGCTTATGATACCAATGGCATCTCATATCTTCTAGAAGGCTTCCCGATTTTTTGACACACATTGCATGCTCTACAATACTCCTTTGCATATTTATGTAGTGTAGGCCACCACAATCCTGCTCTCAAAATTTTGTGCACAGTAGCTTTTCCTGCATAGTGTCCACCAGCTACGCCCTCATGAGGCTATGCTAGAATCACTTGTTTTCACGTGCTAACCATCTAAATATAAATTTGAATGAGATGGAAGCACCCAAGAGTCCACTGACTAATGGGATCAACTAGTGATTGAAGAGATCATATGGATGGGAGAATTAGTAGTATACAGAACATTGGGTGGTGGTATTTGAAAAATTCCCATTAATGAAATGCTATTAACCAATCCCATGTCGACATTCGCATAGCCTGGAGGATTATACCCAAAAAATGACACCACAATTCACATAGTGGTCAATTTGGTCATCATCATATAATACTTGATTTGATCAATGGTAGTGATCATTATTTCTTGGTGAAAGTGAAGAACATGAAAGATGAATTCCAAAATATCATTTCATAGCATAAAACTAGCTACTTCCATCGATAAAATTATACACAACTGGAGAGTCAACAAATTCCACAAAAATAACAATATCTCTTCCCCCTAGGTCAATGGAAAATGGTGGAAGAACATGATAAGTTACAAAGGTGTGGCCATCAAAGGATTAAAGGTCAGTACATGACTCAATGAGTTTTGAAGAACTCAGATCTCTCTAACATGATGAGGCCATGATATAAGTGGAGGTTTCTTCATCCACTATAGTGTATCACAAAATATTTCTATAGATATGCACCAAGATATAAAGAGTGATGTGATGGGAAAACCTATACTAGCTTGAACCAGTTCCAAACATAATAAAATTCAAATGTAAGTAATCAACCCCTTTGATAATGGTCAATAAGTAATTTTTTTGCATAGGATAACTCTCCAAAACCTCCAAATAATATATGGCACAAGGAACTTGGGCTAAATACTAGATAATATTATAGTGGTGGGAAACCCTAACATTGTCGTTGTGTGTTGCTTTCTGGACCAAAACCTTAGGAGGGTGAAACAATGGCTCTAAAGGTTTTTCTAGGATGAGAGGTCCATTGGTTGAAGTGGGAATGATCAATTTGTAAGGTGAATAATTGGTCTCATGAGTCTCATAATTTTTATTTCTTATACAGTAATTCGCTTTCTCATTGCACAAAAGGATATGTGATGAGCCTCCCTGAAATTGTTTCCTCCCATTCCCTAGGAAGAGGAGGAGGAGCCACTGCAACCATTTGTTGTTGTTGTTGGGCAAGGAATGGATGTGTGAAGATCGTATGCTACTACTAAAGAGATTTTTGTAGAAGAATCCAATTAATCTCATCTATTCATGACACTCAGGAGTAAAGTAGTTATCATGAAAAAATTGTAATGAAACCTCAATTTATTTTTTAATTCATTCATTCCCCTCCCGTGTTTGGATAGGTTCGTTGTATCCCTTGAGAAATTTTAGAATTTTTCTTTTGATTATTTTCCTTATTTTTACTGTCATGTTAAGAATTCCCCGATTTCATGGATTTCATTGTTTGAATATTGGTGGATTTATTAGGAGGCATTACTTGTTGATAACTAGGAATAGTTGGAGTGGCTTGTGATGTAATAATTATTTTCCCTAGTTAAGCATCCAACTAACCCACAAGATTTGTAGAGATGGAACCAGTTAAAATCGATGAAAATTTGATCCTAGTTTAGATCATTGTGAATCAATTAATGGTTAAGAATCATGATGAATAATCTCATACAAGGTACCCAACTATTAGTCAACCAAGTCAAGGTGTTGGAGATGTAAGATAGATTGATCCTTTGTATCCTCCCTAGCCATAGCATCATCCTTGTCAATTCAGGGTAGTGAGAATGGACTAAACTAATATTTCAAAAATTGGTTATGAATATTGTTCTTAATAAATTTCTTATGCCACCTCACCTCATTAATATGGTTATAGATATGGGTAGAGGTGTCCTATTTAAAAGTAAATAGGAGATCAGTTAAGATCTATTTCTGCGAAGGTAGCTGGAAGTGGTTTAGGGAAATTTGAATCAAGGAAGCATAATCATGATTGGATTCCTTATCAAATTCAATGTACCATCCGACATCATCTTTGGTTAGTTTTCATTGGAATAGTCTTAACATAATACTAATGTCCGCTAAATAATTTAGAGAACACCATACATTTAGTTGTTGATATGGGTGGTTGGGTTGATTTCCATCAAATTTAAAAGATATCAAAATAGTTTTTAATAGGTATTAGAGATGATTAAGGTTATTGGCCTATGGGGTCATTATTTTATCTATATATGGAAAATCAAGTGATTGAATGTTGATTGAATGGGTCTGGAAGTAAAGAGGAACCCCTAGATGAATGTTGAAATTCCCCCATAACATAGTTTCTAAGAGGAAGATAATGAATGAAGGGATTTTTAGGAAAAAGTGTTTTGACCTAAGGAAAGTTGACATAGAAAATGTTTTATTTCTGATAGGGAAAATAAAATACCAAAAATAATGGCTACTAATGGTATTATACCTAGCACGAGAAGGTTTAACTACTAGTATGAAATCATTTCCATATGTTGGAATAATCCTTGCGTGGTGCTGGTGGGGACAATTCCCATAGACATTTTATCCCCTCCAAATGAATCTAAACCTCTAGAGAAAATAATTCCACCAAACATAAAAAAACCCCATGGATTGTATGTACCTTTCAAAGCATTATTTCTCGAAAATGACTAAGTATATGTGTTCACCGCCCAAGAAGATTCCCTAAAGAAGGTTGTCCCATGCTAGAGATCATGATCATAAGGATAAAAGGACTATGTGGAAACCACACAACTATAATATGTGGAATCAAAATTTCCCTTATACCATACATAAATTTGATAAGAGGGAGAGATATAGATATATTGGATAAACTCGTTGAGGTTGTAGAAGGAATTAGTGGTATGCCCAAAATATAGGAAAGATGAATTATTGATATAATAGAATTCAACCATATCACACTATTTGATGTAAATTAACACATCATGTATGAAAATCAAGGTGTAGATGGTGATGATGGTCTCATCTCTCCCATGGTGGAAGCACCACTCTCACTATGCATTTGATGAGAGAACAAGGAAAACAGTTGAGAGAAACAAGAACACACTTACACAACTATGGGATCGAGAGGATGATTTGAACTAGGTGGAATTTGATCTAGGTGGATATTGGTGGCCACCTGCATATTAAACTTAGGACCCCACCATTGTTTCTTTCAGTTTTTTAGTTTCTTTAATTATAGCATAGTTTACTATTTTTAGCAGTTTTTCGGGTCCTGAACTTTCAGAGCCATTTTGAGGCCCTAAATGACGTTATTTGGGAAACCTAGGAGAAAAATTGGTCATAGACAATGTTTCTCACTCAAAATTTTTATTCCTCGGATAGATATTTCTAATGAGGTATTAAGCGCGCCAAACGGAGATCGTATGCCAAAGTTACGACCCTGGGAAGTTGGTGTACCAATTTACCCAAATAAGGCTCATAGTTTTGGCCTTTTATCTCCTAGGGTTAGGTTTTTGGATGTTTAGGGTTTTTCCATTGTTTCCCAATAATAAATAGGCCCTCGAGTCCCATTGTAACATAGTTCAGAGGAATGTAGGAAGCACATCACTCCTCAGAGATAAGCTGTCAGTGCCCTAGCTAGTTTATTTCCATTCTTTCTCTAAACGAATTTCAGTTGTTTGATATTAATGAAATGAAGTTTTATTTTCAATGAATTTTTGTATTTACGGTTATATGCATATTCTTTTGCATTCCTACATAAATCCAGAACAAGGATACCAGAGTGGCCTTCTCTTTGTCTATCCTTCTTTGCATATCCCCAACCCGGTCGAGTTATAAGGAGTTAGGGCTCGATCTGGTTGAACCTTTGCAAGATTGGCCATGCAAACCGTGATGCCTGCCCATGGGAGACAAAAAGAAATACGAGGGAGCATGAGATCCAATGAAAATATTTCTCAAGGAGGCCCTCGAAAAATAAATGAACGTGATGATAGATAACTTTACCGAGATCCTTCAATGATTACCCACCGATGACACATCTGCATCCAACAACCACTCTGGAGGCGCAACTCCTTTTAAGGTATGAGTAAACTTTGACATTCCCATATTAGAGGGAAAAATAGATAAAAAACCGTAGATAGATGGTGGAATCTATTAGAAGGATATTTCTCATTTCATGACTTTTCTGATCGGGAAAAGATTATTTTTTCACTCCTCAAAGCTACCCCCCATATCAAGGACTGGTGGGAAACCTACTATGAGAAAAAGGATGAGGGGAGCCCCTCTCTATTCTCATCCATACCCACTTGGAATTATTTTTGAGACACCATAAGGGAACACTATTATCCTATGGGGAGCTATGAGCACAAGTACATACAATGGACTACATTATGACAACAAAGGGATCCAGATGTGCATCAGTTGATGAATTTGTTCCATATCCTGCACACAAAGTTGGGTATCAAAGATTAAAAAAAAAATTTGTTACTGAAGTACCACAGTTATTTGAATAGATACATTCAAAAGGAAATGGAGTTCCTTGACATATTCTCGCTTGGTACGACATACCGATATGCTGCCAAGATTGAGAAAAAAATCAAATAGAAGAAGCGATACTTTGGATCTGCGAATCAAAAGCAAGGGAAAGGTGGCCCCAAACCATAGAAAAAAGGAAAAAGCCAAGGCATGGCAGCCAAAGATAACCTACCAAAGCCAGAAGCAAAGAACAACACCGCAAATCCAAAGAAGGACATGGGAGATTGGTGTGAGTTCCATAAGAGCTCCACGCACAACACAAGTGAGTGTTGGGCCAAGTAGTCAGTCATGGCTGAGATGAGGGCTTGTGAATCAGAGGCATGCTCTGAATCTGAATCAGAACCTGACAAAGGGTATGACAAAGGGAAGCACATTATTGATGTGGAGCCCAATGCCACCGTTGCCACTGAAAATATCCATAAGGAGAAATCGAAGATCCAAAGGAGGAGGAGCGTCTCTTCTGCTCCCAAATGTGGGTAAAGGGTTCCCCGCTACAATTCGTTGTTGATAGTGGGAGGAAAAATAACCTCATTTATACAGAGATCATGAAGCAGTTGGGCTTGTCGTTTGGAGCACACCCATAGCCATACACCATTGGGTGGCTCCACCAAGGATAGGATCTTCACGTCAGCCAACAGTGTCACCCTCCCTACAACATCAAGACCTTCATAGATGAGGTATTATTTGACATTGCTCCTCTTGATGTTTTTCATGTATTATTAGGCCAAACACACTTGTGGAAGCGACATGATCTGTATGAGTCCCGACCTGGTGCTGTTATTTTCACTTTGTTAAATAATTTGTATAGGATACTAGAGGCACCAACACCTGCGGCTATCTATTTGATTACTACAAAACAATGTAGTAAGCTCATTTACAAAACCAAGAAAGTTTTTTTCTTAATGATCCATCCCTAGGGCAAGAAGAACACTATAGCCATGACCTCCAAACATGGCTCCTCTGCACGAAAAAAACAAATGGACAAGGTCGTGGAGGAGTATGGGACATCTTCACCTCGCCCACAAGGGTGCCTCTACACTGTCAGGTCAAGCACCCCATCGATCTGAACCTGGGTGCACTGATGTCCAATGTACCGATATATCAACGCTCTGTTCTATAGAATGATGAAATCAAAAGGTAGATTCAGGAGCTGCTGCAAAAATTTCACATCCAGCTGAGTTCATCTCTCTGTGGGAGCCTGATCGTGTCAGTGCAGAAGAAGGGTGGGACTTGGAGACATTGTATTGACTATTGGGCGCTGAACAAGACCATTTTCTAGAATAGGTACCTTATCCCATGGTTTTATGACCTTCTAGATCAACTCAAAGAGGAAAAATATTTCAGCAAGACCAACTTGAAGTACAGGTATCACTAGGCATCAACCGAACCCTCTAATCTGTGGAAGACTACCTTCAAATCCAAGGAGGGCCTTTTCTAATGGCTCTTCATGCTTTTCAGGTTGATGAATGCTCCCAAAACCTTCATGAGGCTGATGGACGACATCTTGTAGTCGTTCACCAACTCATTTGTAGTTTTGTACACTATAATGGGATGATATCCTAATATTAAGCCAAACATGGGAAGAGCATGTCCACCACATCCTACAGGTCCTCCAAACACTACAAAAAAACAATTTTTGTGCCAATTTGGAGAAGTGCACTTTTGGCACGAACCAAGTTCAGTATCTGTGATACATTATTGATGAACGAGGGGTGTATGTGGATCCAACCAAGATCCAATTAATTCGAGATTGGACAACCCCCATCATTCTAACAGAGCTTCACATTTATCTAGGTCTTAATAATTTCTACCACAGATTCGTGTTTGGATTCTCTCATATCACTTGGCCCTTGAGTCAAGTCACCAAGGGAGGAGAGAAAGAAAAATTCTTTTGGTTAGAATCTCTATGGAAGGCGTTCGTAGAATTGAAACATCGCCTCTAATCCTCCCTAGTACTCACATTACCAAACTTGTGACAACCTTTTGAGATTGAGAAATATGCCTCTGAATATGATATTGGGGCAGTTTTTAGTTAACATGGGCATCCAGTGGCATATCACAATGAGACGTTGTCTGACACAATCCGCAAGTATCCGAATTATAACAAAGAAATTTATTCCATTGTCCAGGCATGTCTACAATCAAAGCATTACATTTTGGGGAAGTAAATGGCCATCCACATAGACCACCAACCCTTGTATTTCATACAAACACAAGGGAAGTTGCAGAATGATCACCATCAGAAGTAGTCCACATATCTGCAACAATTTCATTTGAACATCATATCTAAAAAGGGAAACACCAATAATATTGTAGATTGCCTCTAGAAACCACTGATCATTGCGCTAACCACCATTCTCAACTCTTATGGGCATGAGAATTCTGATTGGCTACTTCTCTACAAGAGTGATCAAGAAGTTGACCAAACATACAAGACACTCTTAGAGGGTACGCAGGTTCCAAATTTTCACCTCCAGGATGCACTGCTATGTCACCTAGGACACCTTTGTGTTCCTTCAAGAGAGCATGCCAAGAGGATTTTGGAAGCACACTACAGTTGAGTCATTGGGCATTTCAGGGTCAAGAAAACAATGGAAATACTGCAAAACTATTTCTATTGGCCAAACCTTCGATAGGATGTTGGGAAGTACATCACATCCTACACTCCTTGCACCATTTCCAAAATGACCATTAATAAGCAGGGCTTATATACTCCTCTACCTACTCCTATTTGACCTTGGAATCCATATCCATGGATTACATGTCAGGCCTTCCTTCTACTGAGCATGGAAACGACTGTGTTTTCGTGGCCACTATGTTGGCCTGCAAGAAGAATATAATAGAAAAAGCCACTGCTAAACTCTTCGTTGAATGAGTGTGGGTGCACTTTGGGATTCCACAGTATATCATCTCAGATCGGGACAACAGATTCCTTAGCACATTTTGGTCCAGCCTTTGGTCAATTTTAGAAACCAAGCTCACGAAATCCACAAATTTTCATCCCCAAATTGATGGCGAGAGAGAGGTCATCAATAAGATGATTGTACACATTATGTGCATGTAAAATTAAAAGCATCCACACATATGGGATGAGAGACTTCTCTATTTACAACAAAGTTATAACATGGCTCTTCACTGCTCAACCGACCACAACCCTTTTCAGGTGGGCCTGGGGTTCCAACCACTATGTCCCATTGACGTAGCCATGCCATTTGTGGCTAAGGCCGATTCAGCTCATGTCCAATATGAAGCTGACAAATAGAAAAAATCCATTGAGTACATTCAAGACATCTGCCAAGAGGTTCATGACATATTGAATAGAGCTAATTCTAAGTACAAGAAATGGCATGATCAACATCAGGAGCCACACAACTTCCAGGTGGGTGACAAAGTGTGGCTATATTTGCAGAAGGAGCACCTAACTGGACCCCATCACAAGATTCACCCAGTCTGATATGGGTCGTAAACCATCACGAAGGATATGGGGAATAATGCCTTCAAGCTTAGTATTCTACCATTCCTTGGTCTGCTCCCAGTATTCAATGTGGACCACCTTCGGCCCTACTTTCCACCTCTATTAGACACCTCCGACATTGCAGAACAACTCACACCAATAGAGTTAAACAAAGGCTGAATGGAATAGGCCACCACAGATTTTATCATGGACATGCAAATCAATAATACTCGCTAGTATAATATCCAACTGTATCGGGTTTTTAAAGCCATCCAACTCTTACACCAAGGCAAGTGGTTCACCAGGGACTAAGCTCAGGAGAATTTTCCTCATCTCATGGAGGAACTCAACGCAATGGGTACCATTTCTTCCTAAGGGGGGAGGAATGATCTAGGTGGATATTGGTGGCCACCTGCCTATTTCACTTAGGACCCCACCATTTCTTCTTTCAGTTTCTCAGTTTCCTTAATTGTAGAACAATTTACTATTTTTAGTATTTTTTCAGGTCCTGAACTTCTGGAGTTGTTTTGAGGCCCTAAATGACATTTTTCGGGAAACCTGACAGAAACAAGGGTGATAAACTAATGTTCCTCACTCAAAAGTTCTATTCCTCTAATATATCTTTATAATGAGGTATAGAGTGCGTCAAATGGTGATATTATACCAAATTTACGTCACTGAGAAGTTGGTGTACCAATTTACCCAAACAGGGCACATATTTTTGGCGCTTCATCTCGTAGGGTTAGGTTTTTGGATGTTCAGGGTTTTTCCATTGTTTATCAATAATAAATATGTCCTCGAGCCTCATTTTAACATGGTTCATAGGCCTATAGACACCACATCGTTTCCCAGAGATAAGATACCAATGCCCTAGCTAGTTTATTTCATTTCCGTATGTAAACAAATTTCACTTCTTTGATATTAATGAAATTAAGTTTTATTTATGTTTCATTTTTGTATTTATGGTTATATGTATTCTCTTGCATTCCTGCATAAATATAGATTATAATTGCATGTACTATTTCAAGTATGACCTTGTATTTCCGCTCAAAACTAATGATAACCCTCTTGCGTTTTTTATTTATTTTATCTAAGCCCTTTGATGATGGAGTTTCCCCATGTATCTTTGGTGGTGGACCCTCCTCCTTAGGAGGAAGGTTACATACCGATCAATATTGAAGGATAATTTTCTTAGCCATGGTGAAAATACATTTTTTATTAATTGATTAATTAATACATTCCTATTGTCAATTAGAGTCTGACCAAATAGCATGCACTCTAAAACATCCCTCAGAGATGCAATAAGAAAACCAATTACAAATTTACCTCCTTAAAGCCAAGAATATTGAGGTGGTTAAATCCCTAAGGACCTTGGACTAATGAAGGACTAAGAAGAAATTACCCCAACATCCATATACCATCCTTCACTGAGACAAGTGGCCTATATGGTTATAAGTGTGTTGATATGGTGGTTTATATTTTCCTCATGTAGTATGTGTAATTTCTAGAGACAATCACCTATATAATATCTCTAAAAAATATGACACTAAGGTTACCACTTCACAACTAAATGATTGGTGGGACACATTTAATTACGACCATATGAATATGGAAGGTAAAGTATTCCAAAACCTCTTGAGATATTTCTCAAAGTGATTTGTACACCTCTCAACAAGATCTTAACTTGTTCAGATAATATAGTTAACACTTGTAACAAGCTAGTGGTGTTGGCACTCCATATTTTCTTGATGTGACTATGTTCTTGACTCCCATGTAAGAGGAGCATTCTATAAAGCATCTAATGTTATAATGGATTTACACTTTCTAGTGAAACTAATTTCAAATTTACAACCTTGAAGAGTGTCCTCTTCAAACCTATTTCAAGGACCTATACCCAAAAGCTATTTTTTTCGTGTATTTACAACCTTGAAGAGTGTCCTCCTCAAACCTATTTCAAGGACCTATACCCCAAAGCTATTTTAGTACCACTTTACTTTGTAGTTTTTTTTTACTCAAGGGTATGTATTGGAACTAAGATGGTCTGCAAGAGATTTAAAACCAACCAAATGTGCTAGCTATGTGAATAATGCAATTACTTTTTCAATTTGGTGAAAATTAGCTAAAGGAAGGGTAGAGAGTTATTTTATTTTTCCTTGTGACAAATAAATCCTCACAACCTCTCTCAATAAGTTCTCTATCTACACAAAATACTTCCAAGAAACCAATTCAAAATAAAACTCACAAATAAAATCAATCGCTCTATGATTCTAATGTAAAAGCACCAAAAAATCACTCAAGAGCACACAAATATGGAATTGAAGGAAATGGTGTGAACTATGGCTTATCAAATCAAATCAATAACATACTCACACAAAATAAAAAGGATTCTTCAATCTATATCTCAATTCAAGTATCCAAAAAAAAAAATCCTATAATGATCTACAAGGGAAAACAATCCCAAACCCTAGACAAATGAGAAAGACCTAAAATAACACAAAACTTGGTTTTCTATGAAATTATTCAAATTATAGAGGAAAAAAGTATTCTCATGAATATTATATCAAGCTCAAAAATTCATAAGAATTACTAGGATATCTATCACCAAACAAGGAAATCAATGGAAAATTTATCACAAAAACTATGACCAAGTACAAGATGAAACCATATATCTTAATAAAGAAGGGTTATGTATTAGATCTCAAATATATTTTACCATTGCATATTCAAATAGTTAATATCATAGCTCAAAACACAAAAAATCTTATCATACATCCATAAAAAAGGGATCGAACAATCACCATCGTAATATATAATTTTCATTTTCCCTATTTCTAGCATGAAAATAATCATGAAAAATTCAATAAAAAAAAGGAATTTCCTAAGGCTGTATTTAGAAAGGCTACATTCCCTATGGTTCATAATATAAAACCCCCCAAAAAAGTTGTGATAAATGAATGTCTCTTGCACTTTAAAACCCTTTTTTGTGCACCCTATATGACCCATTTCTCCCACAAAGAAGACAATATGTATATAGGTTGCTACCAAGGACACTGAAAGGAGTGACCATAAGCTGACATATCCCTATAACCCACTGATTGGGAGAGAATATTATATGAGATAAAAATTTTAAGATGGAGGAGACTCAAATATGAGTCATAGGTTATGGATATGGGCTAAAATAATTTGAGAGAAGCTCATAATTGGCAGACAACCACTCAAAAAAATGAAACAAGAGATATAGAAAATATAGAAATAATTCAAACACTGTGGATTTATCCCTAATGTAGTTACAAATTTTATTGGTTTCATTTATTCTTAGAACTAAGGCATTATTTCCCCATATATATCACCTCAAGATGTACGAGACAATGGAAAAAGTGAATAAAAATGGCTCCTATATCTTATAACAATGTATCCTTTACATGGAATTGAAATGGTTGGGGTAAATACATACCATAATATCCATTCATGTTGATGAATATAATGAACCCATTTTATAAGTTTGAAGCCTTGCTCCTTATCAGAGATCCCACTCCAACTCTTTTGGTCTGAACACTTGTGCACATGCAAAACAAAAAAAATATTATATATTTTCCCTTCCAAGAACAAAATTTATAGTAAAAACAAGATCCAATCACATAATAAAATAACATCGTATCCTACACATCAACAATTTAGATATGGAAACCAGATTTTCAATCATTTATAACACAATGAAAAATGTAATTATACCTCCTAGTGTGTAGAATCCTCCTCCACTTCCTTGTTCATTAACCCCCATTGATTAACATATTAAAATTTTCTAATTCATGATGCATATTATGAACTATTATTGTGGCATTTCTACAACATAACAAGGTAATTTAATTATGTTATCCTTCCCTCCACCCTTGAATGAGCCTCATTATAAAAATTTTCCTAGATTTGGGATGATGTATCTAGACACTTAGGGAAAATATAATTTAGGATTGAGACATGTGCATTGGGTGTAAATGAGTCATGGTTGGAATTTATGGCAAGCGAACCAAGAAATTACAAACCATGCACAAGATTAATGCTTAATGATGAGGATTTCCAAACTCACTATGAAACTTCTTCCCAATTATGAAATAACTATTATTTCAAATGTATGAAATTGTGACAGAATAATTAGGAGAAATTATTAAATTTTGTAATTTCATTTGTATAACATCTAATAATTTCCTTATAAAACATATATGAGAAAAAGAAAGGGTTAAAGGGGAGGAATTCTAGCCAAAAATTAAGTTAAGTTGAACTAGGGTCTATCTCAATATAGTCAAGTGGAAAATAGGGTTATAGCAACCTCATCTTTCCAATATCTAAAGGAATGTAGATGGGGATAGGGTAACGACTAAGTAAATTGAACCAATATGACTATTCAAACTCGTAAACGTTTTTTAAGAGTAGGAAGTAGACATGAAAGAGAAATTTTGTGAACAACAGATGCAGACGAAGAGAGTAGAATAGTAGAACCCATAAAATCTCACAACACTAAAAAAGAAGGAGATCATGTACCTAGAAATGGAAACAACTTTTGAGTCTAGTGTGCAAATAATGGTGCATATGTCAAGGCACAACAAAAAATAAAATTGAAAACTAATTGTAGCAGTACTTTATTTTGTATGGGACTAAGAAATAAAATTTTATGTTGTCTCTTATTTTGTCTCTCGAAAATCATTGATCAATTTCCCTATTGTAGGTGTTCGCTTATCAATAGATGTAAAGTTAGTATATGGTGGTTATGATAAAGTTCCTATAGTGGTTATGTACAGGATTGCAAGTACCCTTTGTGTTCGAATACTTCCACATGGTTAAAAGAATTCTGCCATGCACAATATTGAAATATTAATATAGGAAGACAGTCCACAACAATGAGCAGAAAAGGCAAAAAGTAGAGGTAGCTAGCATTGCAACATATTAACCATAGTGGCGAAGATCGGTTGAATCAGCCAACACCACATTATATTTAATGATCTAGTAAAGGCAGCCCAAAAGTAGAGACAGGTGTCAGAGCCACCCATTATTGCCTCTTCATGACCACCTCAGCCACCTTCAGCTTACATTTGGATTCATGAAGAGTTGTTGAAGTTTTTTGATTCATGAAGAATTGTCGAAGTTAATTCCACAAGCAGTGTTTGTCAGAGATATTTTTTCCAGGCCTTGCATGGCCACACCTTTCTAGTTTTTTCTTAATTATAATTAATGAAAATTTTCCGAAGTAGATAGGGAAACCGACATATTTTTTAGTTAAATACTGCATGCATTAGCAGTATCAGGGGTTGGATCCGGTTGGGCTTGGTTGGACCTTGTTGGACCCTGCATTGTAAGAACTACTGTATTGGAGCACTGTAATTTTGGAGCTAGGCATCAATAATAAAAGACCATTCTACATCATACTTGATTTGTGTTAAGTGGTGATCTGTTACTTCTCTGTTTTAAATGTTTCCATTGTTTTTCTTACTATGCGTATATTCATCTGGTTGTAAAACAGATATTTTAGATTAATATTTGCTATTGGAGAACCTTAATTCTATCTGTATTTACAATCTGAATGTTTTCTGCTAAAGTCTAATTAAGAATTCTTAACTTCTCTTTAACCACTACTGAACACTACTATTTCCTCCACCTCATAATTCACACTGTTCTAAAGATCAATTTAGCATATTTAGCTTGTCTTGTGATGCTCTTGAAAATTTGATGCACCAATCCAGCCTTTTGACTCTATAACCCAATGGATTAGTCCCTGTAGACCTGCTCATCCGACCTACAAAATAAATAAAAAAAACCAATTCTCACAATCACTGTAACATCAAAATTCATAATATTAAGGAAAAAATAAATAAAAAATAGAGAGAGCCCTCTCTGAGTATAGGAAGGCTAGGTACTGGATTCCAAAGTGGTTTGATGTTGTCCTCTATCGTTTATTCTTACCAATCTTATAAATTATAGGGCCCCAACAATTGGGATATGTATTGTGACATAGTAAAAGAATTTTTTATCATTTTATGTAGAAAACAAAATAAAATTTTGGTATGTGGTGATGTGTCAAAAATATATAAATTTTGAGTAGTTGTGATTTATGTCATAATCAACAGTGGTCCAACATAATTTACCATTCTTATACATTAAATAACCATTCTCAACCATTGGACAATATATTCAACCATAGGTAAGCATAGTGAACCATAAGTAAACATGGTTACCCAGAGTTAATGAAATTCAACCATACAGAAGAATTATCAACCATAATCAGACATTGGAAACCATTGTTAACAATGGTTAAACATAATAAAACCTGGTCAAAATATAATTATGTTTTAAGTTTTAAACATTATATAATAATTTAATTCATACATATATTCTTTGTAAACATAAAAATAAAACAATGGAAATCACATATTACATAAATATTTTCCTCAGATACTCAAATTAGGAAAACCAATAAACCACTTAGAGCCATGTCTCTAATTTTTATCATCAATTAAATATATTTTATACAATATATTGTATATGAGAATGACATCCAAAACTACTAATCCATTAACCTATATTATAATATAACATAAATTCGTTAATCGCAATTAGAAACACCATGGGATAAAACACCATGTGTAACAAAAGTGCCAAGTAGGAAACATGTGTGCCCAAAACCATTGAAAAAATATGCAAAGTCTGAAATTTTATTTTTCTATGGATTTTCCCGTTTGAAATAACCTCGTGGAAAGGGGGATACTACCCCCCCATGACCCCTCACTACAAAAAATGTATATAATTTATGTGTTGAATAATTATAAAAAGAATGTGAAACGTACCTAACATATGCATCCTCAAACATGTTTTAATCATGCTAAAACACTTCAGACATAATAAACAATTCCCAAATATAGTCAACCATAATTAAACGTGGTATAACATTATAGTGAATTCATTAACAAAAAAATTGGTATAGATGAGGAATCAAGCTTTATATCTATATTGAAAAATATTAAAATATGAACACTACAACTATAGATATATTGCAACAAAATGTTTTATTTAGGATGTGATAAATTCTTCCTCTATTATCATACATTGAGTTGCAAGAAAGATTGCTTCCATTGAGTATATGTTGAACCAAAATCTATAACACAAAAGTGCATATGATGCTAAATATTTTCTTAACTAAGATGTTAGATAAATTCAAGTTTACATATATCATTTTTACCTTGATACAACACTATTGCTAAAACATCACTATTGTGGCATTGCCTCAATGTTATTTTGCTACAACATTGTTTTGTAACATTAGTGCTACAAGACCAAACTGTAGTTATGTTGTTGCAAATGCAATCTTGTCCCTATTAAGATTTTTTGCTGAGTTACTATGGAGGATAACATGTAGTGATTCCATTTGTCACTAGGGGATCATGGTGAATCAATGAAATTCGTGTGTGGGGAGGTAATAGTTAGTTTTGAAACTCCATAAAGAAGTAATTATTAGCTAGGGAACTAAATTAAGAATTGATGATTGGCCAAGGAATTGAACCACCTTGAATGTTCAAAATATGAAGTAATGATGATGGTAATAGGGAAACAAATGAGGAAATTAAACCAATATGAGGGATTAGTCTCCCAACCATCCTTTAAGAGTAGGGAATATATATGAAATAGAATATATATAAATGAGAGGAGACAGGGAAGAGAGTTAAGAAATGGAAACCTAGATGATCTTAAGACACTTAAATAGAAAATAACTCATGTAGCTAGGAAAGGAAATAACTCATTGAGTGTAGTGTGAAATCTATGGTGTGTAATTTGATACATATTGCAAAATATAATTTTACATCGATTGTAAGAGAAATTTTATACGTATTCGAATAAGAATGAAAAAATTCTACAATGTCTTTTTTACTCTCCTATGAATTATTTCTCAACGACCTCATTGTAGGTGTTAGTTTTCAAATTTATGTAATTTTATTATATATTAGATGTGTGCTTTATGGGTAGAGAGTTAGTTCATATAATGGTTGTGTATAGGACTATATGTACCCTTTAAACCTAAATCGTTCAATATGGAAGGAATCCCATGTGAAAAATATATGGATATATATTATGTCACAACAGAAGACAAATATTACCTTTGATGTATCACACAATGAACTAATTTTTCACAAGGATAGAAATTTTGGACATAAGTAATATGTGTTATGGCTAATAATGGTCAACATAATCAACCATTCTTAGACATTTAGTAACCATTTTAAACAATGGTCAAATTACCATTATGTTGTAAGTTTAAACCATATACAATAATAAAATGCATACACATATTCTTAATAAAAGAAAAAGAAAGATAACGACAATTACATATTATGTAGAGGTTTATCGTAGAGAGTCAAACTAGGAAAATCAACAAATTATTTAGAGACACAACTGTATTTTCTTTAATCATTCAATTTAGTTGCTTACAATACAATATCTATGTTCCCTCTAAATAAAAACCACTAATCCATTAACCTATATTAGATTACAACATTAATTCCTTAATCAAAATTAGAAAATCATGGGTTGAAATACCATATGCAACAAAACTGCCAAAGGGCAGAACTGTGTGCCAAAAACCCAAAAAACATATTCCAAACTACCAATTTTTTAATTATTTTTGGTCTCTTCCCCATTTTTAAGCCCTAAATAGGAGGGGTTTCCACCCCCCATGACCTGTTTTCTCCGCCCAATGCATACAAATCATGCATGGGGATAATCGTTAAAATAATATAACACATACCTAACATATGCATCCTCAAACATATTGAATTATGGTCAAACATTTCAAACATAATAAAAAATTCTCGTATATATTAAACCATATTCAACCATGATTTAACATGGCTTGACATTATAGTGAAACCATAAAAAATATTGCTATATATGAGAAATGAAGCTTTATCTAGAGATGACAATGTATTGAATAAAAACTACAATAATATTATATATATATATATATATATATATATATATATATATATATATAAATAAATCACATTAGAAGAAAACATTCCTTTCATACACAATATTTATTTCCCTTTTATGGTACATCAAAATGCACCAAGCATTGTTTTAAATGGATACATTTTACACCAAAATATATAACAAAGTAATACAAATTAGGTAAAATATTTTCTTAGCTAAGATACCAATGAAATTAATGTCTTGATAAATCATTTTAATTTTGTTGCAACACCTGTATTGTGACATTGGCTGTTGTTATGTTGCTACAACACCTTTGTTATGACATTACCTCAATACTACATCACTATGTCAATGTTGTTGAAATTTTTTTGGAAACACTGTTGCTACACCATTACAATGTGTTCATTTCACTATAAACATTAATTTATTTTTATATTTTAGTTCTACATGTATCTTGGGGTTTGTGGTGAATTAATGGAATGCAGGTGCAGAAAAGTAGCAAGTAGTTTCGAAATTGGATAAAGAAGTAATGATTAACTAGGAAACTAAATAAATAAATTATGATTAGACATGGAGGCGAATCACCATGGTTTTCCAACCCTCGAAGGAATGATGATGGGACTATGGAAGAAAATGTTATTCAACCATTTTACCAAGTAGAATAAAATATAAATCAACAACTTAATAATTATCCTCTTTGATGGGGAAACCTCCTTTACATTACAGAAATGAACAATTCTTGGACTATTACAAATGAAAAGACCTCATTTCTATATACAAGAGTCGAAGGGGTCACAATATAACTGGATCATATATAACAATAATAATGCAAGGGCACAATAATGAAAATAGTGGGCTTCTATGGGGCACAACAATAACAATATGCAGGCTACATTAACAATAATAATAAGGGGAATAAAATATTATTAAAGGGACCTAAACTGCCCCTCTCCTTAAAAAAAATTGCTATCCTCAAATTTTGACTAATTTTGGATGCTTTTGTATAAAATTATCATCCTCCCATGTGGAATCTTCAGTAGGTAAATTCCTTCCCTTATTGAAATACTTTGAAAATGATCGATTGTGTTGTTTTCAAGTTCTTGTTTCTGTGACTGCTTCAGGCTCAAATATTGTTTTTCCTTCTTCGTAATTTTTTGGAAATATTTTTTTAATTGGGCGTTTGTCACTAATAACCTTATTTAATCATGAAACATAGAAAATTGGGTGTACTCGAGAAGATGCATGAAACTCCAATTTGTATGCCATAGTACCAATATTTTGCAATACCTTGTAAGGATCACATTACTTTGATGATAATTTATTGTCCTTCTTAGATTGCTTGAGGGATATTTTTTTGTATGGTTATAGCCATAAAAATACTAAGTCACCTATGCCAAGAATTCTTTCACTATGACGTTGATGTGATTTTTGTTTCACTCGATTTTGCACTCAAGTGATGTTATCCTTTAAGAGTTGGAGAACTTGTTTTTGATGCTCAATGTGATATTCTGTTCCACTTATTGAACCTTAAAATTTTCTCTTAAATAAGCCATGATGGACTCTAGTTGATATTCATAAAGTGCCATAAATGTAGTCATTTTTACTGGAGTATGGAAGGATGTGTTATACCAGCATTCACCAAGAGGTAATCACTTGAAACAATGTGTTTTTTTATCAGATACAAAGCACGAATATATCCTTCCAAACATTTTTTTACTATCTTATTTTTCTCATCATATTGAGGATGATAAGATGATTTATGAGCTACTTGAGTACCAAGACAAGAATAAAATTCCATCCAAAAATTTCCAGTGAAAATGGGATCTCTGTCACTTACAATAATCTTTGAGTTTCCATGAAAAATTTGAATTATGTCCATAAATGATGCAGCAATTGTATTGGCTTTAAAAGGATGAGATAATGCACAAAATTGTTCATACTTGGTAATTTTATCAACTGCGACCAATATGACACTCTTTCCTTTAGACTTGGGTAAACATGTGATAAAATCCATTGAGAGCTCCTCCCAGTGCTGACTTGGAATAAATAGCTAAAGGTTGTAACAAAACTAGGGTCTTAATTGTGTCAACTTTATTTTCCTAAAAACCTAACATTTTTCCATAAAATTTTGAATATCAAATTTAAGGCCTTCCCAAAAAAACTCCTTATTGATCCTGTGATAAGTTTTTAAAAACCTTGAATTCCCTCCTAAGGACGAGGTGTGAAATTCCAAGTGAATCTTTTGTTTGAGTTGGGAATTATTATAATGATATAAACGATCTTTGTACCATAATGAATCATTTTTTCCAGCTAAATTTATGAGATGTACAAGGGTATTGTTGCAACTTTTGAAGACTAAAGACATACCGAAAACAACATACAGAACTCGTTAGGGTCATTATGAATTTTTCGTCATGCCTTTTTTCCTTACTAATGCACCTTCCATCTTTTAAGGTTTGATGAATTCCATTTTCAGACCCTTCCATAGAAAATTTGTGTTATTATTTTTTGATGATATACTAATCTACAACACGTCTTGAAAGGATCATGTTCAACATGTTGATAGGGTGCTCAAATTATTGGAAGAGACAAAATTATATGAAAAACCCTCCAAATATTTCTTTGGAGTACAAGAGGTGGAATATTTGGGCCATATTGTATCTGAGGACAATGTTAAGGTAGATCGTAACAAAATTAAATCCATAAAGGAATAGAAACTGCTACAAGTGGTGAAAAGATCAACCATGAATGTCATGATGAGAATAACAGAAATATGAATTATAATTTTAGAGACTCCAATGTTGGGTTTAATACCCACCACATTCCAAGGATCGATATGAGGAAGTTTTATTGAAAGGATCTATTAACATGGACACTATAGATGGAGCAATATTTTGATCTCCAATATGTGCAAGACACATAAAAGGTACACATTTCATCTTTATATTTAGAACCCAATATGTTTGTATGGTATCAATGTCTTTGTTCTCGTAAATCACCTGTCACATGGTAATTTTTTAAAGATGAAATGACAGAACATTATGAGGATACAATGAAAAAAATCTCTTTATCCAATTGATAAATCTAAAAGGAAAGGGTTCAGTGGTAGAGCACATTTAAGAGTTCTGAAAATTGAATATCATGATAATCAATATTCCAGAAGAGCATATGATTGATGTCTTCATAGGGACTATAAAGGTTAAAATTGAACATGAGGTTCTCCTTCGGGAACCTGATTCATTGGAGAATGCATTTAGGGTGGCAAGAAAAGTTGAAAGAAAATTATCGAAGAAAATAATTATACCACTTGTAACTATAAATATGGAAGTGTTGCTACTCCTTTCATTCCATAACCTACAAGGTTTAAACACAACAATTGGAATAAAAAAGAGAAAAAGGGATTTTCTATAGTTGTGACAGAAAATACAATAAAGGTCAGAAGTGCCTTGAGAAGAAATTATTTTACATAGGTTGTGAAGAGGAAGAAAGAAAAAAAAACATCAAAAGAGTAGGGTATAGACTAGGAACCAACCACGGAGATAGAAGAAACGAACTACCAATCCTCAAACTCTAAAGATAGAAGGATATATCAATAAGACAAGGGTAACAACGTTTATTGATTCAGGTAGTACCCATAATTTTATAGATTGTAATATAGCCAATGAATTGAATTGCTTCCTATATCCAACACTATAGTGTTAAGTGATGGTTGCAAGTTGAGGAGCTATAAATTTCTCTAGAAAGTGCCCAAATATCAAGCTAACCATGGTGGGATATGTATGACTAGTCCATTTCTTTCCATTCTAATAAGTGGTGTTGATTTTGTACTAGGAGTCCAACGGTTACAATCTTTGGGGCCGGTAAATTTTAATTTTCAAGATATTTTCTTGAAATTTTTTTGGGATGGAAAAGAAGTTGAATTAAGGGGTAACACAGAGAAAACAAGAA
This sequence comes from Pinus albicaulis, assembly GCA_034641835.2. NCBI lineage: Eukaryota > Viridiplantae > Streptophyta > Pinopsida > Pinales > Pinaceae > Pinus > Pinus albicaulis. The sequence continues at coordinate 1,482,648,398 of CM076582.1, forward strand.
ATCTAATCAGCTATGATACCAAATTTTATGCAACCATCTCACAAAGAAGAAGAAAATATCTATCAACAACATAAAAATTATCCTATTTTAGGGGGGAAATCCTTTACATTACATAAATAAACAATTCTTGGATGATTACAAATGACAAGACCTCCTTTCTATATATAGGATTATAAGGGGTCACATTATAATTAGATCTTACATAAAATCAATAATGTAAGGGAACAACAATAACAATAGTGGGCTTCTCTTAGGCACAACAATAAAAATACAGGAGCTACATTAACAATAAAGATAAGGGGACTATTATTATTATAGGCACCTAACAACAACTAAGGAAATTGATCCACTATGATAATTCATACTCCAACTCATCATTTAATAGATTGGAGTGGAAATTAAACAAAAGAGTTGTAAGTGAGAGGAGAGAGGAGCACGAGAAGAGGCAAGAGTAGTAGAAACCCATAATATCTAGAGAGGCTAAAATAGGAAAGACCTTATGTAGTTAGAAAATGAAATAGTTGGCTGAGTCTAGTATGGAATGATTGTACATATGTTGAGGCATAGTGTGAAATAGAATTGTATAGTACTTGTAGGAGTAATTTTTTGTGTATAAGAACAAGAATAAAATTTGTTATAATCTCTTATTTTGTCTCATGTGAATTATTTCTCAACTTTCTCATTGTAGATGTTAGGTTTTTTTTTTTTTTTTTTTTTTTGTGTGTGCGTTAGTATACAATAGTTATACACTCTATGGGTATAGAACATGTTTTTATTGGGATACACACAATGTCACAACAAAAGAATTTTTTTTACCTTTTATGTATTGCATGAAACAAAACATTAGTATAGTTTGATGTGTCTTAAATATAGAAAAATTGAGCATATGCAATGTTCCACAGTCAACAATGGTCCAACATAATTGACCTTTCATATAGATTCATTAACCATTGTCAACCATGGATAAAGATAGCTAGCCATAGCTAACCACGGTGAATAAAAGATAAAAATTGTTATCCATAGTCAAGCAGTGTCAACCTTCATCAAACATTGTTTGAAATAGTCATACATTGCCAATTATCATTAACATTGGTCAAATTATACATATATTCTCAATAAACAGAAAAATAAAACAATGGTAATGATATAGTACATAGATTTAACCTCAAAACCTAAATTGAGAAAAACATCAAACTATTTAGAATCTAACCTCTAATCTTTATCATCATTCAACTACATTATTTACATTACAATATATATGACCATGTGACATCAAAAAAATTTAATATAATAAACTCAGTTATATTACAACATTAATTCCTTAATCACAATTAAAAAACCATAAACTAAAACACCATCCCAAAAAAGAAAAGAAAGAAAAAAAAAAAAAAAGAATGAATACAAAACCCACCAACCCAATCACCCACTCTTTCACAACACGTGACCTCATGTTACACTCAACGCACATGAATCACACACGAAAATAGCCATACAAAAAGTATAGTAATCATCACATCAAATATGATGAATTATGTGCAAACATTTTAAACACAATAAACCATGCCAAAAATAATCTACATAATTAACTATGTCTAAACATAATTTAACATTACAATAAAAGCATAAAAATGAAAATGAAAAAACAATATAAATGAGAAATCAAACTTTATTTAGAGAGAACAAAAATATTAAAATATAAGAAATACCATAATTATAGATATATAATATTGCAGCGAAGCATTCCTTTTCCACATTAATTTTAAACTTTTCAACCTTTCAAGATATTGAATTATACCCTAGATTATTTTACGTAGATCCGTATTACACCCAAAACACCAACATAGTAATAAACACATGGTCAAATATTTCCTTAATTAGGATAGCAATGAAATTAAAGTGTGTATAGAGATAGTTTTCCCACGTTGAAAGGAGCAATTGCTACCTACATTATCATTACATATTTTTGGCACTTCGAGAGAAAGGAGCACTTGCTAGTTGCCTAGTAGCTAATTGTTAGAAAGTAAACCATAAGTTTGACTATTATTTAAAACCCCTTAAGACATTATATGGCTACGGCTCCCTTTTCAAAGTGGTCGGAGTAGTATATCTTCCGTGGTAACATACATTCGCTTTTCACCATGGCAGGCCTTGGGATTGTGTCCTCCTAATTTGCCATTACGTTACTAGGCCAACGTTAAGACACACTCGTAAAAACATTAATAATGGAGGAGAAGAGTTCTTTGGATTAACCACAATAATTTATGTCGAGTACATTTATCCGTGCGTAACAGACTTTCATTTATGATAGGATTATTATATTGGAACATTAGCAGAGAAACCACAACTAATATATTCCACGACAGAGAGTGCAGTTGAGTAACGTCATCCATTAATGGACGTTCTGTATTTTGAAAGGACGCTATCAGTATTTTGTTTTTTCTCGTTTGAAGGACGTTACCTGTATTTTACCCACTTGGAATATAACGAATGTAGGAGGGTGAAGCGTAGAGTGCAGGATCCGATGTTGTTATTTTGTTATTTTATGTTTGACAACTTTTCTTATTATGGAGAGCGAAAAAAAATAGTCGTTTAACTATGATTATATCGTCTGTATTCTGAACTGCAAGAATCTCTGCCATGTTTCGTAGCTTCCTCTACGTCCCATGCATCTTGTTTTATTGCATTGGTGTTTCTGTTTATATACTGCGATTATTGACCCGCGTCCATTTTTCAAACAAGTCAGTATCTGTGTGAAAGATTTCTGTAATATAAAATCAGCGTGTGGAGTTGTAGAATAAGCTGTCGAACATGAATTAAAATATAAAAATGTTATTTGACAAAGACTTGATGGTTGACATAGCTTTTAAAAGAACAAATTGGATACGAAGCCATTAGAATATGAAATTGAATTTTGACCAAATCCATGTGGGGAATCTATTAATGATATTGTTTATGTGATTAGATAGAATACGATAATATATAATAGTTACAAGGTGATCGTATACAAGGAAATTGAGTTTGTAAAGGAAAAGGAGTATACATGAAAGTCGTGTTACCATAAGTTTAAAATAATATTAAAATGAAAATTTAGATAATACAATTTAGTATTAATTTTTTAAAATAATAATAATCATAGATATTATTTTATAGATTTAAAGTAATAACATTGTAAACATTATATTTATAATGATTATATTATAACAATAATTAAAATTAAAGATGATGTAGATTGTTATCCAGAAATATATATATTTTTTTATGAGTTGGTAAGTTATACTCAAAAAGTTCAATCAAGATTGAAATATGTATTAGAATTATGAAGCCAAATTACTGAATTATTTCTCTAATTTTGTGTGGAAGAGATGTTGTAGTGCCTTATTATGTTAAGTGAATATTCTGATTAGTCAATAACATAAAAGAAAAATCAATCATATATGTGTATTAAACCACCCTAGATCAATCTTAACTTTTATCTATCAAAAACTAGGAAAGATGAAATCTCTGGAAAAAAGATTTTCACGTGTTAATCCCATCCAAAATTAATATAAATTTTGGTTAATATTATAAAAACATATTATTATTATTATTATTTATATTTCAAATCCTTTGAAAATTTAGCATAACATGTTTTTATATATTTGTCCAAAAAAAAATTATTAATATTTATGTATTATATTTACATATCATTATATTGAACATCTTTATATGAAATGAAATATAATTTTAACATTTACATAAATTATATATTATTAAAATCAAAATTATATTGATTGCAGAATCTGGATTATTTCAATCGGGATCCACTTTCAATCCGGATTATTTCAATCGGGATCCACCTTCAAGACGAGAAATGAATGAATGAATGATATACCATTATTTTATGATACTGTGGATAATCTCGACTCTGCAATCAAATAAAACCACAAAAAATTGAAAACCAAAATTATATTATTATCAAATTCTTATATATAATTTTCTCATATTTATAAATTCAAAACCATTAATATTATTATAAATTCTGATTATTTTAAATTATAATATGCTTTTAATATAACTCTAAATTAAATATAATCAAAGTTTTAGTTACTATAATTCACATTTAACATAGGATGAACTTTGCATGTGATGATTTTCCACTATTCTAAATTCATATAGGCAAGTGATTTAAGAAACTTGAATTTTTTCAATGAAAGAGAAAATATAGTTCTTTTTCGCTATAAAAATTTCAAGAATTATATTATTATTTTATTTTATTAATTATTAATTGCTTTAAAATGATTACACTATTATTCTTCTTAGTTGTAAAAATTTCAAAATTATTTTATTATTTTATTTTATTAATTATTAATTATATTAAAGTAATGTAAGATTATGAGTGAACACTATTCTTCTTAGTTGTAAAAATTTCAAAATTATATTATTATTTTATTTTATTAATTATTAATTATATTAAAGTAATGTAAGATTATGAGTGAACAGAGTTTTAATTATATTTTATAAAAAAAATACTATTATTGTATTTAAAATTATAATTGTAAAATTAAAAAAAAAATCAAAATTGTATTGCCAAATCAATTACCAAGTCTAACAAAGAAATGTAATTTTTAAATTAAATTAAAATTTTAAACATAATTTAATATTTCTCTTTCCTTTGACAAAATGAATTCAAGACAACCTAACCGTTAATCTCTAAGACAACCTAGTCATAATTTTTTCACTATGTCTTTAATGAGTTTTCATCTCATATAAATATCATTTTAAACATCCCATACTTCTTGGACATATAATGATATTTTATAGTTTTGTTTCATTAGCTCATTCTTTAACATTATAAAATTACATTCAATGAGATGAATATGAATAGTGTAGTGTTACATATTTGTAATGAAATTTCTTTCACATGATTATGATATTGAATTTATAATTTGTAGCATATGTTTTGGTAATTTATATAATATATATGGTAATTAATTAAAAAAAATGAAATTAAATTGGGTTATTTGTTTATTTAATAATTAAAAAGGAATTTAAAAGAAATGTATAGATTATGATTGTAATGTATATTATGTTACGTGAGATAATAAATTGTAAATACATAATTAGTATAGTTTTATTATAATAATAGATTTAGCAAGTGTTACTAGGAATTAAAGCTATTTTAAAATTTTTAAATGTTTATCTCTTCACATGTACTTAAAAGGATCTATATCCTTTTTGTGTGTGTAATTTTTCATTGTTTAAATTTTATTTTTGAATGTATAAATAGATTCTACTCATTAAAGTTTTATTGGATTCTTGGATTGTGTACACTATATAGATTAAACATGCACCTACAACAAATGTTTACTAGATTAAAAATTCATCTTAACAAAATTCAAAACATAAAATAGTAAGACTACTAAAAATATTTCATTTTTTTAAAATCACAAATAATATACACATAGTTGGCATTTAAATATTTTACTTCACATGGAAATACAAATATTTTACTTACAAATTACATTTTTCCACATTAAAATGTTTGGTTTTTATTAATATGTTTTAAAATAAAAAATAGTATTACTTACTCTTAAGTATTCAAATATTTTTTCATGATTTACATTAATTTTTTTTTTTATTAATAATATTTTTAAATGTCACACGCCAATTTTAATTTTAATTTTATTATTTTATTAGCAAACAGTTGATTTTTTTTTTCAATTACTTCACACAGTTTATTAATATACTATATTTTGATATTTTTTTTAAACTTGTAGAATTATGCATCTTTTTTAATAGATAAAAAATTTATTTCTTTTAAATAAATATTCTAGAGCTCAATCTAAAGGGATTTCCTGTGTGATCAAGGTGGACTTCATATTAAAAAAGAATCTTGTAAGAATATTTCATGCACTTTCAGTTATAAATAAAATATTTCAATCTTGACATGGGGTACATAATTTCAAAAAGACTTTAAAAGGAGCTAAAGAAATTTGTAGTTAAAAAAAGTGTGGTTGAGATGTTATACATTTCAAAAATATTTCAAGAAAGGATTTAAATAAATTATTTGAAGATCTATGTTACCTATTTTATCTTGACATCAATTGTATATATATCTATATATTGAAATAAAACGTGAAAATAAAATATGTGAATGTTGTATATAATAAAATATTAAATATCCAAACAAAGTTGAAAGAAATAAAATGTGCTTCGTAATAGCATTAACAAGAGGGAGACTTGTAATTCATTGAATTGCTAATACAAAATTAAAATATATTAACCTAATAATAAAATATTATGTTTTAACAAAGATTCAATGTTGATCATCAATAAAATATTCAACTTGGGCATAATAATAATAATAAGATTCAACATGGATCATCAATAAAATATTTTAATATGTATGATTAAGTAGCTTTTACCTATATTTAAAAATATATTAATAAGAATTGAACCATTTTAGTTTAGACAATGTGGGCTAGGTATTTTTTTAGTATATTTTGTGTCAATATTCCATCAAATCTAACAATTTGTTTTGGAGTTATGTATTCCATATCTAGAGAACCACTACAAATTCATTGGGATCTATCAAGGGATAAGAGTGATATAATTTGTTTTTTTTAATTTTGTACTCTATAAAAGTTTTACTCCAAAAAGTTTTGATCCCCATGTGTCCTTATAAAGGATCTACACTAATTTATAGGTTATAGATAAGAGTAAGAAAGAATTATTTTTATCATATCTTCTTAGAGATAAGTTGTAACATTTTTTTTTAATTAGAAATTTATTCTTATTATAGTCTATATAATTATTCAATTTAAAAAATATTTTATTTTTATTTTTAACAATATACGTGTCATTAATATATGTCACTATAATTAAACACAAAATAAATTAGAGTCCGTTATACTCTAGAATGCTCCACTTGACAACATTTAATTGCTAAATATTGTAACAATAATTTTTAATATTATTTAATTATTGTATATGGAATGTGAATATGTTTTTAATAATATTTAATTTTATATAATTGAATTGAATAATTTTTGAATATTTAATTTAATTTTGCTATTTTATTTTATTTTATTGTGTATAACTAAATTTTTAATTTAGTTAAAAAAGAGTGAAATTTTAAATTACAAATTCTAAAGAAAATAAATTATAACTTATTCTGCCTCTGACCAATACTGCTTATTAGAGAAAATTGCCTCAGTTTCTTCTTTTATATTACAATCCACTGTCGAAACTGTAAGTTGATTGAATACATCAAATTGGGATACCAAACAAATCGAAACTGTAAGCAGATTGAACACATCAAATTGAGATACCAAACAAATTATTTTCTCTAATGTTCCACTTTCGAAAAAGATTTCTTCATAAAAAGAGCATAAATAAGTATAGAAAATCTTCATTCTATTTTTTATTTCTGTCAGTAAGGATGACCCTCATATATTTTTTTCAAGTATAGTCTATTTATTACTCTCAAATGTATGTTTGTAGTAAGATTATTGTTTCTAATGATCATTTTTATGTTCATTATACAATTTAAGAAAATTTAAAATTTAAAATATTTTTAAAATTTAATTAACATAATTAAAATTAATTATTTAATTGTGTTCATATTCGTCCGATCTCCCTAATATATTACAATTATTCGAAATGTTTTTTTTTAACATATCGATGAGAAATATATATATGCATTTCAGCATTTCATAAAAAACAGTGCTCAAGTTCAGTCACAGTAAATATACCATCACTTTCAGGTTTCATTATCGAGTTTCACAGTCCTTGACCGTGAGTCATTGGATACTGCAAATATTAATATTTATACAAGTATGTAGATTTATAAAGCACCTAATTAAGCATGCCGAAATATCCTCAATTGTTTTTTTTTTTTAATAAACATTAACTTTTGACAGAGACTTGGGGGTTGACTTAAAAGTCAATATTATATAAATTAGTGTCTGGATTGTTCTTTCTATTTTTCCTATAGACTGTCATAGGAAATATTTGTTTTGTCTTATTCTTATGTTATTATGCTGGATGGGAAACTCCATCAATGAAAATGGAATTAGGATATAATTTGTTAAAAATAAATAAATTTAATTGATGTGTGTTTGTTACCCAAAGTATTCTGGAGTACTCTCACACATTTAACGAAACAAAAAAAATATCCTAACTAATAAATTCTGTTATATATATATATATATATATATATATATATATATATATATATATATATATATATATTGTTTTATATAATTAGTATCGATTTATTTGAACTATGGACTTAGCAAGAATTTACAGGAATCAAATTTATTGAAGTGCAAATCATTTTTATAATAAAAAATGTGATAAAATTGCTTTCCAAAGATCGTTTTTTTCTAGAGACTTGATAGATGATGATTAAGATTAATTTCTCTCTTTTTACCTTTGTATATACTTTTTCGTTTTTTAAATGTATAAATAGGTTGAACCCCTTGAAAATCCTTTAAATATATGGAATAAAATAGCTTAAACATGCAATCCTAACAAATATTTGCTCAATTCAGAATTAACCCTCAATAAAATGGTCCAAATGTAAAATAATAACACTTAAAATGCTATAACAATAAGAATTTAATTTTCCAACTAATTATACTAGCACAACCACATTAATAAATGTCATTGATATATGTTGATAAACACATACCAATCACATGCACAACTACATTAGTAAATATCGATGCTATACAACAATAAGCATTATCGGTATATATTTAATATTAATATTGATATTGATATTAATAAATATATAATCATAATAATTATTATTATCCTATAAAATCTTATAATTATATTATAATTATCATAATAACTATAATAATTCTTATTATATTATAATAATATAATAAACTCAAGATATTATAGATCTTAATATTATAAATCGAATGGATTACAAACATTGCTACAATGATTGTGAGATTAATTGATATTATAGACATTAAGATTAATATTATGAACTCTAGGATTAATATTTTAAACACTAATAGTAAACCCTAATATTATAAATTATAAACCCAATATTAAACCTTAATATCATAAACCCAATAATAAAAATCACTAATATTATAAAATTAATATTAAACCCTATTTTGTAATTTAATAATGCGACGTTGAATAAATTTCAACGTAATACAACATTGTGAAAATTATTATGAGATTGATTGTTATACCAAGACAATGATTCTCACATTGTTTTTTTGGATAGATTTTTTTTAACATTCCAATTTCACAAGATTAAACCATAATATAAAATGCTAACATTATAAAATGAAACATAATAAACCCTAAGCTTAATATTACAAAACCTAATATTCAACCCCACTATAATAAATTTTAAACCCAATATCGTAAACCCTAATATTAAACTCCAATTTTGTAATTTCATAATGCAATGCTGAATAAATTGCAATGTAATGTAACACTGCGACAATGATTGTAAAATTGATTGTCGCATTGAGACAATGTTTTTTAGAATGTGACCTTGGGTAGATTTTTGTACCATTCCAATGTCACAATATTAAACCCTAATACGAAATACTAATATTATAAAACCCAATATAATAAAGGATAAGTTTATTATTATAAATCCTAAGTTTAACATATTAAACCATAGGATTATAATCCCAATGATTACTATTATAAACCCCAAGATTAATATTTTCAACCCTATCCATCCATTATAAGCCTCTATGGACAACATGGTCGTCCAATATGGTTCATTATAGGTCACTTATAGATAGACCATGATTCTTGAGGTAAGTATGGCTCACCATGGTAGTCATGTTGACTATTGTTGAATATAATGCCCATGTTTACTATAGTGGACCATGCTAACAATAATTAACATATGTTTATATATATATATATATATATATATATATATATATATATATGGGTTTTCGAGCTCTTATTTTTTTGAGTTAAATAAAGCACCTTTGAGTGTGAAAAGGGGCTAGATCATATTGAGTAGGTCAACTTTGACCAAATCAACAACGCTGTTATGGAGGAGTGGACAATTAATGAGGAATAACGTAGTTTTGGAGGGAGATTGATTGCATGGAGGTAGTGACCTAATTGAGTGGGGCTAAGGGTAAGGAAGATCATAACTTATATAAGGAAGAGGATGGCAACCATATTGGTGATGTTTTTTCTTATAATTTTGTATATGGTATGTTTAGATTTTTGGCATTCTTCAACTGTTTAGTTGAGTTTGTAGTGTTGTTTAGCACAGGGTGTTCCTAAGTGGGAATCCCATCTCTTTCCTTGAGAGGCCATTTGGAGTAGAATTTCACTTCATTTCCACACTTAGGCTTATTGCCAAGCTTCAGTCTTCAGCTATAACGCAATTTTTGCAGAATATTGTGCTGCGTTGTAGGGTGCAGTAGTGGAGTCTCATTTTGGGTGTCTTCAGACCTAGCTTTGTTGTGGAGGAAGGTTTCCATTCATTGGAAGGCCTGTAAAGAAGTCCCTTGAGCTTTATTGATACATTTAGTAGTAGGCTAAGGAGTATTTACCCCCTACAACACAGTTTCAGCCCAGATCTACGTTATTTTAGGGAGAAGTTGTAGGGGTAGTTGCAGTGGCTATTTTGAGAGGTGATTTCTTCAGTGGAGAAGCTATTATTTCATCTGAAGGATCTATTGGAGAAGATATGTAATTTCTACATCAGCTCCAACCATATCTTCTCATTAATGTGGTTGCAGCTTATCTTCAACCCTAGGGCTACAACTTACATTGGCACACTGTGTGCATTTTTTGGAAACCCTCTTGGGTTGTCTTGGAGAGCTGATCTAGTGCCCAAATCTATATGTTTAGACTTTATTAGGGCCTATATCAGTATTTTTACATCATTGTATCATCTCCAGCTATATTTATGCTTAATATGACTGTGTTGTAGTTTCTCTCCAGCATTTTGTATTGTAACAAGAACTCATATTTGGGAGTGTTTTCTTATGAGAAGCTTGTTTCCTCATTGTATATGATTTATGCCTCACTATTTTGTATGGATTTTGTTTCCCTAATACATAATTTTATGACTCCATATTGGTCTCGTGGTTTCATGTGTTAAATATTTGTTGTTGTTTTCATTTTATGAGCTATATTGTTGCTTTTCCAATTTGGGAATACTACATAAAAATCAACCATAAAACCTCAACTATGATCTCATTCACCTACCACCATAGAGCCAATTACCTACTTTTTTTTATGGAGTTGATGAATGTACTTTGGTCACACAAATACACACACACACACACATACACACAAACACACATATACATCCATTATGGACCTATGGAATATGAGCCAACCATGGGGCAGACGCTTGAGGTAAGGTTTTCGGAGGAGCCAACCATGCGACCTTTACAATATGAACTTGCCCCATATTATTTTTTTGTGAAGGTATTTTGGATCTGACCCTCATGTGACCTTATCATTTGGGGTCATCGTCATCTGCATTATGACATTGGGATGATTTCATAAAACCATTTTGTAGCCCATGAGAGGTCCCATATGTTACACATTTTTTTAAATTTGATGAATTATAAATTGTCATTTGTACCTTCCCCTTGGAAGTCATCCATACTACAACATCATCAATATAACGTGTCATCCCACGTCATTTTCACATCATCCTTTGTTCCCACATCATTTTTCATCCATCCACCACATGTCATAATACTAACTTGCCATTTTCATTTCCACATCATTACATCCAAAAAACCATAATTTTCCATATTTATGTTGCCTTGTTTGGCTAGGCTCAGGTTCCAAATATAATGCGTGCCAATAAAACCCTCAATCGTTGTCCTGTTCGGAAATGATTTGCAAGAAGATTGCAATCTCACCTGAATTGACTATGGGAGGATGCAAAAGGAGGCTTATACAACCTTGAGGGACATGGTGATGTGTTATTATTATGTTTTCCTATCTCTAACATTCATAAACTAATTTTTTGCATTTACATTAATCACTTAACATGATTTATAATCCCACGAACCATTAACTTAACAATGTCATGCAAAATCATAGACCATTACTATGCCAAGTAAATATAACTGAAAAAACTACTATTTTACAATAGGTAATAAAAAAATACACACATTAACGCATACGAACACCAAAATTACCATGGTTAATCCAACTGTGGGACTACGTCCAAAAGAACTCTTTCTTATAATAATGTTTCTTCGTACAAAGAAAATTCTTGTCCTGCGCACTAAGCTGTAGGCTGTCTGCACACTAATATGTAGAGTCAGGCCTTTGCACACTCAGTTGCAGAGCCTCTTCTTTGCACCAAACTATAGATCACATGATGAAACCATAAAAAAAAATCTAGATCCAAACATCAAAATAAGATGTCTCTCTTCTTATTATTTCACCCTATTTATTGTATTACATCATAGGGATACATCACTACAATACCATGGTTGAAATACCATGGACTCCTCAAAACAAGAAAATATGTCCCAATACCCATTAGAAAATAGTGCGGTTTATAATAAGGAGGGACTTTGACCCACCCTGAACTCCCTTTAACATGGCGCGGTATATTTACTTCGCGCTCTGCTCCACCAAAATGCAGTGTATTCTGTTAGACTTCTGTATTTCATAGTATCACTAGGTGACTGATTAATTTCTCAGATCTTTCATATTGAAAACAATATTCCATGGCTATCATTTATTTTCAAAAAAAATGGGAAATCCTGACTATCAAGAACTTCAAAAGAATATATGTGCCTTTTAGTTCAAAAGAAGGGGAAAAAGTTGTTGATAAGGAACACAAAGCAGCAGCGCCAAAACTATCATTAAGGAAAAAGAGAAGATAAGGAAATAATGCAATAAGAAAAGCACAAAAGAGAGGTTGAGAATGAAAAATAGAGGCAAGAAGCAGCATTAGACCATTACAAAGACAAAGGAAGCAGAGAAGCAGTTAAGGTAGAAAAAAAGCAAAGGTAGAGTTGTGAACACTACGCAGGTCAAGTCATGAACACGGGAAAAGTAGTGAATGAGTCAAGTATTCTACGAACAACAGAGAAACAAATGGGCACAACCAAAAGAAACAAAGTCAGAAAACCAAAATAAAGGAGTAGTGAGGACCATTGGATTTGAGCATCGATCAACGACGGAGATTAAATTTCATATCGCATATCAGTGAGTTTTACAGTTATAAGATAAGAAATCACAAGTTAAACTATTTAAGTTGCAGTGCGATAAGTCACAAAAGATGCGAAATGCGAAGTGCAAGATGACATGGAAATGACCTAGCCCTGGTCCACATACCGCACATCACAAGTTTTAAGAGTTAAGTGCTAAGATTTTGAGTTATAATCACTAAAGTGTGATATGCAATGTGGTGGGGCCCGATCGCAAATCGCACATCACAAGTTTTAAAGGTTAAGTGCAAAGGTAAAGTTAAGTCTTGCGCCATGCGAAGTGCGATGTTGGCATGGCTACGATGTAGTTTCAAAGGAAAAATCAAAAGGATTTCAAATACATAGGCAGAGCATTTTTTGTGTTAAATCACATTGGAGGAGAAAAAGAGATTATACCGTAAAATATTTGGAAGGCCGAGGGCGATGTGGGATGCCAGGTGGGACCCGATTGCAGTCAGAAATCGCAAATCTTAAAATTTAAGTTGCAGAGGTAAGTTTTAGAATCGCCGAAGCACGATATGCGACTTGGGTGGGACCCAATCACATATTGCGGTGTGTGCATCAAAAGTTTCAAAAGATAAGTGTTAAATAAAAGGAAAAAGACAGTGAAATACAAAGTGCGATGTTGGTGTGAATGCGATGTGGTTCCAAGATGAAATATAAAGGATTTCAAGTCTAGGCATATGAATTTTTTACATTTTTTGTGAAGAAAAGGGGCTAAGCACGACAACAGGGGTCCGAAATGGGTGGCATCTGTTATCGCCCACTCCACGTTTCGCACCCTCATATTTTTCACCCCCCTCTCTATTATCCTTTACCACCTGATACCCCTCTGAAAATTTGTTTCTGCTGGCCTCCAAACCACCACTACATTTGTTTGACCATTACCACTGCTACTACGCCACGTCCACTGTCATCCGTTCACATCCAGGCTTATGAGGTTTGTGTGCCATTTTATGAAGAAATAGGCCAGAACATGGAATAAGGACTTGTAATACAATAAGCCTCGACAATGTGTGAAAGAAAATGAGTTTGAATTGAGAAAGAGGTGTTGATACAGAGCATATCAGCATAATCACCCAAATAATGAAAAGTAACCAGTGCTACACCAGATTGAATTACCAAATGCCAGTTTCCTGAAACGCAGGGCTAGATGTTAGAGCCACCATTGGTTACCTCTTCTTGACCATCACAACCACCTCTAAGCTTAATATTTGATCTTACAAAGAGCCATCGAAGTGTTTGGATCCATGAAGAGCTGCCCAAAATTAATTTTGCAGGCAATGTTTGTCAGATATTTTTTTCTCGAGCCTTGCATGGCCACACTTATCCATTATCTATAAAATTGTAATCAATGAAAGGTTTTCGAGTAAGGTATGACAACCGACTTAGTATTTAGATAAATACTGCATGCCTTATCAGTATCAAGGGTTGGAAAATTGGACCCTGCTAGAACTTGCATTGTAACAAGTATTGAAGCACTGTAATTATTTGAGTTGGGCATCAATAATAAGAGACCATTCATGGGATTCTTGAGCTATGTTAATGGTGATGTTCTTGCTTTGTGTTACTATTTTTCCACTATCTTTCCATGTTGTGCATCACTTTATCTGATTTCAAAATAGAAAATTTAGATTAATATTTGCTAAAAGAGCACCTTAATTCTATTTTTGTTTGTTATCTTAATGTTTTCCTCTGAAGTTTAGTTAAATAATTCATAGCTTCTCTTTATCTATTTTTGAACCCACTAATTTCTCCCATCTCATATTCACACTGCCAATAAGATCCAATCAGCATAGTTGGCTTGCCCTGTGAATGCCCTTGAAAAATTGATGCACAATTCATCCTTTTATGACTCCATAGCCCAATGGATTAGCTTCTGTAGACCTGCTCATCTAACCAATAAATTCAATAAAAAAAAACTAGTTTTCTCCATCACTGTAACTAGCCTAATATCAGAACTTGTAATTATCAAGTTAAATCATCAAACATAGAGAGCTCTCTCTTAGCCTAGGAAGGCTAGGTCTTGGACTCCAAAGTGGTTTGATGTTGTCCTCTATTATTTTTTCTTTCCAATATTACAAATTATGGGGTGCTAACATAATGGCGACCATATTGCGGAATGAGTTATTGAAAAATCTCCCAGTCAAAATATTGTACAATTCAAGTATGTTCCAAGATTGGTATCTGGTTGCTGATGGTGAACAGTAGCTAGACACAAGAAAGTTGAAATCGTCCACATGGCCAGTCAAAAATTTTTAGTTGACCTAAATACTCCACTAGTAGAAGAATCCAGATTGGTTATGAATATACAATGACCCCACTCTCTGACTGATTGACAAGATGGACCCAAGAATACAATGCAGTTATTATCCAATGAATAGGGATCACATTGCTACATTCCGACGCAAAATACCTCAGGTAAATTGGGACAAAAATATGCCTATTTTTCAAGATGAGAAGGTTGATGATTCTTTGTTACATCTCATACATTTCATTTACAGTCATGGAGGTTGAAAGTTGAATGGCATGAGGATTTCCTCATGAAGATTTTCATGGTAACATTAGAAGGGAAAGCATAGGAATGGTATGAAGGTCTGAACCCTGGTAGTTTGTTTTCTTTAAAATATTTCCACAAGGTGTTTTATGAGCATTATAAAGAAAAGTCTCCATCTTTATAATTAGTTGAAAATTGTTGTGACCAATCTGAGGATCTCATACTGCCTTGTAAATATTGATGAAGATTACGAAATTGGCATCCTGAGGATATATTAGAAGCAATTCATGAATTTCATTCTCAAGTTAATTTTCATGAAAACCAAGATAAGTTAGTTGAAAATGAAAGAAATCAAGAAATGAAATAAGATCCACAAGATCTCTCCGTGGGGAAAAATGATAATTCATCTTCTCTTTTGTGTGAGGTCAAAGAAGAAATTCAACCTCATGATCACTCTTCACAACATAAAGAAAAATATTGTTGTTCAATACAAAGAAAACAAAGACTCCCTCCTCCTTTAAGTGAAGAATAAATCAATCAGATTCTAAGCATGTAGCCAGCCTCTCAATTTTTATGTAATGAAGAGATTATTTCTATTTGTTCTACTACTAGTTTACGTACTGAAGCATTTACTCTAGAGGAAACAGAAGAACAAATTGATACTAATTCTATTCTACTTTCTCAATAAGGCCTATTACCATAAAGTGCTCCTATTCATCAAAATGATGGCCTTGAAACAGAATTCAGCCAAATCAGTCAAGACATATCAATTTTTCTTGAGGATAGCATAGTGGTGTATAATGAGAATGCCATGTCAAATGACCATGAAGAATGTGTAGATATTATATTTCAAAAGGATCTTGAGCATGACAAAGTGAAATAAGGAGCAACTCTAGATGAAGTTTGTTATTTAAATCCTCAGGGCCATGTATTGTTCCAAGATCATTTTGCTAGTTTCTTAGAATAATCTAAAGAAGGAGTATGCTATGCCAGGAATGGTTTGTTGCAGATTTTAAGGAAAAGTATGAGCACTGTTGTTCAAAGGAAAGTAAGAGTGGAGTGGCCCTTTTTTTTTCTCAGCCCACTCAAAAAAGTGCATAAGAATCAATCATGTAGTCATTTACTTGATTGGTTGCACTAGATAAAGGAGTTCACTTAGTGTATATATCATCTCCAAGTTAGATTATGGTAGGTATGTGTGCAAATAAGCTTGGTACTCTGAGCATATTTCAAATTTTAGTTTTATATTTGTTTTCATTTTCATATTATTATGTCTGAGACTTTACTTTCAACTTAGTTTTGGTTTAAGCATTCAAGTTTTCAAGGTGAAGTAGTATATTTAGCTTGATGGATTGCAGTGGATAATTTAAATTGTAGCTTCTGTTCTTATTTCAGTATGCTAATAAGCTAGCTGGCCAATCATGTGATCTATTTTTATCAGTCAAAATCAAGAGGAACAATCGGCTAGTTTCTAGTCACTAAGTTGCCTGAAAGATCAAGATACAAGTTGTGGGATCAACCTAATGGATCAGAATACTATTCTATGGTGTTATTGACACCTCCTGAAGGAGTTACCATCCCCAATTGGATCCACTATTAGACTCCTATATTTCACAGTATCACTAGGTGACTGATTATTTTATCATATCTTTCATACTGAAAATAATATTCCATGGCTATCATTTATTTTCAGGAAAAATGCGAAATCCTGACTATCAAGAGCTTCAAAATAATCTATGTGCCTTTCAATTCGGTAGAAGGGGAAAATGTTGATGATAAGGAAACTAAAGGAGCAACACTAGAACTATCATTATGGAAAAAGAGAAGATCAAACAATAATGCAGTAAGAAATGCATAAAATAGAGGTAGAGAAAGCAGCAGAGAAGCAAGGAGCAGCATTAGACCATTAGGGAAGACAAAGGCAGTAGAGAAGCAGTTAAGGCTCAAAAAAAATAAAGTCAGAGTCATGAATGTGCTGGACAGTGTCGTGAACGCTAAGTAGGTCAAGTCGTGAATGCAGGAAAAGTAGTGAACGAGTCAAGTATTATACGAAAAAATAAGAAATGAATGGGCCCAACCAAAAGAAACAAAGGCAGAAAACCACAGAAAGGAGCAGTGATGACCATTGGATCCGGCATCGATCAATGACGGAGATTAGCATCATGCATATTGGCAAGCTTTACATTTATAAGATAAGAAATCACAAGTTAAATTGTTTAAGTTGTGATGTGGTAAGTCACAAAAAATGTGAAATGCAAAGTGCAAGATGAGATGGCAGTGACGTGGCCGTGGCCCGCATACCACACATCAAAATTTTTAAGAGTTAAGTGCTAAGGGTTTAAGTTATAATCACTGAAGTGTGATATGCAATGTGGGGGGGGGGGGGGGGGCAATCACAAATATTACATCACAAGTTATAAAGGTTAATTTCAAAGGTAAATTTAAGTCTTACGCCATGCGAAGTGCGATGTTGGCATGGATGCGATGTAGTTTCAAAGGAAAATTCCAAAGTATTTAAAATCCATATGCAAAGCCTAATCTGTGCTAAATCACATCGGAGAAGGAAAAAGAGATTACAATGTAAAATCTATGGAACGATAAGGGTGACGTGCAATGGTAGGTGGGACCTGATCGCAATCACAAACCGCAAATCTTAAAAGATAAGTTGCAAAGATAAGTTTTAGAATAGCCGAAGCACGATATGCGATGTGGGTGGGACCCAATCGCATATCGCAGTGCGCACATCGCAAGTTTCAAAAGGTAAGTGTTAAAGAAAAGGTTAAAGATAGAAAAATTCGAAGTGCGATGTCGACGCAGACGCGATGTGGTTCCAATATGAAATCTAAAGGATTTCAAGTCCAGGAATATAAAGTTTGTACGTTGTTTTGTGAAGAAAAGGGGCTAACCACGACAACAGGCGTCTGAAATGGGTGGAGTCCATTAACACCCACTCCTCCACGTGTCGCACCCTCACAATTTCACACCACCCTCTCTATTATCGCTTACCACCTAAGACCCCTTTGAAAATTTGCTTCTGCTGGCCTCCAAACCGCCGCCGCATTCATTTGACCATTACCACTGTTGTTGCACCACATCCACCGTCATCGCTTCACATCTGGGCTTATGAGGTTTGTGCGCCATTTTATGAAGAAATAGGCCAAAACATGGCAAAAGGACTTGTAATTTAATAATCCCCGACAAGGTGTGCAAGAAAAGGAGGTGGAGTCTAGCAAATGGTGTTCATACAGAAAACATTAGCATAATTACCCAAATAATTAAAAGTAACCAACGTTGCAGCAGATTTAATTACCAAACACCATTTTTCTGAAAAGGAGGGCCAGAGGTCAGAGCCACCATTGGTTACCTCTTCGTGACCATCACAACCACCTCTAATATTATTATTTGATCTTATGAAGAGCCATCGAAGCATTTAGATCCATGAAGACCTACCCAAAATTAATTTTGTAGGCATTATCTGTCAGAGATTTTTTTCTCAGGCCTTGCATTGCCACACTTATCCATTTTCTGCTAAATTGTAATCAGTGAAATGTTGTCGAGTAAGTTAGGTCAATTGACTTAGTCTTTATATAAATAATGCATGCCTTAGCAGTATCAAGTGTTGGAAAATTAGACCCTGCTGAAACTTGCATTGTAATAAGTATTGGAGAAATATAATTGTGTGAGTTGGGCATCAATAATAAGAGACCATTCATAGGATTCTAGAGCTATGTTAATGGTGATATTCGTCCTTTTTGTTAATGTTTTTCCTTTTTCTTTCCATGTTGTGCATCAATTTATCTGATTCCAAAACATGAAATTTAGATTAAGATTTTCTAAAAGAGAACCTTAATTCTGTCTTTGTTTGTTATCTAAATGTTTTCCTCTGATGTTTAGTTAAATAATTATTAACTTCTCTTTAGCTATTTATGAACACACTACTTTCTCCCATCTCATATTCACAGTGCTAGTAAGATACAGTCTACATAGTTAGCTTGCCCTATGAATGCCCTTGAAAATTTGATGCACAATTTAGCCTTTTATAACCCTATAGCCCAATGGATTAGCTTCTTCAGACCTACTCATCCAACCGATAAATTCAATCAAAAGAACCATTTGTCTCCATCACCGTAACTATCCTAATATCAACACTTATAATTATCAAGTTAAATCATAAAAACAAAGAGAGCCCTCTCTGAGTCTAGGAAGGCTAGTTCTTGGACTCCAAAGTGTTTTGATATTTCCTCTTTCATTTTTTCTTTCCAATATTACAAATTACGTGGTGCTAAAATATTCACCAAAATCTAGGCTAGGTTGGGTTTCACTCAAAAGGCCCCCAACACTCACATGAATCATCCCGAGTAACTCAGCTAATTCTCCCTTGATATTTGTTGTGATGTTGTCGTAGGGTTTGCTGAATTTCTGCAGTATCTCTATGACTGACTTCTCCTCACTTCATACTTCTTCAAATAATTCCTCTATCATTGTTCTGGATGTCTTTTTCAGTACTCTTTTCTCTCTCTTCCGAAGCTCCCATATAGTTCCTGAGATAATTGCAGAGCCTGATCCTGCCATGGTTGAGTCCTCTCTGCCAAAATTTTTTCTACCCTTCTCAACTCTTATAGCTTCCTCTAGAGGGCATCTTCCTCACTGATCTTGGGAAGCCACTCTAAGATTCATTGGGTCTTTTCAATTTATGAATCCCCTCCATCTTCTTCTGCTTCTACTGGATGTCTTCTTCCAAATTATGTACATTTGGATCCTCCTCTAGTGAAGTTTAAATTTGTAAAGTCTTATCCAAAAAAATCCCACAATCTGTCGTTTATGTGGATATTCAAACCACTGAATTCTTCAAGTTGGTCTCCCTTTGGTCTCATATTTATGGTGGCGTGGTTGGTGGTCGCTTCATCTGTAGCTTATTGATCTTCATTTCATATGAAAATTTCACTTCCGCAATTTTCTCCTTATACCCTTTTACCGTGAGGCTAAGGTTTATGACCTTGTATTCGATTGGTTCCTCTTCTTGGAAATTAATGTTTGGGACTTCTATGCATGTGGCTTCGACTAACTATTTCCATTTTTGTTGGTGTTTTTTTTCCTGGTCCTTCTCCTTGATGGCCTAGTCGAGTTGTTTCTCCAATGAAGCTAGCTCTTGTTCTACATGAATATTCAATTTTGAGGTGAGATTTTTTTTCTGTTTCAATTCATTTATGATTCCTTGATGTAGCTCATGCAATGCCTAAATTTACAGCATTGTGATGTTCATGCTGACATACCACCATACCTTTTTCTACTACTTTACCTCGGTGGAGTCAAACAGCAGAGCTCCAACACATATCTGCATTATGTGCACCACAAATATCGGCTATATTAGTATTTTTTGTCAAATTACTTCCCTTATATGAATTGGTTGTCTGGATATCTATGCCAATATTTTTAACTCCGTGATATGCTCCTCGACACCTGCTAGTAGTGCGTTTTAGTGGTCCTCTATCTTGTTCCATGATTTCACTTTCGCCTCTTGAATTTTCTCCTTGATCTCATCTAGGACCCCATCAACAAGGACCAATGGTGTTACATCCTTTGAATTATATAACTTCTTCTTCTTCTTTTTTTTGCTCGGGAAAGCTTTGCTATGTGTCTTTCTCTATCCTTTTTATGTTTATATCTTCTCCTTATTCTTCTCATCGCCTCCAGGAGGATATTGTTCACCATCGTCGTGTTTCTACTCCTCCTCTTCCTCTTCTTCATCATTTTATTTATATTCTCCACTTGGTTCTCCATGCTCTGATGTTTCATTATTTTCCTCACTATCCTCTACATATTTCTCCATCGCAGTCATTAATTCTGCAAGCCATTCTTGTACTAGTGTGAGGAGATCATCTTCAATTACCAAGTATGGGAGGGAATTCCATGTGTTCATGTTGTCTTTGCGGGCCTGTATATATATTCTATCAAAATATTCCTTGAAATTCATAACAAAGCTATATTTATGCTATAAACATGGTGACAGTCGAGGGTAATGGTTCAACAACATATGAAAATCTATGTGATATAATACAAAAAATATTTTTTTTCCTGCGCTCGTGATGCGTGAATTGTCAACTTATTACATGTAGTTATATAAGCCCATAATACTACTAGAATTATAAGATCTGAATCATCACTATTGACATTGCATACCTTAGTGAGTGCATTCTTCAAAATTGTATTAAATACTTACACTATTCCATTGGCTCGAGGGTGATAAGGGGTACTCTTTTGATGATAGACTTGGAATTCCTGTGTTAATGCTTGAATAGTTTTATTTAGAAAGTGTGAACCTTGATCACTCATCAAAATATTCAAAAATCCAAATCTAGACAATAAATATTCTAAAATAAACTTTGTTGCAGTTTCCACGTTGCAGTCCCTTAATGGTCCTGCTTCAACCCATCTTTTCAAGTAATCAGTTGTTGTAATTATGTGCCGCGTACCGATCCTTTTTCTAGGTTGGTTGACTGGTCCAAAAAAATCAATAGCCTACTTTCCAAAAGCATGAAATGTAGCTTATGATACCAATGGCATCTTATATCTTCTAGAAGGCTTCCCAATTTTTTGACACACATCACATGCTCTACAATACTCCTTTGCGTATTTATGTAGTGTAAGCCACCACAATCCTGCTCTCAAATTTTTTTGCACAGTAGCTTTTCCTGCATAGTGTCCACTAGCTACGCCCTCATGAGGCTATGCTAGAATCACCTGTTTGCACGTGCTAACCATATAAATATAAATTTAAATGAGATGGAACCACCCAAGAGTCCACTGACTAATGGGATCAACTAGTGATTGAAGGGATCATATGGATGGCAGAAATAGTAGTATACGAAACATTGGGTAGTGTTATTTGAAAAATTCCCATTAATTACATGCTATTAACCAATCCCATGATGAAATTCCCATAGCCTGGAGGATTATACCCAAAAAATGACACCACAATTCACATAGTGGTCAATTTGGTCATCATCATATAATACTTGATTTGATCAATGGTAGTGATCATTATTTCTTGGTGAAAGTGAAGAACCTGAAAGATGAATTCCAGAATATCATTTCATAGCATAAAACTAGCTACTCCTATCAACAAAATTATACACAACTGGAGAGTAAACAAATTCCACATAAATGACAATATCTCTTCCCCCTAGGTCAATGGAAAATGGTGGAAGAACATGATAAGTTACAAAGGTGTGGCCATCAAAGGATTAAAGGTTAGTACATGACTCAATGAGTTTTGAAGAACTCAGATCTCTCTAACATGATGACACCATGATATAAGTGGAGGTTTCTTCATCCACTATAGTGTAGCAAAACATATTTCTATAGATATGCGCCAAGATATGAAGAGTAACATGATGGGAAAACCTATACTAGCTTGAACCAATTCCAAACATAATCAAATTCAAATGTAAGTAATAAACCCTTTTGATAATGGTCAAGAATTATTTTTTTTCCATAGGATAACTCTCCAAAACCTCCAAATAATATATGGAACAAGGAACTTTGGCTAAACACTAGATAATATTATAGTGGTGGGAAACCCTAACATTGTTGTTGTGTGTTGCGTTCTGGACCAAAACCTTAGGCGGGTGAAACAATGGCTCCAAAGGTTTATCTAGGATTAGATGTACATTGTTTGAAGTGGGGATGATCAATTTGTAAGGTGAATAATTGGTCTCATGAGTCTCATAATTTTTATTTCTTATACACTAGTTCACTTTCTCATTGCACAAAAGGATATGTAATGAGCCTCCCTGAAATTGTTTCCTCCCGTTCCCTAGGAAGAGGAGGAGGAGCTACTGCAACCATTTTTTGTTGTTGGGGGGAAAGGAATGGATGTGTGAAGATCGTATCCTACTAATAAAGAGATTTTTGTAGAAGAATCCAATGAATCTCATCTATTCATGACACTCAGGAGTAAAGTAGTTATCATGAAAAAATTGTAATGAAACCTCAATTTATTTTTTCATTCATTCATTCCCCTCCCGTGTTTGGATAGGTTCGTTGTGTCTCTTGAGAAATTTTAGAATTTTTCTTTTGATTATTTTCCTTATTTTTACTGTCATGTTAAGAATTCCCTGCTTTCATGGATTTCACTGTTTTAATATTGGTGGTTTTCTTAGGAGGAATTACTTGTTGATAACTAGGAATAGTTGGAGTGGCTTGTGATGTAACAATTATTTTCCGTAGTTAAGCATCCAACTATACAAGGTACCCAACTATTAGTCAACCAAGTCTAGGTGTTGGAGATGTAAGACAGATTGATCCTCCGTATCGTCCCTAGCCATAACATCATCCTTGTCAATTTGGGGTAGTGAGAATGGACTAAATTAATATTTCAAAAATTGGTTATGAATATTGTTCTTAATAAATTTCTTATGCCACCTCACCCCATTAATATGGTTATAGATATGGGTAGAGGTGTCCTATTTAAAAGTAAATAGGAGATCAGTTAAGATCTATTTCTGCAAAGGTAGCTGGAAGTGGTTTAGGGAAATTTGAATCAAGGAAGCATAATCATGATTGGATTCCTTATCGAATTCAATGTACCATCTGACATCATCTTTGGTTAGTTTTCATTGGAATAGTCTTAACATAATACTAATGTCCACTAAATAATTTAGAGAGCACCATACATTGTAGTTGCTGATATGGGTGGTTGGGTTGATTTTCATCAAATTTAAAAGATATCAAAATAGTTTTTAATAGTTATTGGAGATGATTAAGGGTGATGGTCTATGGGGTCATTATTTTATATATATATATGGAAAATCAAGTGATTGAATGTTGATTGAATGGGTCTGGAAGTAAAGAGGAACCCCTAGATGAATGTTGAAATTCCCCCATAACATAGTTTCTAAGAGGAGGATAATAAATGAAGGGATTTTTAGGAAAAAGTGTTTTTACCTAAGGAAAGTTGACATAGAAAATGTTTAATTTCTGATAGGGAAAATAAAATACCAAAAGAATGGCTACTAATGGTATTATACATAGCACAGGAAGGTTTAACTACTAGTATGAAATCATTTGCATATGTTGGAATAATCCTTGCATGGTGCTGGTGGGGACAATTCCCATAGACATTCTATCCCCTCCAAACGAATCGAAACCTCTAGAGAAAATAATTCCACGAAACCTAAAAATACCCCATGGATTGTATGTACCTTTCAAATCATTATTTCTTGAAAATGACTAAGTATATGTGTTCAGCCACCAAGAAGATTCCCTAAAGAAGGTTGTCCCATGCTAGAGATCATGATCGTAAGGATAAAAACACTATGTGGAAACCACACAACTATAATATGTGGAATCGAAATTTCTGTTATACCATACATAAATTTGATAAGAGGGAGAGATATAGATATATTGGATAGACTCGTCGAGGTTGTAGAAGCAATTAGTGGTATGCCCAAAATATATGAAAGATGCATTATTGATATAATAGAATTCAAACATATCACACTATTTGATGTAAATTAACACATCATGTATGAAACTCAAGGTGTATATGGTGATAAAGGTCTCATCTCCCCCATGGTGGAAGCACCACTCTTACTATGCATTTGATGAGAGAACAAGGAAAACAGTTGAGAGAAATAAGAACGCACTTACACAAGTATGGGATTGAGAGGATGATTTGAAAGTGGGTTAACATGCAATGGTGTAATTTGATATAGGTGAATTTTGGTGGCCACCCACATATTCAACTTAGGGCCTCACCATTGTTTCTTTCAGTTTTTTAGTTTCCTTAATTATAGCACAGTTTACTACTTTTAGCAGTTTTTTGGGTCCTGAACTTTTAAAGCCATTTTGAGGCCCTAAACAATGTTATTTGGGAAACCTAGGAGCAACATCGGTCATAGATGATGTTTCTCACTAAAAATTTTTATTCCTCGGATAGATATTTCTAATCAGGTATTAAGCGCGTCAAACGGAGATCATATGTCAAAGTTACGTCCCCGGGAAGTTGGTGTACCAATTTACCCAAATAGGGCCCATAGTTTTGGCGGTTTATCTCCTAGGGTTAGGTTTTTGGATGTTTAGGGATTTTCCATTGATTCCCAATAATAAATAGCCCCTCGAGCCCCATTTTAACATAGTTCAGAGGAATGTAGGTAGCACATCACTTCTCAGAGATAAGCTGTCAGTGCCCTAGCTAGTTTATTTCTATTCTTTCTATAAACAAATTTCAGTTCTTTGATATTAATGAAATGAAGTTTTATTTCCACTGCATTTTTTTATTTATGGTCATATGTATATTCTGTTGCATTCCTACATAAATCTGGATCAATGATAATAGAGCGGACTTCTCTTTCTCGATCCTTCTTTGCATATCCCCAACCCAGTAGGGTTATAAGGAGTTAGGGCTTGATCTAGTTGAACCTTTGCAAGATCAGCCACGCAAATCCTGATGGTTGCCCATGGGAGATGAAAAGAAAGATGAGGGAGCATGAGATCCTATCAAAATATTTCTCAAGGAGGCCCTCGAAAAATAAATGAACGTGATGATAGATAACTTTACCGAGATCCTTCAATGATTACCCACTGATGACACATCTGCATCCAACAACCACTCTGGAGGCACAACTCCTTTTAAGGTATGAGCACACTTTGACATTCCCATATTTGAGGGAAACATAGATGAAAAACCGTAGATAGATGGTTGAATCTATTAGAAGGATATTTCTTAGTTCATGACTTTTTTGATCGAGAAAAGATTATTTTTTCACTCCTCAAAGCTATCCCCCATATCAAGGACTGGCAGGAAACCTACTGTGAGAAAAAGGATGAGGGGGGCCCCTCTCTGTTCTCAACCATACCCACTTGGAATTATTTTTGAGAGACCATAAAGGAACAATATTATCCTATGAGGAGCTATGAGGACAAGTACATACAATGGACTACATTACGACAACAAAGGGATCAAGATGTGCATCAGTTGATGAATTTGTTCCATACCCTGCGCACAAAGTTAGGTATCAAAGATTCAGAGAAACATTTCTTACTGGAGTACCACAGTTATTTGAACAGATACATTCAAGAGGAAATGGATTTCCTTGACATTTTCTCGCTTGGTACGACATACCGGTATGCTGTCAAGATTGAGAAAAAATTCAAACAGAAGAAGCGAGACTTTGGATTTGTGAATCAAAAGCAAGGAAAGGTGCCCCCAAACCATAGAACAAAGGACAAATCCAAGGCATGGAAGCCAAAGATAACCTACCAAAGACAAAATCAAAGAACAACACCGCGAAGCCAAAGAAGGACATGGGAAATTGGTGTGAGTTCCATAAGAGCTCCGCTCACAACACAAGTGAGTGTTGGGCCAGGTAGTCACTTGTGGCTAAGATGAGGGCTTGTGAATCAGATGCATGCTCTGACTTTAAATTAGAACCCGACAAGGGGTATGACAAAGCGAAACATATTATTGATGCGAAGCCGAATGCCACCGTTGCCACTGAAAAGATCCAGAGGAGGAGGAGCATCTCTTCCACTCCCAAATGTGGGTAAAGGGTTCCCTGCTACAGCTCATTTTCGATAGTGGGAGGAAAAATAACCTCATTTCTGTAGAGATCATGAAGCAGTTGGGCTTGTCGTTTAGAGCACACCCATAGCCATACACCATTGGGTGGCTCCACCAAGGATGGGATCTTCGCGTCAGCCAGCAGTGTCACCCTCCCTACAACATCAAGACCTTCACAAATGAGGTATTATGTGACATTTCTCCTCTTGATGTTTTTCATGTATTATTAGGCCAACCACACTTGTGGAAGCGACATGATCTGTATGAGTCCTGGCCTCATGTTATTATTTTCACTTTGGGAAATAATTTGTATAGGATACCAGAGGCACCAATACCTGCGGCTATCTCTTTGATTACTACAAAACAATGTAGTAAGCTCATTTACAAAACCAGGAAATTTTTTTTCCTGATGATCCACCCCTAGGGCAAGAAGAATATTGTAGCCATGACCTCCAAACAGGGCTCCTCCACGCGAAAACAACAAATGGAAAAGTTCGTGGAGGAGTATGGGACATATTCACCTCTCCCACAAGGGTGTTCTGAACCTAGGTGTGCTGATGTCCATTGGACCGATATATCAATGCTCTGTTCTATAGAATGATGAAATCAAGAGGTAGATTCAGGAGCTGCTGCAAAAAGTTCACATCCAGCTGAGTTCATCTCTCTATGGGAGCCTAATCATTTCAGTGTAGAAGAAGGGTGGGACTTGGAGACTCTGTATTGACTATCGGGTGCTGAACAAGACCATTGTCCAGAATAGTTACCTTATCCCATGGTTTGATGACATTCTGGATCAACTCAAAGAGGAAAAATATTTCAGCAAGACCGACTTGAAGTATGGGTATCACTAAGCATCAACCGAACACTCCAATGTGTGGAAGACTACCTTCAAATCCAAGGAGGGCCTTTTCTAATGGCTCCTCATGCCTTTCAGGTTGATGAATGCTCCCAAAACCTTGATGAGGTTGATGGACGACATCTTGCGGCCATTCATCAACTCATTTGTAGTTTTGTACACTATACTGGGATGATATCCTAATATTAAGCCAAAAATGGGAAGAGCACGTCCACCACATCCTACAGGTCCTCCAAACACTACAAAAACACAAGTTGTATGCCAATTTGGAGAAGTGCACTTTTTGCATGACCCAGGTTTAGTATCTGTGATACATTAGTGATGAATGCGGGGTGTACATGGATCCAACCAAGAGCCAATTAATTCAAGATTGGACAACCCCCATCATTCTAACAGAGCTTCACATCTATCTAGGTCTTACTAATTTCTACCACAGATTCATGTTTGGATTCTCTCATATCACTTGGCCCTTGAGTCAAGTCACCAAGGGAGGAGAGAAAGAAAAATTATTTTGGTTAGAATCTCTACGAAAGGCGTTCTTAGAATTGAAACATCGCCTCTGATCCTCCCTAGTACTCACATTACCAAACTTGCGACAACCTTTTGAGATTGAGAAATATGCCTTTGACTATGATATTGGGGCATTTTTTAGTTAACATGGGCATCCAGTGGCATATCGCAATGAGACGTTGTCTGACACAATCCGCAAGTATCTAAATTATTACAAAGAAATTTATTCCATTGTGCAAGCTTGTCTCCAATCAAAGCATTTCATTTTGGGGAAGTAAATGGTCATCCACATAGACCACCAACCACTATAGTTCATACAAAAACAAGGGAAGTTGCAGAATGATCACCATCAAAATTAATCCACATATCTGCAACAATTTCATTTGAACATCATGTCTAAAAAGGGAAACACCAATAATATTGCAGACTGCCTCTGCCAACCACCCATCATTACGCTAACCACCATTCTCAACTCTTATGGGCATGAGAATTCTAATTGGCCGCTTCTCTACAAGAGCAATCAAGAAGTTGACCAAACATACAAGACACTCTTGGTGGGTATGCAAGTTCCAAATTTTCACCTCTAGGATGCAATGCTATGTCACCTAGGACACCTTTTTGTTCCTTCAAGAGAGCATGCCAAGAGGATTTTAGAAGCACACTACAGTCGATTCACTGGGCATTTCAGGGTCGAGAAAACAATGGCAGTACTGCAAAACTATTTATATTGGCCAAACCTTCGATAGGATGTTAGGAAATACATCACATCCTACACTCCCTGCACCATTTCCAAATAGACCATTAATAAGCAGGGCCTCTATACTCCTCTACCTACCCCTAGTTGACCTTGGGAATCCATATTCATGGATTACATGTCGGGCCTTCCTTCTATTGAGCATGGAAACGATTGTGTTTTCATGGTCATTGATAGATTCTAAAAGATGGCCATTATGTCGGCCTGCAAGAAGAATATAATAGCAGAATCCACTGCTAAACTCTTTGTTGAATGAGTGTGGGTGCACTTTGGGATTCCACAGTATATCATTTCAGACATCAGGTTCCTTAGCACATTTTGGTGAAACCTCTGGTCAATGTTAGACACCAAGCTCACGAACTCCACAACTTTTCATCCCCAAACTAATGGCAAGAGAGAGGTCGTCAATAAGATGAGTGTACACATTATGTGCATGTAAAATTAAAAGCATCCAAAAATATGGGATGAGAACCTTCTCTATTTACAACAAAGTTATAACATGGCTCTCCACAGCTCAACTGGCCACAACCCTTTTCAGGTGGGCCTGGGGTTCGAACCATTATGTCCCATTGACGTAGTCATGCCATTTGTGGCTACTCAGGCCAATTCGGCTCATGTCCAATCTGAAGCTGACAAAGAAAACAAATCTATTGAGTACATTCAACACATCTGCCAACAAGTTCATGACATATTGAACAAAGCTAATTATAAGTACAAGAAATGGCATGATCAACATCAGGTGCCACACAACTTCCAGGTGGGTGACAAAGTGTGGCTATATTTGCAGAAAGAGCACCTCACTGGACCCCATCGCAAGATTCGCCCACTCTGATATGGGTCGTAAACCATCACGAAGGATATGGGGAACAATGCCTTCGAGCTCAGTATTCCACCATTCCTTGGTATGCACCTAGTATTCAATGTGGACCACCTTCGGCCCTACTTTCAACCTCTACTAGACACCTTTGACATTGCAGAACAACTCACACCAATAGAGTTAAACTGAGACTAAATGGAATAGGCCACCACAGATTTTATCATGGACATGCAAATAAATAATACTCGCTAGCAGAATATCCAACTGTATCGGGTTTTCAAAGCCATCCAGCTCTTACACCAAGGCAAGTGGTTCACCAGGGACCAAGCTCAGCAGAATTTTCCTCATCTCATGGACGAACTCAACGCAATGGGTACCATTTCTTCCTAAGGGGTGAGGAATGATCTAGGTGGATATTGGTGGCCACCTGCCTATTTCACTTAGGAACCCACCATTATTTCTTTTAGTTTTTCAGTTTCCTTAATTATAGAGCAGTTTACTATTTTTAGTATTTTTTTCGGTCCTGAACTTCTCGAGTCGTTTTGAGGCCCTAAATGACATTTTTTGGGAAACCTGAGAGAAACATGGGTGATAAACTAATGTTCCTCACTCAAAATTTCTAGTCCTATAATATATATTTCTAATGAGGTATAAAGTGCATCAAATGGTGATATTATACCAAAGTTACGTCGTCGAGAAGTTGGTGTACCAATTTACCCAAACAGGGCCCATATTTTCAGCGCTTCATCTCCTAGGGTTAGGTTTTTTGATGTTTAGGGTTTATCCATTATTTATCAATAATAAATAGGCCCTCAAGCCTCATTTTAACATGGTTCAGAGGCCTGTAGACACCACATCTCTTCCTAGAGATAAGATACCAGTGCCCTAGCTAGTTTATTTCATTTCCGTATCTAAACAATTTTTAGTTCTTTGATATTAATGAAATTAAGTTTTATTTATGCTGCATTTTTGTATTTATGGTTATATTTATTCTCTTTCATTCTTGCACAAATACGAATTAGAATTGCATCTACTATTTCAAGTATGACCTTGTATTTCCGCTCAAAACTAATGATTACCCTCTTGCGTTTTTATTTTATCTAAGCCCTTTGATGATGGAGTTTCCCCATGTCTCTTGGTGGTGGACCCTCCTCCTCAGGAGGAAGGTTACATAACCATCGATATTGAAGGATAATTTTCATAGCCATGGTGAAAATATATTTTTTATTAATTGATTAATTAATACATTCCTATTGTCAATTAGAGTCTGACCAAATAGCATGCACTCTAAAACATCCCTCAGAGATGCAATAAGAAAACCAATTAAAAAGTTACCTCCTCAAATCCAAGAATATTGAGGTGGTTAAATCCGTAAGGACCTTGGACTAATGAAGGACTAAGAAGAAATTACCTCAACCTCCATATACCATCCTTGACGGAGACAAGTGACCTATACAGTTCTAAATGTTTTGATATGGTGGTTTATATTTTCCTCATGTAGTGTGTGTAATTTCCAGTGATAGTCACCTATATAATATCTCTAAAAAATATGACACTAAGGTTACCACCTCACAACTAAATGATTGGTCGGACACATTTGATTACGACCATATGCATATGGAGGATAAATTATTCCAAAACCTCTTGAGAGATTTCTCAAAGTGATTTGTACACCTCTCAAGGATATCTTAATTAATGTAGATAATATAGTTAACACTTGTAACAAGCTAGTGGTGTTGGCACTCCATATTTTCTTTATGTGACTATGTTCCTGACTCCCATGTAAGAGGAGCGTTCTATAAAGCATCTAATGTTATAATGGCTTTACACTTTCTAGTGAAACTAATTTCAAATTTACAACCTTGAAGAGTGTCCTCTTCAAACCTATTTCAAGGAACTATAACCCAAAGATATTTGTTTCATGTATTTACAACCTTGAAGAGTGTCCTCTTCAAACCTATTTCAAGGACCTATACCCCAAAGCTATTTTAGTACCACTTTACTTTGTAGTTTTTTTTTACTCAAGGGTATGTATTGCAACTAATATGGTCTGCAAGAGATTTAAAACCAACCAAATGTGCTAGCTATGTGAATAATGCAATTACTTTTTCAATTTGGTGAAAATTAGCTAAAGGAAGGGTAGAGAGTTATTTTATTTTTCCTTGTGACAAAAAAAATTCTCACAACCTCTCTCAATAAGTTCTCTATATACACAAAATACTTCCAAGAAACCAATTCACAATAAAACTCACAAATCAAATCAATAGCTCTGTGATTCTAATGTAAAAGCACCAAAAAATCACTCAAGAGCACAAAAATATGGAATTGAAGGAAATGGTGTGAACTATGGCTTATCAAATCAAATCAATACCATACTCACACAAAATAAAAAGGATTCTTCAATCTATATCTCAATTCAAGTATCCAAAACATAAAATCCTATAATGATCTACAAGGGAAAACAATCCCAAACCCTAGACAAGTGAGAAAGACCTAAAATAACACAAAACTTGGTTTTCTATGAAATTATTCAAATTATAAAGGAAAAAAATATTCTCATGTATATTATATCAAGCTCAAAAATTCATAAGAATTATTAGGATATCTATCACCAAACGAGGAAATCAATGGAAAATTTATCACAAAAACTATGACCAAGTACAAGGTGAAACCATATATCTTAAAAAAAAAGGTTATGTATTAGATCTCAAATATATTTTACCATTGTATATTCAAATAGTTAATATCATAGCTCAAAACGGAAAAAATCTTATCATACATCCATAAAAAAGGCATCCAACAATCACCATTGTAAAATATAGTTTTTATTTTCCCTATTTATAGCATGAAAATAATCATGCAAAATTCAATTTAAAAAAAAAAATTCCTAAGGCTATATTTAGAAAGGCTACATTCACTATGGTTCATAATATAAACCCCCCGCAAAAAAGTTGTAATAAATGAATGTCTCTTGCACTTTAAAACCCTTTTTTGGTGCACCCTATAGGACCCATTTCTCCCACAAAGAAGACAATATGTATATAGGTTGCTACCAAGGACACTGAAAGGAGAGACCATAAGTTGACATCTCCCTATAACCCACTGATTTTGAGAGAATATGATATGAGATCAAACTTTTAAGATGGAAGAGACTCAAATATGAGTCATAGGCTATGGATATGGGCTAAAATAATCTGAGAGAAGCTCATAATTAGCAGACAACCACTCAGACAAATGAAACAAGAGATATAGAAAATATAGAAATAATTAAAACACTATGGATTTATCCCTAATGTAGTTACTAATTTTATTGGTTTCATTTATTCTTAGAACTAAGGCATTATTTCCCCATATATATCACCTTAAGATGTACGAGACATGGAAAAAGTGAATAAAAATGGTTCCTATATCTTATAAAAATGTATCCTTTACATGGAATTGAAATGGTTGGGGTAAATACATACCATAATATCCATTCATGTTGATGAATATAACAAACCCACTATATAAGTTTGAAGTCTTTCTCCTTATTGGAGATCCCACTCTAACTCTTTTGGTTTGAACACCTGTGCACATGCAAAAAAAAACAAATATTATATATTTTCCCTTCCAAGAACAAAAGTTATAGTACAAACAAGATCCAATCACATAATAAAATAACATCGTATCCTACACATCAACAATGTAGATAAGGAAACCAAATTTTCAATCATTTATAGCACAATGAAAAATGTAATTATACCTCCTAGTGTGTAGAATCCTCCTCCAATTCCTTGTTCATTAACACCCATTGATTAACGTATTAAAATTTTCTAATTCATGATGCATGTGATGACCTAGTATAGTGGCATTTCTACAACATAACAAGGTAATTTAACTATGTTATCCTTCCCTCCACCCTTGAATGAGCCTCATTATAAACCTTTTCCTAGATTTTGGATGATGTATCTAGACACTTAGGGAAAATATAATTTAGGCTTGAGACATGTGCATTGGGTGGAAATGAGTCATGGTTGGAATTTATGACAAGTGAACCAAGAAATTACAAACCATGCACAAGATTAATGCTTAATGATGAGGATTTCCAAACTCACTATGAACCTTCTTCCCAATTATGAAATAACTATTATTTCAAATCTATGAAATTGTGACAGAATAATTAGGAGAAATTACTAAATTTTGTAATTTCATCTATATAACATCTAATAATTTCCTTATAAAACATATATGAGAAAAAACAAGGGTTAAAGGGGAGGAAGTCTAGCCAAAAATTAAGTTAATTTGAACTAGGGTCTATCTCAATATATTCGAGTGGAAAATAGGGCTATAACAACCTCATCTTTCCAATATCTAAAGGAATGTAGATGGGGCTAGGGTAACAACTGAGGAAATTGATCCAATATGACTATTCAAACTCATAAAATTGTTTTAAGAGTAGGGAGTAGACATGAAAGAGAAAATTTGTGAACAACAAATGTAGATGAAGATAGTAGAATCGTAGAACCCATAAAATCCCATAGAACTAAAAAAGAAAGAGATCATGTATCTAGAAATGGAAACAACTTGTGAGTCTAGTGTGCAAATAATGGTGCATATGTCAAGGCACAACAAAAAAATTAAATTGAAAACTAATTGCAGCAGTGCTTTATTTTGTATGGGAATAAGAAATAAAATTTTATGTTGTCTCTTATTTTGTCTCTCGACAATAATTGATAAATTTCCCTATTGTAGGTGTTAGCTTATCAATAGATGTAAAGTTAGTA
Source organism: Pinus albicaulis (assembly GCA_034641835.2). Taxonomy (NCBI): domain Eukaryota; kingdom Viridiplantae; phylum Streptophyta; class Pinopsida; order Pinales; family Pinaceae; genus Pinus; species Pinus albicaulis. The sequence continues at coordinate 1,482,683,339 of CM076582.1, forward strand.
TATGGTGGTTATGTATAGGATTGCAAGTACCCTTTGCGTTCGAATACTTCCACATGGTTAAAATAATTCTGCCATGCACAATATTGAAATATTAATATAGGAAAACAATCTGCAATAGTGAGCAGAAAAGGCAAAAAGTAGAGGTAGCCAGCATGACAACATATTAACCATAGTGGCGAAGATCGGTCAAATCAACCAGCACCACATCATATTTAATGATCCAGAAAAGGCAGCCCAAAAGTCGAGTCAGGTGTTAGAGCCACCCATCTTTGCCTCTTCATGGCCACCTCAGCCACCTTCAGCTTACATTTGGATTCATGAAGATTTGTTGAAGTTTTTTGATTCATGAAGAGTTGTCGAAGTTAATTCCACAAGTGATGTTTTTTAGAGATATTTTTTCCAAGCCTTGCATGCCCACACCTTTCTAGTTTTTTCTTAATTATAATTAATAAAAAATTGCCGAAGTAGATAGGGAAACCGACATATTTTTTAGTTAAATAATGCATGCATTAGAAATATCAGGGGTTGGATCCGGTTGGACTTCGTTGGACCTTGTTGGACCCTACATTGTAAGAACTAATGTATTGGAGCACTGTAATTTTGGAGCTAGGCATCAACAATAAAAGACCATTATACATGATACCTGATTTGTGTTAAATGGTGATCTGTTACTTCTCTATTTTAAATGTTTCCATTGTTTTTCTTACTATGTGTATATTCATCTGGTTGTAAAATAGATATTTTATATTAATATTTTTTGTTGGAGAACCTTAATTCTGTCTGTATTTACAATCTGAATGTTTTCTGCTAAAGTCTAATTAAGAATTCTTAACTTCTCTTTAACCACTACAAAACACTACTATTTCCTCCACCTCATAATTCACACTGTTCTAAAGATCCATTTAGCATATCTAGCTTGCCCTGTGATGCTCTTGAAAATTTGATGCACCAATCAAGCCTTTTGACTCCATAACCCAATGGATTAGTTCCTAAAAACCTACTCATCCAACCTACAAAATAAATCAAAAAAACCAATTCTCACAATCACTGTAACTAGCCTAACATCAAAATTCATAATATTAAGGAAAAATTAAATAAAAATAGAGAGAGCCCTCTCTGAGTCTAGGAAGGCTAGGTCCTGGATTCCAAAGTGGTTTGATGTTGTCCTCTATCGTTTATTCTTGCCAATCTTATAGATTATAGGGCCCCAACCATTGGGATATGTATTGTGACATAGTAAAAGAATTTTTTCTCATTTTATGCAGAAAACAAAATAAAATTTTGGTACGTGGTGATGTGTCAAAAATATATAAATTTTGAGTAGTTGTGATTTATGTCATAATTAATAGTGGTCCAATATAATTTACCAGTCTTATACATTAAATAACCATTCTCAACCATTGGATAATATATTCAACCATAGGTAAGCATGGTGAACCATAAGTAAACATGGTTACCCATAGTTAATGAAAGTCAACCATATGGAATAATTATCAACCATAGTCAGACATTAGAAACCATTGTTAACAATGGTTAAACATAATAAAACTGGACTCAGTAACTTACTTGAACAACTGAAATTTTGCAGAGCTTCCTCACACTATCCACCACAGGCACGGGCACGGGAGATACGAGAACTCACACAACTCCTCCGGTCTTCAACTCGCTTTACAATCCTGACTTACAATGATCTTGGAAAGAACTGTCGTCAGACAGGTAGCCCAACAGGCTTCAGTATTAATTCAAATAATATTTTACATACCAGACTATGCTTCAGAGTAGAGCCTTATTGTCTCTTATCTCTTAGAGCATGAATACAAACACTCTTTCACACAAACACAAATGCACACTCACTCACACTCACTCTATTCTAACACAATCACACACACACTTGTATAGGCATATGAGAATTGTTGAGGGTCCTTGTTAGGCATTACTGGCCCAGACGGTGCCTGCTCAATATTCTCGAGTACAATAATAAAAAATAAATACGCACTACCAAGGACCTTTAGGTTCTCGGTCACTATCAAAATCTTCATCATGATCAGGTTCACTGATTTCGGATGAGGATGAAGGAAGCTTTTGATTAGTCGAAGACTGATGTATCCATTCCAAATATTCTGATTCCCATGCGTGATCCTGTTGATCTTGAGCATCTTGGTACAAATCCACAAATATGGTTGCTTTTTCATCAGATACTTTCTCTTTACCTTTTTCTGTGGCTGCTTTTTCTTTGGTGGCGACTGTAGAAGATTCTTCTTTTCGTGGAGATCGTGATGATTGTTCTATATCAAATTTGATAGTATCTGTCGTTACATAGAGATTCTTTTGTGGGAAAAGATATTTATCATTTGATTTCTTCCACCTGTTCATGTATGCCATGGGGTCGATCTCTATGTCAAGGAAGGAATCTTTCTTGCTTTTACGGAACTCTGGCAGTGATTGGACTGGCATCTCTACTCCTTCGAGCAATTCCCATTTGAAGATTTGGAACATACTGACGGATCGTTCAATTGCACACTGAACCCAAAGCTTGCAGTTATGATTAACATCTTCTTTTTGTTGCCAACCAAGTTCAAAGATCATTGATGAACAAACCTTGGTAGACAGTAATAAACTTATTAGGCAAAGTGCATCATCAGTCCAATTCCATTTAGGACACTAATAGTAATCCATGAATTTTGATTAATCAGTAATTTGATTACCCTTTTCCTTCCTTGCAATTCTTCTAAGGTTCTAATCATGGACAATTTTTCAAGCAGTTTAAGCTTATAAAATTCTTTGAGCCATAGTGAAATCTTCTTCACTTCTTTAGCATTATCTGCCAACACAGATTCTTCAATCCTTTCAGGACCATAAATTTGAGAAAAAGGATTTGGGACAACGGGATTTTGAAATTCTATACTTTGATAATCCCATGGTGTTGAGAAGGTTCTTAAAAACTGCAATGTTCTTTCAACACATTGAGATGCTCTTATTTGGGGCTTCTTTCTGCAGCGACCATCTTTGATTTCCCAATCTACAAAGGGTTCAAAAATTTCATATTGGGAGAATGAATCTGTTCCTACAAAATTCTCATCATTTCTTTGAAGAAATGTTCCATCAATTTCTTCAAATAGATCTGGAATTCTTAAATATTTTAGAAATCTTTCAAATTTCTCGGTTATGTTTATTTCCTCCAAATCGAGCATTTTAGCAGTGGTATAGATAGCAAAGGAAAAATCAATTCCTCTAATGATCTGATAATAATTCAAAGTTTTCAAAACTTGAATCATATCATCATTGTATACTCGAGACTAGTAATCATCAAGAGTTTTGAAATAAATCTTTACCTTCATGTTAGGCAAGGGATAGACTTTCACCAATTATTCATCTAATCCTAACAAAACACCAACATTCTTAGATTGCCAAGCTTGGCATCTTTGTATCCACTGGTTTCTTCTTATTCTTAGCCCAACAAGTTTCTTGATTTCCATAACCATATCACCAAGAACTAGATCAAGAATCTGAAATCTTTTGACAAAGGTTTCAAAATTATCATCTTGAGGCTGTTTACCTGGAAGAACAAATAGGTCAGTTCTTCGACTAGAGCAAAGATGACTATGAGATTTATTCATGTCTCTAGTCAAGGAATCTGCTAAATAATTAGAAATACCAGGGACACATTCAACTTCAAATTCATACATTTGAAACCAAATCTGCCATGCCAATAATCTTCCTCTTGCTAGCTGTTTTGAGATTTTAGCTGATAAGAAATATTTAAAATTCATGGAGTCCGTTCTTATCAAGAACTTGGCAGGGGCAAGATATAACTCAAACTTTTGAATACCTTTAAAAATGGCTAGAGTCTCTTTTTCAGCAATGAAATAAATTTTTTGGTGAGGCTAAAATTCGCCGGATGCATAAGCACATAAAATTTCATCTCCATCCTCCTGTCGTTCAAAAAGAACTATGGCCCAAAAAGAATCAGAGGCATCAGTTTGCAGGATTAAAAATCCATTACCTGGAGGTTTTAGCTATGGGAGATTTTGGCATTCATCTTTCAGTAATTTGACTGCTTCAGTCGCTTCTGGTGACCATCCAGAATTCAAGTGCTGTCTAATTGGAGCAGTCTTCTCGGACAATCTAGGAATATATCTATGTACATAACTAAGCACACCTAAAATCTTTGAATTGTCTTGGTATCTTTAAGCTCATCAGGAAACTCAGAGAGCTTGGTCAGGACATGACGCTGCATTTGAATTTTTCCATTAATAATATGAATACCAAGAAAATCAATACTATCTTGAAACAGAAGCATTTTCTTTTCGGAAAGTACTATGCCATGCTTTCTAGCTTCATCAAGAAAAATCTGCAGATGCTTCATATGATTCTTAAGATCTGAACTATGGATCAAAATATCATCTATATATACAACAACAAATTCATATTTACCAAAAATAAAATCCATGCGCCTTCGAAAGAAGGCGAGCGCATTCTTCAAACCAAAAGGAACAGCTTTCCACTGAAAGAATCCTGCAAGACAAGTGAAAGCTGTTTTATGACGATATTCTTCTTTAATTTGTATCTGGTAGTAACCAGATTTCATGTCAAATTTGCTGAAGATCTTGCTATGCTGAATCTTCTGCATAATTTTTTCCCAGCGAGGTAAAGGATAATTAAAGCTCTTGGTGATGGCATTCAAAGGCTTATAATTGATCACCATTCTGGCTTTACCTCTTACTATTTCAGAATGATTTCTTACCAGGAAAGCAGAACATGAATAATTAGAATTACTTGGTTCAATCAATTGAAGGTTCATAAGTTCTTCTATTTGCTTTCTAATTTCCTTTTCATCACTCGGAGTACAGGGTATAAGTTTTCCTTTGACCCCATTGTCATGAAGAGTGATGATTTCTTGCTGGGGACTCTCTATACTCCAAAAATCTTGAGGATTTTCTGAACAATTTTTTAACAAATCTTCAAAAATAGCAACTTGTGCTGGAGACCAATCAGGATTTCTGTTAGCTTTCTGCTTAGTTTTATTCTGACTCCTTTCTTCATAGATCTGTAATACTTCTTGCCAATTGTTAGTCATTCAAAGGTCTTCTTGTACCTACTTTCTTTTGGCTATTCTCTCTTTGTGCTTCTGAATTAGACAAAGTTAATCTTGGGACTGAAATTACCTTTTTCTTGATATTAAATATGATTTTATGTTCACTGATTGTAACTGGTGATACACAATTGATAAAAGGCATTCCAAAAAATAAACTAGCAGAATTGTCATAATGTTGAACAGCAGAAAACTTGACAATAATCCCCCCAATTTTTAAAGAAACATTATCCACATAATGGGTGAGATTTGCGGATCCACCAATGGTCTCTGAAATAACAATGTTTTGCAAAGGTATCCATAAACCTTTAAACAAAGAAGGGCGAGCTAGATCATTAGAACCGTCGGTGTCAATAAAAGCATCGACAGTAATCCACTCACCTTTTACTTGAACTTCAACAGGAATGTACAAAACATTGTTAGTTTTCACAATATTTTTGAAAAATTAACTTTCATCAGTATTAACAGATGCTGGGGCTGGTAAAGATGAAGACTGAGAGACTGTCTTGGGATATGGGTAGAAAGAATTCAAAGTGGGAAGTGGAGACAAGTAATTTAAAACAGGAGGTGAATTCTTTAAACCAATATCAGTAGGAATAGAGAGTGAAGGAGCAATAGAGAGAGTATCATCTGAAAGATATTCAAATGTTTCATCAGTATAATCATCAGCACTGAACTCAACACTGTAATGTAGTTCGTTTTCTTCATATCATTTAGCGTTAGTGTAGCATCTATTCATTTTATGACAAGTATCAGGAACAGATTGAGGATCAGAAAGAGAGGCATTAGTGAGAATATATACATCTGATACTTCATCGTGAGAATAAAAAAGTGACCAATTATCAACAAAATCATCTATCTCAATACAGGCCTTTAGCTTATTAGAAGATCTTTTAGGACATTTGTGAGCAAAGTGACCTTCTTGTTTTCATATAAAACATGCATTGTCCTTTCTTGGTTGTCTGCGTTTTTTTAGATATTTGAATTTTCGGAAAGGCCTTCTGGGGTTGGCTACTCTCTTGGGCTTAAATTTTCCATACCTTTTAGATTTTCATTTCTGGAATGGAGTCCATGGCAAGACAGAATGAAAAACATTAAGACTAGGAGAAAAATCTTGAGCTTTCTTTTGCCAACAAAGATATTTAACCTTTTCTTGGCATCTAAATAAAATAACTATCCAATAAGTTTGGTCAATTTTCTTTCCTTGAACTTCTAGATCTTTCATGATCAAATCACCTAGATTGCCAAGAAACTTAGATAAAAATGAAATTTTCTGAACAGAATCATTAGTCAGATTGGCTTTATAAATTTTTTCCATGTAGTCACTACCAAACTGATCAAGGAACTTAATATCTTTAATTTCCATATGTGCCAGGTCTGTGATGATCTGTTTTTTCTCATCTGCCGGTTCTGGAACAAATTGGGTTTTGAGTAGCAGTTCTAAAGTGGCTAGTCCTGAGGTAGAAACATTCATTCGTTCTTCATCAGATGGCCCCATCCACCAGTCATATATAATTCCAGCCATTCTCTTTTCAGCTAAAGAAAAAATAGAGATATTATCTAATTTAGAGACAACTTGCATTTGATATAAGGAACCAATCCATACTCTTATGGATTCTGCTGGATTTTTTTATTTATCTAAATCTAAAACATATCCACTGGAATTGGTAGCAAACAAATATTCTTCTACCCGTGGGTATTTTGGAACTTCTCTAAAGACATGAGCTTTTTGAAGAGAAGGTAAAATAAAGGATGGAAACTTAGAGGCAGCATTTTCTAGAGTAACGATTTCACTCTTAGATTTCTAAAAGTTTAGAGACTTTGATGGTTCTATTTTTCTTTCAGAAGCTTGTGCACTTGATTCTACTCCACTTTCTTCTTGTTTTTCATCTTTATCCCAATAGTTGGGAGTGTCCATTGAAATAGAGAATGTGGGAGCTTTATTTTCTCTACGTTTCCTTTCTTTCTTCTTCTTCTCTTTTACTTCTAGTCATTGTCATTCTTCTTGTTGTTCATCCTGGAGAAGCTTAATATTGTGAAGGATTTTCTCAGTCTGAGAACCAATATCATCAAGAACATCTTCGGCATGTGCAAACCAAGTAGTGAGATAGTTACCTATCTGGTAAATCTGATCTAAGTCATTGGTATTGGTGGCATTATGCTCTATCAAAGGAGCACAGTCAACTCTCGTGGTTGGTTGTTTAGACATTGAAGAGGTGATGCAAAATTTTGTCTTGGGAGGCCATTTTCCACCTTTCACAAAACGACGATTGGCATATTGCCATTCTTCTACAGGAGCAAAAGGAACATGAGAAATATGGTGCATTTTATTTACAACAAGAAATGGTTTAGACTCAGGTATATACAATTCATTAGAGTCCAAAATAGGTTCAGAAGGAAATACTTCTTCAATAGGAGACATATCAGTTCTTCTGGAGGAAGAAACTTCAGAATTGGAAACAAGAACAACATATCAACGAGGTTTGACAAGAGGTCTTTGAATCTCTGGCTTAGGAGGGATAAGCTTGACTCAACCATCAGAAATTGCAATACGTTTGAGTTTTGACTCTGGCTTCTTGTCATCAGCAATAGACTTATACTGGAAATACCAATTGTTAGGAAGTTCAATAGGGTCATACAGGACACCTTCAACCTAAGCATTTGATAGTCCTACTGTGACACAATCCTTTAAGACAGGTATCAAAGCCCTGTTCTCGATTCTCTTATGGAAAATTTATTACGCTCTTTCTCATCTATCGATCGCAAGGTTATTACTGAATTAGCCTCTTGCTCTATTGAGTCTGAAGATCCAAATGAAAGTCATGAGTCTGTAGAAAATCCTGACACTTGGAATCCGTCGTCGCTCCATGCGACTGATGTCTATAAACTTCCTTTGTCTTATGTTTTCAAGAAAAAGTCTTTTTTGAAAGAGGTAGAGGTTACTATTAAGATTTCTGGTCCCTCTGTTCAAATAGTAGCCTTGAATCTATTTTTTGATGATGAAATTAAGAAATTTAGACAGTATGCCAAAGAAAAGAAATACAATTATCTTCATTTTGGAGGTATTCATATTGGTCTTGCTCCTTTATTCCGTCATGGGTTAAACACTCCCTATATTGATGAAGTTTTTGATACCCGACACCAGAGCTAGGACCATGCCCGAATAGGAACAATCATGGGTAATTTATCCACAGGATGTCAATATGGCACTATCTATCCTGATTACTCTATAAGCCTGATAGATGTTCATTTGAAATATTGTTGGAAATTAATGACTGGAGTTCAAGGTCTCCAATTGGCAGAAGACAGTGAATATCTCTTTGTGTTAGTCCAAACCTCTTTTTAGTTAACTAACACTGCTCACCCAAAGCTAAAACAACCTGTATTAAAGGATTGTGTCACAGTAGGACTATTAAATGCTCAGGTTGAAGGTGTCCTGTATGACCCTACTGAACTTCCTAACAATTTGTATTTCCAGTATAATTCTATTGCTGATGATAAGAAGCCAGAGTCAAAACTCAAACGTATTGCAATTTCTGATGGTCAAGTCAAGCTTATCCCTCCAAAGCCAGAGATTTAAAGACCTCTTGTCAAACCTCGTCGATATGTTGTTCCTATTTCCAATTCTGAAGTTTCTTCCTCTAGAAGAACTGATATGTCTCCTATTGAAGAAGAATTTCCTTCTGAACCTGTTTTGGACTCTAATGAATTGTATATACCCGAGTCTAAACCATTTCTTGCTGTAAATAAAATGCACCATATTTCTCATGTTCCTTTTTCTCCTGTAGAAGAATGGAAATATGCCAATCGTCTTTTTGTGAAAGGTGGAAAATGGCATCCCAAGAAAAAATTTTGCACCACCTCTTCAATGTATAAACAGCCAACCATGAGAGCTGATTGTGCTCCTTTGATAGAGCATAATGCCACCAATACCAATGACTTAGATTAGATTTACCAGATAGGTAACTATCTCACTACTTGGTGTGCACATGGCGAAGATGTTCTTGATGATCTTGGTTCTTAGACTGAGCAAATCCTTCAAAGTCGTAAGCTTCTCTAGGATCAACAACAAGAAGAACGACAATGACTAGAAGTAAAAGAGAAGAAGAAGCAAGAAAGGAAACACAGAGAAAATAAAGCTCCCACATTCTCTATTTCAATGGACACTCCCAACTATTGGGATAAGGATGAAAAACAAGAATAAAATGGAGTAGAATCAATTGCACAAGCTTCTGAAAGGAAAATAGAACCAGCAAAGTCTCTAAACTTTCACAAATCTAAGAGTGAAATCGTTACTCTAGAAAATGTTGCCTCTAAGTTTCCATCCTTTATTTTACCTTCTCTTCAAAAAGCTCATGTCTTTAGAGAAGTTCCAAAATACCCACGGGTAGAAGAATATTTGTTTGCTACCAATTCCAGTGGATATGTTTTAGATTTAGATAAATCAAAAAATCCATCAGAATTCATAAGAGTATGCATTGGTGCCTTATATCAAATGCAAGCTGTCTCTAAATTAGATAATATCTCTATTTTTGCTTTAGCTGAAAAGAGAATGGCTGGAATTGTATATGACTAGTGGATGGGGCCATCTGATGAAGAATGAATGAATGTTGCTGCCTCAAGAATAGCCACTTTAGAACTGCTACTCAAAACCCAATTTGTTCCAGAACCGGGAGACAAGAAAAAACAGATCATCACAGACCTGGCACGTATGGAACTTAAAGATATTAAGTTCCTTGATCAGTTTTGTAATGACTACATGGAAAAAATTGATAAAGCCAATCTAACTAATGATTCTGTTCAGAAAATTTCATTTTTATCTAAGTTGCCTGGCAATCTAGGTGATCTAATCATGAAAGATCTAGAAGTTCAAGGAAAGAAAATTGACCAAACTTATTGTATAGATCTTTTATTTAGATGCCAAGAAAAGGTTAAATATCTTTGTTGGCAAAAGAAAGCTCAAGATTTTTCTCCTGGTCTTAATGTTTGTCATTCTGTCTTGCCATGGAATGCATTCCAGAAATGAATATCTAAAAGGTATGGAAAATTTAAGCCCAAGAGAGTAGCCAACCCCAGAAGTCCTTTCCGAAAATTCAAATATCTAAAAAAACGCAGACAACCAAGAAAGGACAATGCATGTTTTATATGCAAACAAGAAGGTCACTTTGCTCGGAAATGTCCTAAAAGTTCTTCTAATAATCTAAAGGCATGTATTGAGATAGATGATTTTGTTGATAATTGGTCACTTGTTGATTCTCAAGATGAAGTATCAGATGTATATATTCTCACTGATGCCTGTCTTTCTGATCCTGAATCTGTTCCCAATACTTGTCAGAAAATGAATAGATGCTACATTGACGCTGAATGCTATGAAGAAAACGAATTGCATTACAGTGATGAGTTCAGTGGTGATGATTATACTGATGAAACATCTGAATATCTTTCAGATGATACTGTCTCTATTGCTCCTTCACTCTCTATTCCTGCTAATATTGGTTTAAAGAATTCACCTCCCGTTTTAAATTCCTTGTCTCCACTTCCCACTTTGAATTCTTTCTGCCCATATCCCAAGACAGTATCTCAGTCTTTGTCTTTACTAGCCCCAGCATCTGTTAATACTGATGAAAGTTCATTTCTCAAAAATATTGTTAAAACAAACAATCTTCTATACATTCCTGTTGAAGTTCAAATCAGAGGTGAGTGGATTACTGTCGATGCTTTTATTGACACCAGCGGTTCTAATTTTGTTTAAAGGTTTATGGAAACCTTTGCAAAACATTCTTATTTTAGATACCATTGGTGGGTCCATAAATCTCACCCATTATGTGGATAATGTTTCTTTAAAAATTGGGGGGAGTATTGTCAAGTTTTCTGCTGTTCAACATTATGACAATTTTGCTAGTTTATTTTTGGGAATGCCTTTTATCAATTCTGTATTACCAGTTACAATCAGTGAAGATAAAGTCATATTTAATATCAAGAAAAAGGAAATTTCAGTCCCAAGATTAACTCTGGCTAATTCAGAAGCACGAAGAGAGAATAGCCAAAAGAAAGCAGGTACAAGAAGACCTTTGAATGACTCTAACAATTGGCAAGAAGTATTACAGATCTATGAAGAAAGGAGTCAGAATAAAACTAAGCAGAAAGCTAACAGAAACCCTGATTGGTCTCCAGCACAAGTTGCTATTTTTGAAGATTTGTTAAAAAATTGTTCAGAAAATCCTCAATACCCTGTACTCCAAGTGATCAAAAGGAAATTAGAAAGAAAATAGAAGAACTTATGAATCTTCAATTGATTGAACCAAGTAATTCTCATTATTCATGTTCTGCTTTCCTGGTAAGAAATCATTCTGAAATAGTAAGAGGTAAAGCCAGAATGGTGATCAATTATAACCCTTTGAATGCCTTCACCAAGAGCTTTAATTATCCTTTACCTCGCCAGGAAAAAATTATGCAGAAGATTCAGCATAGCAAGATCTTCAGAAAATTTGACACAAAATCTGGTTACGACCAGATACAAATTAAAGAAGAAGATCGTCATAAAACTGCTTTCACTTGTCCTGCAGGATTCTTTCAGTGGAAAGTTGTTCCTTTTGGTTTGAAGAATGCGCCCGCCTTATTTCAAAGGCGCATGGATTTTATTTTTGGTAAATACGAATTTATTGTTGTATATATAGATGATATTTTGATCCATAATTTAGATCTTGAGACTCATATGAATCATCTGCAGATTTTTCTTGATGAAGCTAGAAAGCATGGCATAGTACTTTTCGAAAAGAAAATGCTTCTGTTTCAAGATAGTATTGATTTTCTTGGTATTCATATTATCAATGGCAAAATTCAGATGCAGCCTCATGTCCTGACCAAGCTCTCTGAGTTTCCTGATGAGCTTAAAGATACCAAGACAATTAAAATATTTTTAGGTGTGCTTAATTATGTACATAGATATATTCCCAGATTGTCTGAGAAGACTGCTCCAATTAGATAGCACTTGAATTCTGGATGGTCACCAGAAGTGACTGAAGCAGTCAAATTACTGAAAGATGAATGCGAGCATCTCCCAGAGCTAAAACCTCCAGGTAATGGATTTTTAATCCTCCAAACTGATGCCTCTGATTCTTTTTGGGCCGTAGTTCTTTTTGAACGACAGGAGGATGGAGATGAAATTTTATGTGCTTATGCATCCGGCGAATTTCAGCCTCACCAGAAAAATTATTTCATTGCTGAAAAAGAGACTCTAGCCATTTTTAATGGTATTCAAAAGTTTGAGTTATATCTTGCCCCTGCCAAGTTCTTGATAAGAACGGACTCCATGAATTTTAAATATTTCTTATCAGCCAAAATCTCAAAACAGCTAGCCAGAGGAAGATTATTGGCATGGCAGATTTGGTTTCAAATGTATGAATTTGAAGTTGAATGGGTCCCTGGTATTTCTAATTATTTAGCAGATTCCTTGACTAGAGACATGAATAAAGCTCATAGCCATGTTTTCTCTAGTTGAAGAACTGACCTATTTTTTCTTCTAGGTAAAAGATGATAGTTTTGAAACCTTTGTCAAAAGATTTCAGATTCTTGATCTATTTCTTGGTGATATGGTTATGGAAATGAAGAAACTTGTTGGGCTAAGAATAAGAAGAAACCAGTGGATACAAAGATGCCAAGCTTGGCAATCTAAGAATGTTGGTGTTTTGTTAGGATTAGATGAAGAATTGGTGAAAGTCTATCCCTTGCCTAACATGAAGGTAAAGATTTATTTCAAAACTCTTGATGATTACTGGTCTCGAGTATACACTGATGATATGATTCAAGTTTTGAGAAATTTGAATTATTATCAGATCATTGGAGGAATTGATTTTTCCTTTGCTATCTATACCACTGCTAAAATGCTAGATTTGGAGGAAATAAACATAATCGAGAAAGTTGAAATATTTCTAAAATCTTTAAGAATTCCAGATCTATTTGAAGAAATTGATGCAGCATTTCTTCAAAGAAATGACGAGAATTTTGTAGGAACACATTCATTCCCCCAATATTAACTTTTTGAACCCTTTGCAGATTGGGAAATCAAATATGGTCACTGCAGAAAGAAACCCCAAATAAGAGCATCTCAATGTGTTGAAAGAACATTGCAGTTTTTAAGAACCTTCTCAACACCATGGGATTATCAAAGTATAGAATTTCGAAATCCCGTTGCCCCAAATCCTTTTGCTCAGATTTATGGTCCTGAAAGGATTGAAAAATCTGTGTTGGAAGATAATGCTGAAGAAGTGAAGAAGATTTCACTATGGCTCAAAGAATTTTATAAGCTTAAACTGCCTTAAAAATTGTCCATGATTAGAACCTTAGAAGAATTGCAAGGAAGGAAAAAGGTAATCAAATTACTGATTAATCAAAATTCATTGATTAGTATTAGTGTCCTAAATGGAAATTGGACTGATGATGCATTTTGCCTAATAAGTTTATTACTGTCTACCAAGGTTTGTTCATCAATGATATTTGAACTTGGTTGGCAACAAAAAGAAGATGTTAATCATAACTAACAGATTTGGGTTCAGTGTGCAATTGAACGATCCGTCAGTATGTTCCAAATCTTCAAATGGGAATTTCTCGATGGAGTAGAGATGCCATTCCTATCACTGCCAGATTTATGTAAAAGAAAGAAAGATTCCTTCCTTGACATAGAGATCGACCCCATGGCATACATGAACAGGTGGAAGAAATCAGATGATAAATATCTTTTCCCACAAAATAATTTCTATGTAATGACAGATACTATCAAATTTGATATAGGACAATCATCACGAGCTACACGAAAATAAGAATCTTCTACAGTCAGCACCAAAGAAAAAGCAGTCATAGAAAAAGGTAAAGAGAAAGTATCCGATGAAAAACCAACCATATTTGTGCATTTGTACCAAGATGCTCAAGATCAACAGGATCACGCATGGGAATCAGAATATTTGGAATGGGTACATCAGTCTTGGGCTAATCAAAAGCTTCCTTCATCCTCATTCGAAATAAGTGAACCTGATCATGATGAATATTTTGATAGTGACCGAGAACCGAAAGGTCCTTGGTAGTGCATCTTTATTTTTAATTATTGTACTCGAGAATATTGAGCAGACACCGTCTGGGCCAGTAATGTCTGACAAGGACCCTCAATAATTCTCAGATGTCTATATAAGTGTGTGTGTGCTTGTGTTAGAAGAGAATGAGTGTGAGTGAGTGTGCATTTGTGTTTGTGTGAAAGAGTGTTTGTATTCATGCTATAAGAGATAAGAGACAATAAGGCTCTACTCTGAAGCATAATCTGGTATGTAACATATTATTTGAATTAATAATGAAGCCTGTTGGGCCGCCTGTCTGAGGACAGTTCTTTCCAAGATCACTGTAAGTCGGGATTGTAAAGTGAGTTGAATACCGGAGGAGTCGTGTGAGTTCTCGTATCTCTCGTGCCCGTGGTGGATAGTGTGAGGAAGATCTGCAAAATTTCAGTTGTTCAAGTAAGTTACTGAGTCCATAATATTATTTTTTGTATCAGAGCTCTGATACCAAAAATAATATTGTGGAATTAGTAACTTACTTGAACAACTGAAATTTTGCAGAGCTTCCTCACACTATCCACCACGGGCATGAGAGATACGAGAACTCACACGACTCCTCCGGTCTTCAACTCGCTTTATAATCCCGACTTACAGTGATCTTGGAAAGAACTGTCCTCAGACAGGCGGCCCAGCAGGCTTCAGTATTAATTCAAATAATATGTTACATACCAGATTATGCTTCAGAGTAGAGCCTTATTGTCTCTTATCTCTTAGAGCATGAATACAAACACTCTTTCACACAAACACAAATGCATTATCACTCTCACTCACTCTATTCTAACACAAGCACAGACACACTTATATAGGCATATGAGAATTATTGAGGGTCCTTGTCAGGCATTACTGGCCCACATGGTGTCTGCTCAATATTCTCGGGTACAATAATTAAAAATAAAGACGCACTACCAAGGACCTTTCGATTCTCGGTCACTATCAAAATATTCATCATGATCAGGTTCACTGATTTCAAATGAGGATGAAGGAAGCTTTTGATTAGCCCAAGACTGATGTACCCATTCCAAATATTCTGATTCCCATGCGTGATCCTGTTGATCTTGAGCATCTTGGTACAAATCCACAAATATGGTTGGTTTTTCATCGGATACTTTCTCTTTACCTTTTTCTGTGGCTGCTTTTTCTTTGGTGGCGACTGTAGAAGATTCTTCTTTTCGTGGAGCTCATGATGATTTTCCTATATCAAATTTGATAATATCTGTCCTTACATAGAGATTCTTTTGTGGGAAAATATATTTATCATCTGATTTCTTCCACCTGTTCATGTATGCCATGGGGTCGATCTCTATGTCAAGGAAGGAATCTTTCTTGCTTTTACGAAACTCTGGCAGTGATTGGAATGGCATCTCTACTCCATCGAGCAATTCCCATTTGAATATTTGGAACATACTGACAGATCGTTCAATTTCACACTGAACCCAAAGCTTGCAGTTATGATTAACATCTTATTTTTGTTGCCAACCGAGTTCAAAGATCATTCATGAACAAACCTTGGTAGAAAGTAATAAACTTATTAGGAAAAGTGCATCATCAGTCCAATTTCCATTTAGGACACTAATAGTAATCAATGACTTTTGATTAATCAATAATTTGATTGCCCTTTTCCTTCCTTGCAATTCTTCTAAGGTTCTAATCATGGACAATTTTTCAGGCAGTTTAAGCTTATAAAATTCTTTGAGCCATAGTGAAATCTTCTTCACTTCTTCAGCATTATCTGCCAACACAGATTCTTCAATCCTTTCAGGACCATAAATCTGAGCAAAAGGATTTGGGACGACGAAATTTCAAAATTCTATACTTTGATAATCCCATGGTGTTGAGAAGGTTCTTAAAAACTGCAATGTTCTTTCAACACATTGAGATGCTCTTATTTGGGGCTTCTTTCTGCAGCAACCATCTTTGATTTCCCAATTTGCAAAGGGTTCAAAAAGTTCATATTGGGGGAATGAATCTGTTCCTCCAAAATTCTCATCATTTCTTTGAAGAAATGTTGCATCAATTTCTTCAAATAGATCTGGAATTCTTAAAGATTTTAGAAATCTTTCAACTTTCTCGGTTATGTTTATTTCCTCCAAATCGAGCATTTTAGCAGTGGTATAGATAGCAAAGGAAAAATCAATTCCTCCAATGATCTAATAATAATTCAAATTTTTCAAAACTTGAATCATATCATTAGTGTATACTCGAGACCAGTAATCATCAAGAGTTTTGAAATAAATCTTTACCTTCATGTTAGCCAAGGGATAGAATTTCACCAATTCTTCATCTAATCCTAACAAAACACCAACATTCTTAGATTTCCAAGCTTGGCATATTTGTATGCACTGGTTTCTTCTTATTCTTAGCCCAACAAGTTTCCTCAGTAACTTACTTGAACAGCTGAAATTTTGCAGAGCTTCCTCACACTATCCACCACGGGCACGGGATATACAAGAACTCACACGACTCCTTCGGTGTTCAACTCGCTTTACAATCCTGACTTACAGTGATCTTGGAAAGAACTGTCCTCAGACAGGTGGCCCAACAGGCTTCAGTATTAATTCAAATAATATGTTACATACCATATTATGCTTCAAAGTAGAGCCTTATTGTCTCTTATCTCTTAGAGCATGAATACAAACACTCTTTCACACAAACACAAATGCACACTCACTCACACTCACTCTATTCTAACACAAGCACACACACACTTATATAGGGATATGAGAATTATTGAGGGTCCTTGTAAGGCATTACTGGCCCAGACGGTGTCTGCTCAATATTCTCGAGTACAATAATTAAAAATAAAGACGCACTACCAAGGACCTTTCGGTTCTCGGTCACTATCAAAATTGTCATCATGATCAGGTTCACTGATTTCGGATGAAGATGAAGGAAGCTTTTGACTAGCCCAAGACTGATGTACCCGTTCCAAATATTCTGATTCCCATGCGTGATCCTGTTGATCTTGAGCATCTTGGTACAAATCGACAAATATGGTTGCTTTTTCATCGGATACTTTCTCTTTACCTTTTTCTGTGGCTGCTTTTTCTTTGGTGGCGACTGTAGAAGATTCTTCTTTTCATGGAGCTCGTGATGATTGTCCTATATCAAATTTTATAGTATCTTTCATTACATAGAGATCCTTTTGTGGGAAAAGATATTTATCATCTGATTTCTTCCACCTGTTCATGTATGCCATGGGGTCGATCTCTATGTCAAGGAAGGAATCTTTTTTGCTTTTACGGAACTCTGGCAGTGATGGGACTGGCATCTCTACTCCATCAAGCAATTCCCATTTGAATATTTGGAACATACTGACGGATCGTTTAATTGCACACTGAACCCAAAGCTTGCAGTTATGATTAACATCTTCTTTTTGTTTCCAGCCAAGTTCAAAGATCATTGATGAACAAATCTTGGTAGATAGTAATAAACTTATTAGGAAAAGTGCATCATCAGTCCAATATCCATTTAGGACACTAATATTAATTAATGACTTTTGATTAATCAGTAATTTGATTACCCTTTTCCTTCCTTGCAATTCTTCTAAGGTTCTAATCATGGACAATTTTTCAGGCAGTTTAAGCTTATAAAATTCTTTGAGCCATAGTGAAATCTTCTTCACTTATTCAGCATTATCTACCAACACAGATTCTTCAATCCTTTCAGGACCATAAATCTGAGAAAAAGGATTTGGGACAACGGTATTTTGAAATTCTATACTTTGATAATCCCATGGTGTTGAGAAGTTTCTTAAAAACTGCAATGTTCTTTCAACACATTGAGATGCTCTTATTTGGGGCTTCTTTCTGCGGCGACCATCTTTGATTTCCCAATCTGCAAAGGGTTCAAAAAGTTCATATTGGGGGAATGAATCTATTCCTACAAAATTCTCATCATTTCTTTGAAGAAATGCTGCATCAATTTCTTCAAATAGATCTGGAATTCTTAAAGATTTTAGAAACATTTCAACTTTATCGGTTATGTTTATTTCCTCCAAATCGAGCATTTTAGCAGTGGTATAGATAGCAAAGGAAAAATCAATTCCTCCAATGATTTGATAATAATTCAAATTTTTCAAAACTTGAATCATATCATCAGTGTATACTCGAGACTAGTAATCATCAAGAGTTTTGAAATAAAACTTTACCTTCACACTCACTCTATTCTAACACAAGCACACACACACTTATATAGGCATATGAGAATTATTGAGGGTCCTTGTCAGTCATTACTGGCCAGTGTTTTCTCAATATTCTCAAGTACAATAATTAAAAATAAAGATGCACTACCAAGGACCTTTCGGTTCTCGGTCAACATCAACCTCTTCTACATGATCGAGTTCTTAATTTGGGGGACCTCTTGTAGAAAGCTGATTAGCCCAAGACTGATGTACCCATTCCAAATATTCTTATTCCCATGCATGATCATATTGATCTTGAGCATCTTGGTACAAATCCACAAATATGGTTGCTTTTTCATCGGATACTTTCTCTTTACCTTTTTCTGTAGCTTCTTTTTCTTTGGTGGCGATTGTAGAAGATTCTTCTTTTCGTGGAGCTCATGATGAATGTCCTATATCAAATTTGATAGTATCTGTTGTTACATAGAGATTCTTTTGTGGGAAAAGATATTTATCATCTGATTTCTTGCACCTGGTCATGTATGCCATAGGGTCGATCTCTATGTCAAGCAAGGAATCTTTCTTGCTTTTACGGAACTCTGGCAGTGATTGGACTGGCATCTCTACTCCATCGAGCAATTCCCATTTAAAGATTTGGAACATACTGATGGATTGTTCAATAGCACATTGAACCCAAAGCTTGCAGTTATGATTAACATCTTCTTTTTGCTGCCAACCAAGTTCAAAGATCATTGATGAACAAACCTTGGTAGACAGTAATAAACTTATTAGGCAAAGTGCATCATCAGTCCAATTTCCATTTAGGACACTAATAGTAATCAATGACTTTTGATTAATCAGTAATTTGATTACCCTTTTCCTTCCTTGCAATTATTCTAAGGTTCTAATCATGGACAATTTTTCAGGCAATTTAAGCTTATAAAATTCTTTGAGCCATAGTGAAATATTTTTCACTTCTTCAGCATTATCTGCCAACACAGATTCTTCAATCTTTTCAGGACCATAAATCTGAGCAAAAGGATTTGGGACAGTGGAATTTCGAAATTCTATACTTTGATAATCCCATGGTGTTGAGAAGGTTCTTAAAAACTGCAATGTTCCTTCAAAACATTGGAATGCTCTTATTTGGGGCTTCTTTCTGCAGCGACCATCTTTGATTTGCCAATCTGCAAAGGGTTCAAAAAGTTCATATTGGGGAAATGAATCTGTTCCTACAAAATGCTCCTCATTTCTTCGAAGAAATGCTGCATCAATTTCTTCAAATAGATTTGGAATTCTTAATGATTTTAGAAATCTTTCAACTTTCTCAGTTATGTTTATTTCCTCCAAATTGAGCATTTTAGCAGTGGTATATATAGCAAAGGAAAAATCAATTCCTCCAATGATCTGATAATAATTCAAAGTTTTCAAAACTTGAATCATATCATCAGTGTATACTCGAGACCAGTAATCATCAAGAGTTTTGAAATAAATCTTTACCTTCATGTTAGGCAAGGGATACAATTTCACCAATTGTTCATCTAATCCTAACAAAACACCAACATTCTTAGATTTCCAAGCTTGGCATATTTGTATCCACTGGTTTCTTCTTATTCTTAGCCCAACAAGTTTCTTGATTTCCATAACCATATCACCAATAACTAGATCAAGAATCTGAAATCTTTTGACAAAGGTTTCAAAATTATCATCTTGAGGCTGTTTACCTGGAAGAACAGATAGGTCAGTTCTTCGACTAGAGCAAAGATGACTATGAGCTTTATTCATGTCTCTAGTCAAGGAATCTGCTAAATAATTAGAAACACCAGGGAGACATTCAACTTCAAATTCATACATTTGAAACCAAATCTTCCATGCCAATAATCTTCCTCTTGCTAGCTGTTTTGAGATTTTGGCTGATAAGAAATATTTAAAATTCATGGAGTCCGTTCTTATCAAGAACTTGGTAGGGGCAAGATATAACTCAAACTTTTGAATACCATTAAAAATGGCTAGAGTCTCTTTTTTAGCAATGAAATAATTTTTCTGGTGAGGTTGAAATTCGCCAGATGCATAAGCACATAAAATTTCATCTCCATCCTCATGTCGTTCAAAAATAACTACGGCCCAAAAAGAATCAGAGGCATCAGTTAGGAGGATTAAAAATCCATTACCTGGAGGTTTTAGCTCTAGGAGATGCTGGCATTCATCTTTCAGTAATTTGACTGCTTCAGTCGCTTCTGGTGACCATCCAGAATTCAAGTGCTGTCTAATTGGAGCAGTCTTCTCGGAAAATCTGGGAATATATCTATGTACATAATTAAGCACACCTAAAAATCTTTGAATTGTCTTGGTATCTTTAAGCTCATACAGAAACTCAGAGAGCTTGGTCAGGACATGAGGCTGCATCTGAATTTTGCCATTGATAATATGAATACCAAGAAAATCAATACTATCTTGAAATAGAAGCATTTTCTTTTCGAAAAGTATTATGCCATGCTTTCTAGCTTCATTAAGAAAAATCTGCAGATGCTTCATATGAGTCTCAAGATCTAAACTATGGATCAAAATATCATCTATATATACAACAATAAATTCATATTTACCAAAAATAAAATCCATACGCCTTTGAAAGAAGGTGGGCGCATTCTTCAAACCAAAAGGAACAACTTTCCACTGAAAGAATCCTGTAGGACAAGTGAAAGCAATTTTATGACGATCTTCTTCTTTAATTTGTAACTAGTAGTAACCAAATTTCATGTCAAATTTGCTGAAGATCTTGCTATGCTGAATCTTCTGCATAATTGTTTCCTGGTGAGGTAAAGGATAATTAAATCTCTTGGTGATGGCATTCAAAGGCTTATAATTGATCACCATTATGGCTTTACCTCTTACTATTTCAGAATGATTTCTTACCAGGAAAGAAGAACATGAATAATGAGAATTACTTGGTTCAATCAATTGAAGATTCATAAGTTCTTCTATTTGCTTTCTAATTTCCTTTTCATCACTTGGAGTACAGGGTATAAGTTTTCCTTTGACCCCATTATCATGAAGAGTGATGATTTCTTGCTAAGGACTCTCTATACTCCAAAAAGCTTGAGGATTTTCTGAACAATATTTTAACAAATCTTCAAAAATAGCAACTTGTGCTAGAGACCAATCAGGATTTCTGTTATCTTTCTGCTTAGTTTTATTCTGACTCCTTTCTTCATAGATCTATAATACTTCTTGCCAATTGTTAGATTCATTCAAAGGTCTTCTTGTACCTGCTTTATTTTGGCTATTCTCTCTTCGTGCTTCTGAATTAGCCAGAGTTAATCTTGGGACTGAAATTGCCTTTTTCTTGATATTAAATATGACTTTATCTTCACTGATTGTAACTAGTAATACAGAATTGATAAAAAGCATTCCCAAAAATAAACTAGCAGAATTGTCATAATGTTGAACAGCAGAAAACTTGACAATACTACCCCCAATTTTTAAAGAAACATTATCCACATAATGGGTGAGATTTACGGATCCACCAATGGTCTCTGAAATAAGAAATTTTTGCAAAGGTTTCCATAAACCTTTAAACAAAGAAGGGCGAGCTAAATTATTAGAACCGCCGGTGTCAATAAAAGCATCGACAGTAATCCACTCACCTTTGACTTGAACTTCAACAGGAATGTACAGAAGATTGTTAGTTTTAACAATCTTTTTGAGAAATGAACTTTCATCAGTATTAACAGATGTTGGGGCTGGTAAAGATGAAGACTGAGAGATTGTCTTGGGATATGGGCAGAAATAATTCAATGTGGGAAGTGGAGACAAGGAATTTAAAACGAGAGGTGAATTCTTTAAACCAATATCAACAGGAATAGAGAGTGAAGGAGCAATAGAGACAGTATCATCTGAAAGATATTCAGATGTTTCATCAATATAATCATCAGCACTGAAATCATCACTGTAATGCAGTTCGTTTTCTTCATAGCATTCAGCGTCAGTGTAACATCTATTCATTTTCTGACAAGTATCGGGAACAGATTCGGGATTAGAAAGAGAGGCATCAGTGAGAATATATACATCTGATACTTCATCCTGAGAATCAAAAAGTGACCAATTATCAACAAAATCATCTATCTCGATACAGGCCTTTAGCTTATTAGAAGAACTTTTAGGACATTTGCGAGCAAAGTGACCTTCTTGTTTGCATATAAAACATGCATTGTCCTTTCTTGGTTGTTTGCATTTTCTTAGATATTTGAATTTTCGGAAAGGCCTTCTGGGCTTGGCTACTCTCTTGGGCTTAAATTTTCCATACCTTTTATATTTTCATTTCTGGAATGGAGTCCATGGCAAGAGAGAACGACAAACATTAAGACCAGGAGAAAACTCTTGAGCTTTCTTTTGCCAACAAATATATTTAACCTTTTCTTGGCATCTAAATAAAAGATCTATCCAATAAGTTTGGTCATTTTTCTTTCCTTGAACTTCTAGATCTTTCATGATCAGATCACCTAGATTGCCAGTATACTTAGATAAAAATGAAATTTTCTGAACAGAATCATTAGTCAGATTGGCTTTATAAATTTTTGCAATGTAGTCATTACCGAACTGATCACGGAACTTAATATCTTTAAGTTCCATACGTCCCAAGTCTGTGATGACCTGTTTTTTCTCATCTGCCAGTTATGGAACAAATTGGGTTTTGAGTAGCAGTTCTAAAGTGGCTAGTCCTGAGGCAGCAACATTCATTCGTTCTTCAAAAGATGGCCCCATCCACCAGTCATATACAATTCCAGTCATTATCTTTTCAGCTAAAGCAAAAATAGATATATTATATAATTTAGAGACAACTTGCATCTCATATAAGGCACCAATCCATACTCTTATGGATTCTGCTGGATTTGTTTATTTATCTAAATCTAAAACATATCCACTGGAATTGGTAGCAAAAAAATCTTCTTCTACCTGTGGGTATTTTGGAACTTCTCTAAAGATATGAGCTTTTTGAAGAGAAGGTAAGATAAAGGATGGAAACTTAGAGGCAGCATTTTCTAGAGTAACGATTTCACTCTTAGATTTCTAAAAGTTTAGAGACTTTTCTAGTTCTATTTTTCTTTCAGAATCTTGTGCACTTGATTCTACTCCAATTTCTTCTTGTTTTTCATCTTTATCCCAATAGTTGGGAGTGTCCATTGAAATAGAGAATACGGGAGCTTTATTTTCTCTGTGTTTCCTTTCTTTCTTCTTCTTCTCTTTTACTTCTAGTCATTTTCGTTCTTCTTGTTGTTCATCCTGAATAAGCTTAAGATTTTGAAGGATTTGTTCAGTATAAGAACCAAGATCATCAAGAACATCTTCGGCATGTGCACACCAAGTAGTGAGATAGTTACCTATTTGGTAAATCTGATCTAAGTCATTGGTATTGGTGGCATTATGCTCTATCAAAGGAGCACAGTCAGCTCTTGTGGTTGGCTGTTTACACATCAAAGAGGTGGTGCAAAATTTTGTCTTGGGAGGCCATTTTCCACCTTTCACAAAACGACGATTGGCATATTGCCATTCTTCTACAGGAGCAAAAGGAACATGAGAAATACGGTGCATTTTATTTACAGCAAGAAATGGTTTAGACTCGGGTATATACAATTCATTAGAGTCCAAAATAGGTTCAGAAGGAAATAATTCTTCAATAGGAGACATATCAGTTCTTCTGGAGGAAGAAACTTCAGAATTGGAAACAGGAACAACATATCGACGAGGTTTGACAAGAGGTCTTTGAATCTCTGACTTAGGAGGGATAAGCTTGACTCGGCCATCAGAAATTGCAATACATTTGAGTTTTGACTCTGGCTTCTTGTCATCAGCAATAGACTTATACTGGAAATACCAATTGTTAGGAAAAATTTATTACGCTCTTTCTCATCTATCGATCACAAGGTTATTACTGAAGTAGCCTCTCGCTCTATTGAGTCTATAGAAAATCCTGAAACTTGGAATCCACCATCACTCCATGCGACTGATGTCTATAAACTTCCTTTGTCTTATGTTTTCAAGAAAAATTCTTTTTTGAAAGAGGTAGAGGTTACTATAAAGATTTCTGGTCCCTCTGTTCAAATAGTAGCCTTGAATCTGTTTTCCGATGATGAAATTAAGAAATTTAGACAGTATGCCAAAGAAAATAAATACAATTATCTTCATTTTGGAGGTATTCGTATTGGTCTTACTCCTTTATTCTGTCATGGGTTAAACACTCCCTGTATTGCTGAAGTTTTTGATACCCGACACCAGAGCTATGACCATGCCCGAATAGGAAAAATCATGGGTAATTTATCCACATGATGTCCATATGGCACTATCTATCCTGATTACTCTATAAGCCTGACAGATGTTCATTTTAAATATTGTTGGAAATTAATGACTGGAGTTCAAGGTCTCCAATTGGCAGAAGACAATGAATATCTCTCTGTGTTAGTCCAAACCTCTTTTCAGTTAACTAACACTGCTGACCCAAAGCTGAAACAACGTGTCTTAAAGGATTGTGTCACAGTAGGAATATCAAATTCTCAGGTCAAAGGTGTCCTGTATGACCCTACTAAACTTCCTAACAATTGGTATTTCTAGTATAATTCTATTGCTGATGACAAGAAGCCAGAGTCAAAACTCAAACGTATTGCAATTTCTGATGGTCGAGTCAAGCTTATCCCTCCTAAGCTAGAGATTCAAAGACCTCTTGTCAAACCTCGTCGATATGTTGTTCCTGTTTCCAATTCTGAAGTTTCTTCCTCCAGAAGAACTGATATGTCTCCTATTGAAGAAGTATTTCCTTCTGAACCTGTTTTGGACTCTAATGAATTGTATATACCCGAGTCTAAACCATTTCTTTCTCTAAATAAAATGCACCGTATTTCTCATGTTCCTTTTGCTCCTGTAGAAGAATGGCAATATGCCAATCGTCATTTTGTGAAAGGTGGAAAATGGCCTCCCAAGACAAAATTTTGCACCACCTCTTTGATGTCTAAACAGCCAACCATAAGAGCTAACTGTGCTCCTTTGATAGAGCATAATGCCACCAATACCAATGACTTAGATCAGATTTACCAGATAGGTAACTATCTCACTACTTGGTGTGCACATGCCGAAGATGTTCTTGATGATCTTGGTTCTCAGACTGAGAAAATCCTTCAAAATCTTAAGCTTCTCCAGGATGAACAACAAGGAGAATGACAACGACTAGAAGTAAAAGAGAAGAAGAAGAAATAAAGGAAACACAGAGAAAATAAAGCTCCCACATTCTCTATTTCAATGGACACTCCCAAATATTGGGATAAAGATGAAAAACAAGAAGAAAGTGGAGTAGAAGCAAGTGCACAAGCTTCTGAAAGAAAAATAGAACCAGCAAAGTCTCTAAAATTTCAGAAATCTAAGAGTGAAATCGTTACTCTAGAAAATGCTGCCTCTAAGTTTCCATCCTTTATTTTACCTTCTCTTCAAAAAGCTCATGTCTTTAGAGAAGTTCCAAAATACCCATGGGTAGAAGAAGATTTGTTTGCTACCAATTCTAGTGGATATGTTTTAGATTTAGATAAATCAAAAAATCCAGCAAAATCCATAAGAGTATGGATTGGTGTCTTATATCAGATGCAAGTTGTCTCTAAATTAGATAATAGCTCTATTTTTTCTTTAGCTGAAAAGAGAATGGCTGGAATTGTATATGACTGGTGGATGGGGCCATCTGATGAAGAATGAATGAATGTTGCTGCCTCAGGAATAGCCACTTTAGAACTGCTACTCAAAACCCAATTTGTTCCAGAACCGGAGACGAGAAAAAATAGATCATCACAGACCTGGCATGTATGGAACTTAAAGATATTAAGTTCCTTGATCAGTTTGGTAATGACTACATGGAAAAAATTGATAAAGCCAATCTAACTAATGATTATGTTCAGAAAATTTCATTTTTATCTAAGTTGCCTGGCAATCTAGGTGATTTGATCATGAAAGATCTAGAAGTTCAAGGAAAGAAAATTGACCAAACTTATTTGATAGATCTTTTATTTAGATGCCAAGAAAAGGTTAAATATCTTTTTGGCAAAAGAAAGCTCAAGATTTTTCTCCTGGTCTTAATGTTTGTCGTTCTATCTTGCCATGAACTCCATTCCAGAAACGAAAATCTAAAAGGTATGGAAAATTTAAGCCCAAGAGAGTAGCCAACCCCAGAAGGCCTTTCCGAAAATTCAAATATCTAAAAAAACATAGACAACCAAGAAAGGACAATGCATGTTTTATATGAAAACAAGAAGGCCACTTTGCTCGCAAATGTCCTAAAAGTTCTTCTAATAAGCTAAAGGCATGTATTGAGATAGATGATTTTGTTGATAATTGGTCACTTGTTGATTCTCAGGATGAATTATCAGATGTATATATTCTCACTGATGCCTCTCTTTCTGATCCTGAATCTGTTCCCGATACTTGTCAGAAAATGAATAGATGCTACACTGACACTGAATTCTATGAAGAAAATGAACTGCATTACAATTATGATTTCAGTGCTGATGATTATACTGATGAAACATCTGAATATATTTCAGATGATACTGTCTCTATTGCTCCTTCACTCTCTATTCCTGCTAATATTGGTTTAAATAATTCACCTCCCATTTTAAATTTCTTGTCTCCACTTTCCACTTTGAATTCTTTCTGCCCATATCCCAAGACAGTCTCTCAGTCTTCGTCTTTACCAACCCCAGCATCTGTTAATACTGATGAAAGTTCATTTCTCAAAAATATTGTTAAAACTAACAATCTTCTGTACATTCCTGTTGAAGTTCAAGTCAAGGGTGAGTGGATTACTGTCGATGCTTTTATTGACACTGGTGGTTCTAATAATTTGGCTCGCCCTTCTTTGTTTAAAGGTTTATGGAGACATTCGCAAAAAATTCTTATTTCAGAGACCATTGGTGGATCCGTAAATCTCACCCATTATGTGGATAATGTTTCTTTAAAAATTGGGGGGAGTATTGTCAAGTTTTCTACTGTTCAACATTATGACAATTCTGCTAGTTTATTTTTGGGAATGCCTTTTATCAATTCTGTATTACCAGTTACAATCAGTGAAGATAAATTCATATTTGATATCAATAAAAAGGAAATTTCAGTCCCAATATTAACTCTGGCTAATTCAGAAGCATGAAGCGAGAATAGCCAAAAGAAAGCAGGTACAAGAAGACCTTTGAATGACTCTAACAATTGGCAAGAAGTATTACAGATCTATGAAGAAAGGAGTCAGAATAAAACTAAGAAGAAAGCTAACAGAAATCCTGATTGGTCTCTAGCACAAGTTGCTATTTTTGAAGATTTGTTAAAAAATTGTTCAAAAAATCCTCAAGCGTTTTGGAGTATAGAGAGTCCCCGGCAAGAAATCATCACTCTTCATGAAAATGGGGTCAAAGGAAAACTTATACCCTGTAATCCGAGTGATGAAAAGGAAATTAGAAAGCAAATAGAAGAACTTATGAATCTTCAATTGATTAAACCAAGTAATTCTCATTATTCATGTTCTGCTTTCCTGGTAGGAAATCATTCTGAAATAGTAAGAATTAAAGACAAAATGGGGATCAATTATAAGCCTTTGAATGCCATCACCAAGAGCTTTAATTATCCTTTACCTTGCCAGGAAACAATTATGCAGAAGATTCAGCATAGCAAGATCTTCAGAAAATTTGACACAAAATCTGGTTACTACCAGATACAAATTAAAGAAGAAGATCATCATAAAACTGCTTTCACTTGTCTTGCAGGATTCTTTCAGTGGAAAGTTATTCCTTTTGGTTTGAAGAATGCACCCGCCTTCTTTCAAAAGCGCATGGATTTTATTTTTGGTAAATATGAATTTATTGTTGTATATATAGATGATATTTTGATCCATAGTTCAGATCTTGAGACTCATATGAAGCATCTGCAGATTTTTCTTGATGAAGCTAGAAAGCATGGCATAGTACTTTTTGAAAAGCAAATGCTTCTGTTTCAAGGTAGTATTGATTTTCTTGGTATTCATATTACCAATGGAAAAATTCAGATGCAGCCTCATGTCCTGACCAAGCTCTCTGAGTTTCCTGATGAGCTTAAAGATACCAAGACAATTCAAATATTTTTAGGTGTGCTTAATTATGTACATAGATATATTCCCAGATTGTCCGAGAAGACTGCTCCAATTAGAAAGCACTTGAATTCTGGATGGTCACTAGAAGCAATTGAAGCAGTCAAATTACTGAAAGATGAATGCCAGCATCTCCCAGAGCTAAAACCTCCAGGTAATGGGTTTTGTTGGATTTTTTGATTTATCTAAATCTAAAACATATCCACTGGAATTGGTAGCAAACAAATCTTCTTCTACCCATGGGTATTTTGAAACTTCTCTAAAGACATGAGCTTTTTGAAGAGAAGGTAAAATAAAGGATGGAAACTTAGGGGCAACATTTTCTCGAGTAACGATTTCACTCTTAGATTGGGTCAAAATATAATTATGTTGTAAGTTTTAAACATTATATAATAATTTAATTCATACATATATTCTTTGTAAACATAAAATTAAAACAATGTAAATCACATATTACATAAATATTTTCCTCAGATACTCAAATTAGGAAAACCAATAAACCATTTAGAGACATGTCTCTAATTTTTATCATCAATTAAATATATTTTATACAATATATTATATATGAGAATGACATCCAAAACTACTAATCCATTAACCTATATTATAATATAACATAAATTCGTTAATCACAATTAGAAACACCATGGAATAAAACACCATGTGTAACGAAAGTGCCAAACAGGAAACATGTGTGCCCAAAACCATTGAAAAAATATGCAAAAGCTGACATTTTCTTTTTCTATGGATTTTCCTGTTTGAAATAACCTCGTGGAAATGGGGATACTACCTCCCCATGACCCCTCACTACAAAAAATGTATATAATTAATGTGTGGGATAATTATAAAAAGAATATGAAACATACCTAACATATCCATCCTCAAACATGTTGAATCATGCTAAAACACTTCAGAAATAATAAACCATTCCCAAATATAGTCAACCATAATTAAACATGGTATAACATTATAGTGAGTTCATTAACAAAAAAATTGGTATAGATGAGGAATCAAGCTTTATATCTATATCGAAAAATATTAAAATATGAACACTACAACTATAGATATATTGCAACAAAATGTTTTATTTAGGATGTGATAAATTCTTCCTCTATTATCATACATTGAGTTGCAAGAAAGATTGTTTCCATTGAGTATATGTTGAACCAAAATTTATAACACAAAAATGCATATGATGCTAAATATTTTCTTAACTAAGATGTCAGATAAATTCAAGTTTACATATATCATTTTTACCTTGATACAACACTATTGCTAAAGCATCACTATTGTGACATTGCCTCGATGTTATTTTGCTGCAACATTGTTTTGTAACATTAGTGCTACAACACCAAACTGTAGTTATGTTGTTGCAAACCCAATATTGTCCCTATTAAGAGTTTTTTCTGAGTTACTACGGAGGATAACATGTAGTGATTCCATTTGTCACTAGGGGATCATGGTGAATCAATGAAATTTGTGTGTGGGAAGGTAATAATCAATTGTGAAACTCCATAAAGAAGTAATTATTAGCTAGGGAACTAAATTAATAATTGATGATTGGCCAAGGAATTGTACCACCTTGAATGTTCAAAATATGAAGTAATGATGATCGGAATAGGGAAACAAATGAGGGAATTGAACCAATATGAAGGATTAGTCTCCCAACCATCCTTTAAGAGCAGGGAATATATATGAAATAGAATATATATAAATGAGAGGAGACAGGGAAGAGAGTTAAGAAATGGAAACCTAGATGATATTAAGACACTTAAATAAAAAATAGCTCATGTAGCTAGGAAAGGAAATAACTCATTGAGTGTAGTGTGAAATATATGGTGTGTAATTTGATACATATTGCAAAATATAATTTTACATCGATTGTAAGAGAAATTTAATACGTATTCGAATAAGAATGAAAAAATTCTATAATGTATTTTTTACTCCCATGTGAATTATTTCTCAATGAACTCATTGTAGGTGTTATTTTTGAAATTTATGTAATGTTATTATATAGTATATGTGTGCTTTATGGGTAGAGAGTTAGTTCATATAATGGTTGTGTATAGGACTATATGTACCCTCTAAACCTAAATCATTCAATATGGAAGGAATCCCATGTGAAAAATATATGGATATATATTATGTCACAACGGAAGACAAATATTACCTTTGATGTATCACAAAATGAACCAATTTTTCACAAGGATAGAAAGTTTGGAAATAAGTAATATGTGTTATGGTTAATAATGGTCAACATAATCAACCATTCTTAGACATTTAGTAACCATTTTCAACAATGGTAAAATTACCATTACGTTGTAAGTTTAAACCATATACAATAATCAAATGCATACACATATTCTTAATAAAATAAAAAGAAATATAATGACAATTACATATTATGTAGAGGTTTATCGTAGAGAGTCAAACTAGGAAAATCAACAAATTCTTTAGAGACACAACTGTATTTTCTTTAATAATTCAATTTAGTTGCTTACAATACAATATCTATGCTCCCACTAAATAAAAAACCACTAATCCATTAACCTAGATTAGATTACAACATTAATTCCTTAATCAAAATTATAAAATCATGGGTTGAAATACCATATGCAACAAAACTTCCAAAGGGAAAAAATGTGTGCCAAAAACCAAAAAACATATTCCAAACTACTAATTTTTTTACTATTTTTGGGTTCTTCCCCATTTTTAAGCCCTAAATAGGAGGGCTTTCCACCCCTGATGACCCGCTATCTCCGCCCAATGCATACAAATCATGCGTGGGGATAATCGTTAAAATAATATAACACATACCTAACATACGCATCCTCAAACATATTGAATTACGGTCAAACATTTCAAACCTAATAAAAAATGCTCGTGTATATTAAACCATATTCAACCATGATTTAACATGGCTTGAAATTATAGTGAAACCATAAAAAACATTTCTATATATGAGAAATGAAGCTTTATCTAGAGATGACAATGTATTCAATAAAAATTACAATAATATTATATATATATATATATATCACATTAGAAGAAAACATTCCTTTCATACACAATATTTATTTCCCTTTTATGGTACATCGAAATGCACCAAACATTGTTTTAAATGGATACATGTTACACCAAAATCTATAACAAAGTAATACAAATTAGGTAAAATATTTTCTTAACTAAGATACCAATGAAATTAATGTGTCGAAAAATCATTTTAAGTTTGTTGCAACACCTCTATTGTGACATTGTCTGTTGTTATGTTTCTACAACACCTTTGTTATGGCATTACCTCGATACTACATCAGTATGTCAATGTTGTTGAAATTTTTTTGGAAACACCGTTGCTACAACATTACAATGTGTTCATTTCACTGTAAACATTAATTTATCTCTATATTTTAGTTCTACATGTCTCTTGGGGCTTGTGGTGAATTAATGGATTGCAGGTGCAGAAAAGTAGCAAGTAGTTGCGAAATTGGATAAAGAAGTAAAGATTAGCTAGGAAACTAAATAAAGAAATTATGATTAGACATGGAGTCGAATCACCATGGTTTTTCAACCCTCAAAGGAATGATGATGGGACTATGGAATAAAATGTTATTCAACCATTTTACAAAGTAGAATAAAATATAAATCAACAACTTAATAATTATCCTCTTTGATGGGGAAACCTCCTTTACATTACAGAAATGAACAATTCTTGGACTATTACAAATGAAAAGACCTCATTTATTATACAAGAGTCTAAGGGGTCACAATATAACTGGATCATATATAAAAATAATAATGCAAGGGCACAATAATGAAAATAGTGGGCTTCTATGGGGCACAACAATAACAATATGTAGGCTACATTAACAATAATAATAAGGGGACTAAAATATTATTAAATGGACCTAAACTGCCCCTCTCCTTAAAAAAAACTGTTATCCTCAATTTTTGACTAATTTTGGATGCTTCTGTATAAAATTCTCATCCTCCCATGTGGAATCTTCAGCAAGTAAATTCTTTCCCTTATTGAGATACTTTGAAAATGATCGATTGTGTGGTTTTCAAGTTCTTTTTTCTGTGACCACTTCAGGCTCAAATATTATTTTTCCTTCTTCGTAATTTTTTGGAAATATTGTTTTAATTGGGCGTTTGTCACTAATAACCTTATTTAATCATGAAACATAGAAAATGGGTGTACTCGAGAAGATGCATGAAACTCCAATTTGTATGCCATAGTACCAATATTTTGCAATACCTTGTAAGGACCACAGTACTTTGATGATAATTTATTATCCTTCTTAGATTGCTTGAGGGGCATTTTTTTGTATGGTTATAGCCATAAAAATACCGAGTCACCTATGCCAAAAATTCTTTCACTATGATGTTGATGTGATTTTTGTTTCACTCGATTTTGCACTCAAGTGATGTTATCCTTTAAGATTTGGAGAAGTTGTTTTTGATGCTCAATGTGATATTCTATTCCACTGCTTGAACCTTAAAATTTTCTCTTAAATAAGCTGTAATGGACTCTAGGTGATATTCATAAAGTGCCATAAATGCAGTCATTTTTACTGGAGTATGGAAGGATGTGTTATACCACCATTCACCAAGAGGTAATTGCTTGAAACAATGTGTTTTTTTATCATATACAAAGCACGAATATATCCTTCCAAACATTGTTTTAATATCTTAGTTTTCTCATCATATTGAGGATGATAAGATGAGCTATGAGCTACTTGAGTACCAAGACAAGAAGAAAATTCCATCCAGAAATTTCCATTGAAAATGGGATCTCTATCACTTACAATAACCTTTGGGTTTCCATGAAACTTTTGAATTATGTCCATAAATGATGCAGTAATTGTATTGGCTTTAAAAGAATGAGATAATGCACAAAATTTTTCATACTTTGTAATTTTATCAACTGCCACCAAGATGACACTCTTTCCTTTAGACTTGGGTAAACCTCTGATAAAATCCATTGAGACCTCCTCCCAAAGTTGACTTGGAATAGCTAAAAGTTGTAACAAACCTAGGGTCTTAATTGTGTCAACTTTATTTTGCTGAAAACCAAAAATTTTTCCATAAAATTTTGAGTATCAAATTTAAGGCCTTCGCAAAAAAACTCCTTATTGATCCTGTGATAAATTTTCAAAAACCCCATGTTCCCTCCTAATGACGAGGTGTGAAATTCCAAGTGAATCTTTTGTTTGAGTTGGGAATTATTACAATGATATAAACTATCTTTGTACCATAATGAATCATTTTTTCCAGCTAAATTTATGAGATGTACAAGGGTATTGTTACAACTTTTGAAGACTAAAGACATACCGAAAACAACATTCATAACTCATTAGGGTTATTATGAATTTTTGGTCATGCCTTTTTGCCTTACTAATGCACCTTCCACATTTTAAGGTTTGATGAATTCCGTTTTCAAACCCTTCCATAGAAAATTTGTGTTATTATTTTTTGATGATATACCAATCTACAACAAGTCTTGAAAGGATCATGTTCAATATGTTGATAGAGTGCTCAAATTATTGTAAGAGAGAAAATTATATGAAAAACCCTCCAAATATTTCTTTCGAGTACAAGAGGTGGAATATTTGGGCCATATTGTATCTGAGGACAATGTTAAGGTAGATCATAACAAAATTAAATCCATTAAGGAATAGAAATTGCCCCAGGTGGTGACAAGATCAACCATGAACATAATGATGAAGATATAAGGAATATGAATTATGATTTTAGAGATTCCAATGTTTGGTTTAATACCCACCACATTCCAAAGATCGATATGAGGAAGTTTTATTTAAAGGATCTGATAACATCGACACTATAGATGGAGCAGTATTTTGATCTCCAATATGTGCGACACACATAGAAGGTACACATTTCATCTTTATATTTAGAGCCCAATATGTTTGTATGTTATAAATGTCTTTGTTCTCGTAAATCACCTGTCACATGGTAATTTTTTACAGATGAAATGAGAGAACATTATGAGCATACAATGAAAAACACTCTCTTTATCCAATTGATAAATCTAAAAGGAAAGGGTTCAATGGTAGAGCACATTTAAGAGTTCTGAAAATTGAATATCACAATAATCAATATTTCAGAATGGCATATGATTGATGTCTTCATAGGGACTATAAAGGTTAAAATTGAACATGAAGTTCTCCTTCGAGAACCTGATTCATTGGAGAATGCATTTAGGGTGGCAAGAAAAGTTGAAAGAAAATTATTGAAGAAAATAATTCTACCACTTGTAACTACAAATATGGAAGTGTTGCTACTCCTTTCATTCCATAACCTACAAGGTTAAAAACACAACAATTGGAATAAAAAAGAGCAAAAGGGATTTGCTATAGTTGTGATAGAAAATACACTAAAGGTTAGAAGTGCCTTGAGAAGAGAATATTTTACATAGGTTGTGAAGAGGAAGAAAGAACAAGAAACATCAAAAGAGTAGGATATAGACTAGGAACCAACCAGAGAGACAGAAGAAATGAACCAAACCATATATTCAAATGCATTGGTAGGAATTACCACTCCTAAAACTCTAAAGATAGAAGGATATATCAATAAGACAAGGGTAACAACATTGATTGATTCAGGTAGTACCCATAATTTTATTGATTGTAATATAGCCAAGGAATTGAATTGCTTCCTATATCCAACACTAGAGTGTTAAGTGATGGTTGCAAGTTGAGGAACTATAAAATTCTCTAGAAAGTGCCAAAATATCAAGCTAACCATGGGGGGATATGTATTGAGTAATCCATTTCTTTCCATTCTAATAGGTGATGTTGATTTTGTACTAGGAGTCCAATGGTTACAATCTTTGGGGCCAGTAAAATTAAATTTTCAAGATATTTTCTTGAAATTTTTTTGGGATGGAAAATAAGTTGACTTAAGGGGTATCGCAGAGAAAACAAGAAAGCTAATCAGCTATGATACCAAATGTTATGCAACCATCTCACAAAGAAGAAGAAAATATCTATCAACAACATTAAAATTATCCTATTTGAGGGGGGGAATCTTTTACATTACATAAATAAACAATTCTTGGATGATTACAAATGACAAGACCTCCTTTCTATATATAGGATTATAAGGGGCCACATTATAATTAGATCTTACATAAAATCAATAATGTAAGGGAACAACAATAACAATAGTGGGCTTATCTTGGGCACAACAATAACAATACAGGAGCTACATTAACAATAACAATAAGGGGACTACTATTATTATAGGCACCTAACAACAACTAAGGAAATTGATCCACTATGACAATTCATACTCCAACTCATCATTTAATAGATTGGAGTGGAAATTAAACAAAAGAGTTGTAAGTGAGAGGAGAGAGGAGCACGAGAAGAGAGGAGAGTAGTAGAAACCCATAATACCTAGAGAGGCTAAAATAGGAAAGAACTTATGTAGTTAGAAAACGAAATAGTTGGCTGAGTCTAGTATGGAATGATCGTACATATATTGAGGCATAGTGTGAAATAGAATTGTAAAGTACTTGTAGGAGTAAATTTTTGTGTATAAGAATAAGAATAAAATTTGCTATAATCTCTTAATTTGTCTCATGTGAATTATTTCTCAACTTTCTCATTGTAGGTGTTAGGTTTTAATTTTTTTTTTTTTTGTGTTAGTATACAATAGCTATGCACTCTATGGGTATAGAACATGTTTTTGTATTCATTGTGTGTAAGATTGCAACTATATTTCTTCATTAGAATCCTTAAATATTATTAGAACATCATGTGAAAAATATTGGGATACACACCATGTCACAACAAAAGAATTTTTTTTTACCTTTTATGTATTGCATCAAACAAAACATTAGTATAGTGCGATATGTCTTAAAGATAGAAAATTTGAGCATATGCAACGTTCCACAATCAACAATGGTCCAACATAATTGACCATTCATATAGATTCATTAACCATTGTCAACCATGGATAAATATAGTTAGCCATAGCTAACCACGGTGAATAAAAGGTAAAAAATGTTATCCGTAGTCAAGCAGTGTCAACCTTCATCAAACATTGTTTGAAATAGTCATACATTGCCAATTATCATTAACATTGGTCAAATTATACATATATTCTCAATAAACAGAAAAATAAAACAATGGTAATGATATAGTACATAGATTTAACCTCAAAACCTAAATTGGAAAAAACATCAAACTATTTAAAATCTAACCTCTAATCTTTATCATCATTCAACTACGTTATTTACATTACAATATATATAATCATGTGACATCAAAAAAAATTAATATATTAAACTCAGTTAAATTACAAGATTAATTCCTTAATCACAATTAAAAAACCATAAACTAAAACACCATAAAAAAAAAATAAAGAAAGAAAGAAAAAATGAATAGAAAACCCACCAACCCCAATCACCCACTCTTTCACAACACGTGACCTCATGTTACACTCAACGCACATGAATCACACACGAAAATAGCCATACAAAAAGTATAGTAATCATCACATCAAATCTGATGAATTATGGTAATAATCAAATATGATGAATTATGTGCAAACATTTTAAACACAATAAACCATGCCAAAAAATAATATATATAATTAACTATGTCTAAACATAATTTAACATTACAATAAAAGCATAAAAATGAAAATGAAAAACAATGTAAATGAGAAATCAAACTTTATTTAGAGAGAACAAAAATATTAAAATATAAGAAATACCATAATTATAGATATATAATATTGCAGCAAAGCATTCCTTTTCCACATTAATTTTAAACTTTTCAACCTTTCAAGATATTGAATTATACCCTAGATTATTTTACGTAGATCCGTATTACACTCAAAACACCAACGTAGTAATAAACACATGGTCAAATATTTCCTTAATTAGGATAGCAACGAAATTAAAATGTGTATAGAGATAGTTTTCCCACGTTGAAAGGAGCAATTGCTACCTACATTATCATTACATATTTTTGGCACTTCGAGAGAAAGGAGAACTTGCTAGTTGCCTAGTAGCTAATTGTTAGAAAGTAAACCATAAGTTTGACTATTAATTAAAACCCCTTAAGACATTATATGGCTGCGGCTCCCTTTTCAAAGTGGTCGGAGTAGTATATCTTCCATGGTAACATACATTCGCTTTTCACCATGGCAAGCTTTGGGATTGTGTCCTCCTAATTTTCCATTACGTTACTATGGCAACGTTAAGATAATTTAACCACAATAATTTATGTCGAATACATTTATCCGTGCATAATAGACTTTCATTTATGATAGGATTATTATATTGGAACATTAGCAGAGGAACCACAAATAATATATTCCACGACAGAGAGTGCAGTTGAGTAACGTCATCCATTAGTGGACGTTCTGTATTTTGAAAGGACGCTATTAGTATTTTGTTTTTTCTCGTTTGAAGGACGTTACCTGTATTTTACCCACTTGGAATATAACGAAGGTAGGAGCGTGAAGCGTAGAGTGCAGGATCCGATGTTGTTATTTTGTTATTTTATGTTTGACAACTTTTCTTATTATGTTATTATGTAGAGGGAAAAACAATTAGGTAGGAGAGTGAAGCGCGGAGAGCAGGATCCGATGTTATTATTTTGTTATTTTATGTTTGACAACTTTTCTTATTATGGAGAGCGAAAAAAAATAGTCGTTTAACTATGATTATATCGTCTGTATTCTGAACTGCAAGAATCTCTGCCATGTTTCGTAGCTTCCTCTATGTCGCATGCATCTTGTTTTATTGCATTGGTGTTTCTGTTTATATACTGCGATTATTGACCCGCGTCCATTTTTCAAACAAGTCAGTATCTGTGCGAAAGATTTCTGTAATATAAAATCAGCGTGTGGAGATGTAGAATAAGATGTCGGACATGAATTAAAATATAAAAATGTTATTTGACAAAGACTTGATGGTTGACATAGCTTTTAAAACAACAAATTGGATACGAAGCCATTAGAATATGAAATTGAATTTTAACCAAATCCATGTGGGGAATCTATTAAGTGATATTGTTTATGTGATTAGAGAGAACACGATTATATATAATAGTTACAAGGTGATCGTATACAAGGAAATTGAGTTTGTAAAGGAAAAGGAGTATACATGAAAGTCGTGTTACTATAAGTTAAAATAATATTAAAATGAAAATTTAGATAATACAATTTAGCATTAATTTTTTAAAATAATAATAATCATAGATATTATTTTATAGATTTAAAGTAATAACATTGTAAACATTATATTTATAATGATCATATTATAATAATAATTAAAATTAAAGATGATGTAGAATGTTATCAAGAAATACATATATATATATATATATTTATTAATACGATAGCTGGTAAGTTATACTAAAAAAAAGTTCAATCAAGATTGAAATATGTATTAGAATTATCAAGCTAAATTACTGAATTACTTCTCTAATTTTGTGTGGAAGAGATGTTGTAGTGCCTTATTATGTTAAGTGAATATTTTGATTAGTCAATAATATAAAAGAAAAATCAATAATATATGTGTATTAAACAACCCTAGATCAATCTTAACTTTTTATCTATCAAGAGCTATGAAAGATGAAATTTCTGGAAAAAAATATTTTCACGTGTTAATCTCATCCAAAATTAATATAAATTTTGGTTAATATTATAAAAATATATTATTATTATTTATATTTCAAATCCTTTGAAAATTTAACATAACATGCTTTTATATATTTGTCCAAAAAAAAACTTATTAATATTTTGTATTATATTTACATATCATTATATTGAACATCTTTATATGAAATGAAATATAATTTTAACATTTACATAAATTATATATTGTTAAAATCAAAATTATATTGATTGCAGAATTTGGATTATCTCAATTGAGATCCACTTTCAATCTATTATTTCAATCGGATCCACCTTCAAGACGAGAAATGAATGAATGAATGGTATACCATTATTTTATGATATTGTGGATAATCTCAATTCTGCAATCAAATAAAACCACAAAAAATTGAAAACCAAAATTATATTATTAACAAATTCTTATATATAATTTTCTCATATTTATAAATTCAAAACCATTAATATTATTATATATTATGATTATTTTAAATTATAATATGCTTTTAATATAACTCTAAATTAAATATAATCAAAGTTTTAGTTACTGTAATTCACATTTAACATAGGATGAACTTTGCATGTGATGATTTTCCACTATTCTAAATTCATATAGGCAAGTGATTTAAGAAACTTGAATATGTTCAATTCCAACGGAAAGAGAAAATATAGTTACATGATTAGATTATTCTTCTTAGCTGTAAAAATTTCAATAATTATATTATTATTTTATTTTATTAATTATTAATTACTTAAAAATGATTAGACTATTCTTCTTAGCTGTAAAAATTTCAAAATTATATTATTATTTTATTTTATTAATTATATTAAAGTAATGTAAGATTATGAGTGAATAGAGTTTTAATTATATTTTATAAAAAAAATTAAAAAATTGTAAAATTTAAAAAAAAATCAAAATTGTATTGACAAATCAATTACCAAGTCTAACGAAAAAATGTGATTTTTAAATTAAATTAAAATTTTAAACATAATTTAATATTTCTCTTTTCTTTCACAAAATGAATTCAAGACAACCTAACCCTTAATCTCTAAGACAACCTAGTCATAATTTTTCTCTATGTCTTTAATGAGTTTTCATCTCATATAAATATCATTTTAAACATCCCATACTTCTTGGACATATAATGATATTTTATATTTGTATTCCACTAGCTCATTCTTTAACATGATAAAATTACATTCAATGAGATGAATATGAATACTGTAGTGTTACATATTTGTGACATACATTTCTCTCACAGGATTATGATATTGAATTTATAATTTGTAGCATATGTTTATGTAATTTATATAATATATATCCCGGATGCACGTGGCTGGCAAGATGGATAGGTGGAAAAGGCGATGGGTTGGCGCGTGGGGTTCTACCACCACCACCCTCCTTTGCGTCCTGTATGAAATTAAGAGCATTAACAATCCTCTGTTCGGGTCATTTACGTCGCACAATTTCCCAAACTCAAGCTCGATTTACCACGATATGGCTTCTCTGGATCACCTCACTTCGGCTATGTTGCCCTTTTGTTCTTGTTGCTCCTTGGCGGACTCTGAGACAAGCTCTCGGACTAACACTGGTCGCAGATGCTCGCTCTCCTGCTGCATTAACCTCGCTCCTGGGGTGCACTTCTCGCAAACCTCCCTCTGCTCTCAGAGATTGGGCACTCGCGCTGAGGAGATTCATTCTCATCCGCCTTTGGTCTTCATTTTGGGCACGCCTGACCTAACCCACTCTGCGACTCCCTGTTCCTTCAAGTTCAACTCTCAGCACCTGAATATCATGCCTCATTTGCGCCATAGACTGAGGAGCAGGTGTGGCTTGAGCCGTGGTGGTCTTTCTCGACACCCTCCTCCCTCTTCGCTTAGCTCCTCTTCTCCGCCGTCTGAGTCTATGAGGGGGCGGTATCCTGAGACTCGCAATGGTCGTGGCTCTCTGGCTAGCCATGGGACTGCTCTGCCCGCTCGTAGATTCTCCAATCTCCTCCCGAGTCAATAGCACAGGGCGCAGTTCTGCTTCCCCTATCTGCTCAACATGCCAACGATCATTGCCACTATCACAATTGACTTCAAAGAAGCATCGCCCGATGTGAATGCCAAGCTCTCCGACTCTCCTCCGATGCTTTTGGCGACGGATAGGCCCTTTTCTCCTTCCATTGTTGGTCAAAAGCGGAAGATGGATGAGGGCTGCTCCTCTCCGGATCCCATCTTGGATTCTGAGGCGGGTGGCTTCAAGAAAGGTGATTCTCTTGCCCCATCTGACAAGAATAAGGAGGACACTACCATTCAGAAAGCTCTGAATGCTAATGCTACTGTGCAGGAGGAGGATGACCCCGACGCTTATGCTTGTCGCGTGGTTGATTCTCCTTCTTCCACTCAAGGTGATTAATGGCCTCTCTTCTTACAGGCTTGTTTTTGGCTATTTGCAGTGCCAGGCTCAACATTGGTAATCATATGCTGTCTCAGTTTAGCTGGTTCTACTTCCACTGTTTTTTTGAAAGCCGGTTTCCCCTTTGTGGGCGGTAGTATATCATGTATAAGTCCGTTCATGTCTACAGTTCTATAGCTAATTTCGGTGGGTTGATATGTTGTGTGGGCGGTGTTTTTGTGCTAAGATGTCTATCTGTGCTTCACTGTTGTAACTGCGTCTCGGCACTGTGTGCTGATATTTTGATCATTAGAATTGGCTGCACTAGAATGCTCATCTCTCGAACCAGAAACTCTGAGGCTTTGGCCTCCATGTAAATGTTTTTTTGTATATTAATAGATTAAGCTTATTCAGAAGAAAAAAAAAATTATATAATATATATGGTAATTAATTAAAAAAAATGAAATTAAATATTTTGGGTTATTTGTTTATTTAATAATTAAAAAGGAATTTAAAAAAAATGTATAGATTATGATTGTAATGTATATTATGTTATGTGAGATAATAAATTGTAAATACATAATTAGTATAGTTTTATTATAATAATAGATTTAGCAAGTGTTACTAGGAATTAAAGCTATTTTAAATTTTTTTAAATGTTTATCTCTTCACATGTACTTAAAAGGATCTATATCCTTTTTGTGTGTGTAATTTTTCATTGTTTAAATTTTATTTTTGAATGTATAAATAGATTCTACTCATTAAAATTTTCTTGAATTCTTGGATTACACTATATAGATTAAACATGCACCTACAACAAATATTTACTAGATTAAAAATTCATTTTAACAAAATTCAAAACATAAAATAGTAAGACTACCAAAAATATTTCATTTTTTTTTAAATCATATATAATATACACATAGTTGGCATTTAAATATTTTACTTCACATGGAAATACAAATATTTTATTTACAAATTACATTTTTCTACATTAAAATGTTTGGTTTTTATCAATATGTTTTAAAATCAAAGTTCATATTACTTACTCTTAAGTATTCAAATATTTTGTCATGATTTACATCAATTTTTTTTTTATTATTAATAATATTTTTAAATGTCACACATCAATTTTAATTTTAATTTTATTATTTTATTAGGAAACAGTTGATTTTTTTTCAATTACTTCACAGAGTTTATTAATATACTATATTTTGATATTTTTTTAAACTTGTAGAATTATGCATCTTTTTTAACAGCTAGACATTTTATTTCCTTTAGATAAATATTCTAGAGCTCAATCTAAAGCGATTTCCTGTGTGATCAAGGTGTACTTGATATTAAAAAAGAATCTTGTAAGAATATTTCATGTACTCTCAATTATAAATAAAATATTTCGAGGTTGACATGGGGTACATAATTTCAAATAGACTTTAAAAGGAGATAAAGAAATTTGAAGTTAAAAAATGTGTGGGCGAGATGTTATACATTTCAAAAATATTTCAAGAAAGGATTTAAATAAATTATTTGAAGATCTATGTTACCTATTTTATCTTGACATCAATTGTATATATATCTATATATTGAAATAAAATGTGAAAACAAAATATCTGAATGTTGTATATAATAAAATATTAAATATCCAAACAAAGTTGAAAGAAAAAAAATGTGCTTCCTAATAACATTAACAAGAGGGAGACTTGTAATTCATTGAATTGATAATACAAAATTAAAATATATTAACCTAATAATAAAATATTATGTTTTAACAAAGATTCAATGTGGATCATCAATAAAATATTCAACTTGGGTATAATAATAATAATAAGATTCAACATGGATCATCGATAAAATATTTTAATATGTATGATTAAGTAGCTTTTACCTATATTTAAAAATATATTAATAAGAATTGAACCATTTTAGTGTGGACAATGTAGGCTAGGCATTTTTTGGTATATTTTGTGTCAATATTCCATCAAATCTAACAATTTGTTTTGGAGTTATGTATTCTATATAGAGAGAACCACTACAAATTCATTGGGATCTATCAAGGGATAAGAGTGATGTAATTTTTTTTTTAAATTTTGTATTCTATAAAGGTTTTACCCCAAAAAATTTTGATCCCCATCTGTGCTTATGAAGGATCTACATTAATTTATAGGTTATAGGTAAGAGTAAGAAAGAATTATTTTTACCATATCTTCTTAGAAATAGGTTGTAACATTTTTTTTTAATTAGAAATTTATTTTTATTATAGTCTATATAATTATTCAATTTAAAAAATATTTTATTTTTATTTTTAAAAATATATGTGTCATTAATATATGTCACTATAATTAAGCACAAAATAAATTAGAGTCCATTGTACTCCAGAATGCTCCACTTAACAACATTTAATTGCTAAATATTGTAACAATAATTTTTAATATTATTTAATTATTGTATATGGAATGTTAAATTTTTCATTTCCAAATTGTTTTTTTTTTCTTTTCTGAATTTGTCTACTCCTATTATTGATACAAAAATTTTACATAGAGGCAGTGGCCTCGAGAAATGTAGCCCAGAGATGTGGCATTCACCCATTACAAAACTTAAAACTGACCAGAGGAACTTCAAAGACCATGATAGTGTCTAGCCCAGAGATGCGGCATTCGCCCATTACAAAACTGGAAACTAACTAGAAGAATTTCAAAGACCATGACAGTATGACTGGACCCATACAAATAAGTAGATAAGTGCCACCCATTACAAAAATGAAAGCTGACCAGATAAGTTTCAAAAACCATAACAGAAACCCAAACAAACAAGCAGATTAGTGTTGCCCTCGTAGGGGAAATCGACAATTGAACCTTAGAGTGAAAGTTTGAGCATGAGAACTGGTGAGCATATGACGACTGTAAGACAAAAGGGAATTGAGCCCATTCAAGAAGCTGAGAAACAAAAACCTTTGAACGCAGACCTGATTAAGATTCTTGAGAAGTGGGAGGCGACTCTTCAACGATGCAGCATGCATATTTGTAGGGGTCTTCATCCTCGGCAAGATGGCCTTCCTTGCCTGTGAAACAACCATTAGTGGGGATGCTCGGACCAACCTGAAAGCTCACGTCCTGGGGAGAAATGCCACTAGGATCCTTGCTCTGCTTGCTGTCTATCGGATGAGTGCCCTGCCTATCT
Organism: Pinus albicaulis; assembly: GCA_034641835.2. Lineage (NCBI taxonomy): Eukaryota > Viridiplantae > Streptophyta > Pinopsida > Pinales > Pinaceae > Pinus > Pinus albicaulis. Next base: position 1,482,728,003 of record CM076582.1, read on the forward strand.
TCCACCTTCTTCTCCAGAGTCACCGCCAGAGTCGCTGCAACCATACCCGAAGGTTCCTCTTGAAGCATAATGGTAACAGTCGCCATGAAAGAGGAATGACTGAAGGTACAGGGGAACTGAAATTGAGTTGTGTGAGACTGCATCGGGGTGGAATGGTGAGAGTGCGCCTCTGAATTGTGCTACCCACAACCCCGTCCACGACCACTCCTGGTGTCAGGATAACGATCAGTGCAGAAATCGGAGGAGTAGGACAAGGAGTCAGAGGTTGAGGACGAGGGCTGGCGGACCACTCGCCCATGAGAACTTCCCCTCCTACAATGAATTATATTGCGTAATATGGGCATGTTGAGAAGAGCAGGCAGCGCAGAGCAGTCAGCAATACTGTGAAGGTAGGGGAGGGCAGAAGAGTATCAAGCTTCAGCCAGCAAAGGAGCTCCGGAGATGACAGAGGTCGAAATGCGACTGAGTTTGCAGAAAGGACTCTGTGAAACATGAATACCCGGCATCAAATCAATACAGCATTCTAGAGCGCAGCGCTTCCCAGTGCTAGTCCGAGAGCGAGGCTCTACTGCAGCAAAGGAACAACTCCAGTGCAGGGAGGAGCGTGAATGAGGCTATGGGGAGGTGCCATTGCAGAAGAACTTGCGAGCTGGTGTGGAGGGACGAGCTGCATTAACGCAGCATTGAAGGTGGAGGCAGAGTGATGAATGACAAACATGGTGCGAGGCCAGATGGCGGTGGTAAGAAGCCACGTGCCAACCCACCACGTCACCCACGTACTTATCGCCAACCTAAACACCCGCATCCGGGAATTTCCAAATTGTTATTAGTATGGTAGTTAGTTATAAGTTTAAAAATTTTGAATATGTTTTTAATAATATTTAATTTTATATAATTAAATTGAATAGTTTTTGAATATTTAATTTAATTTTTGTATTTTATTTTATTGTGTATAACTAAATTTTTAATTTAGTTAAAAAATAGTGAAATTTTAAATTACAAATTCTAAAGAAAATAAATTATAACTTATTCTGTCTCTGACCAATACTGCTTATTAGAGAAAATTGCCTCAGTTTCCTCTTTTATATTACAATACTCTGTCGAAACTGTAAGTTGATTGAATACATCCAATTGGGATACCAAACAAATCGAAACTATAAGCTGATTGAACATATCAGATTGGGATACCAAACAAATTATTCTCTAATAGTCCACTTTAGAAAAATATTTCCTCATAAAAGAGCATAAATAAGTATAAAAAATCTTCATTCTATAAATCTATTTCACCTGTATGGATTCTCTCTTTTAAAAAATATTCATTCTAATTTTTTATTTCTGTCAATAAGAATGACCCTCATATTATTGTTTCTAATGATCACTTTTACATTCATTATACAATTTAAGAAAATTTAAAATTTAAAATATTTTTAAAATTTAATTAACATAATTACAATTAATTATTTAATTGTGTTCATATTCGTCCGATCTCCATAATATATTACAATTATTGGAAATGTTTTTTTTTAACATATCAATGAAAAATATATTTATGCATTTCAGCATTTCATAAAAAACAGTGCTCAAGTTCAGTCACAGTAAATAATACCATCACTTCAGGTTTCCTTATCGAGTTTCACAGTCCTTGACCGTGAGTCATTGGATACTGCAAATATTAATATTTATACAAGTATGTAGATTTATAAAGCACCCAATTAAGCATGCCGAATATCCTCATTTTTTTTTTGTTTTTTAATAAACATTAACTTTTGACAGAGACTTGGGGGTTGACTTAAAAGTCAATATTATATAACTTATTGTCTCGATTGTTATTTTTATTTTTTCATATAGACTGTCATATGAAATATTTGTTTTGTCTTATTCTTATGTTATTATGCTGGATGGGAAACTCCATCAATGAAAATGGAATTAGGATATAATTTGTTAAAAATAAATAAAGTTAATTGATGTGTGTTTGTTACCCAAAGTGTTCTATAGTACTCTTAGACATTTAACGAAACAAAAAAAAATATCCCAACTTACAAATTCTGTTATATATATATATATATATATTGTTTTATATAATTAGTATCAATTTATTTGAACTATGGGCTTAGCAAGAATTTAGAGTAATCAAATTTATTGAAGTGTAAATCATTTTTATAATAAAAAATGTGATAAAATTGCTTTCCAAAGATTGTTTCTTTCTAGAGACTTGATAGATGATGATTAAGATTAATTTCTCTCTTTCTATCTTTGCATATAATTTTTCATTTTTTAAATGTATAAATAGGTTGAATCCCTTGAAAATCCCTTCAATACATGGAATAAAATAGCTTAAACATGCACTCCTAACAAATATCTGCTCAATTTGGAATTAACCCTCAATAAAATGGTCCAAATGTAAAATAATAACACTTAAAATGCTATAACAATAAGAATTTAATTTTCCAACTAATTATACTAGCACAACCACATTAATAAATGTCATTGATATATGTTGATAAACACATACCAATCACATGCACAACTACATTAGTAAATATCGATGCTATACAACAATAAGCATTATCGGTATATATTTAATATTAATATTGATATTGATATTAATAAATATATAATCATAATAATTATTATTATCCTATAAAATCTTATAATTATATTATAATTATCATAATAACTATAATAATTCTTATTATATTATAATAATATAATAAACTCAAGATATTATAGATCTTAATATTATAAATCGAATGGATTACAAACATTGCTACAATGATTGTGAGATTAATTGATATTATAGACATTAAGATTAATATTATGAACTCTAGGATTAATATTTTAAACACTAATAGTAAACCCTAATATTATAAATTATAAACCCAATATTAAACCTTAATATCATAAACCCAATAATAAAAATCACTAATATTATAAAATTAATATTAAACCCTATTTTGTAATTTAATAATGCGACGTTGAATAAATTTCAACGTAATACAACATTGTGAAAATTATTATGAGATTGATTGTTATACCAAGACAATGATTCTCACATTGTTTTTTTGGATAGATTTTTTTTAACATTCCAATTTCACAAGATTAAACCATAATATAAAATGCTAACATTATAAAATGAAACATAATAAACCCTAAGCTTAATATTACAAAACCTAATATTCAACCCCACTATAATAAATTTTAAACCCAATATCGTAAACCCTAATATTAAACTCCAATTTTGTAATTTCATAATGCAATGCTGAATAAATTGCAATGTAATGTAACACTGCGACAATGATTGTAAAATTGATTGTCGCATTGAGACAATGTTTTTTAGAATGTGACCTTGGGTAGATTTTTGTACCATTCCAATGTCACAATATTAAACCCTAATACGAAATACTAATATTATAAAACCCAATATAATAAAGGATAAGTTTATTATTATAAATCCTAAGTTTAACATATTAAACCATAGGATTATAATCCCAATGATTACTATTATAAACCCCAAGATTAATATTTTTAACCCTATCCATCCATTATAAGCCTCTATGGACAACAATGGTCATCCAATATGGCTCATTATAGGTCACTTACAGATAGACCATGATTCTTGAGGTAAGTGTGGCTCACCATGGTAGTCATGTTGACTATTGTTGAATATAATGCCCATGTTTACTATAGTGGACCATGCTAACAATAATTAACATATGTTTATTTTATATATATATATGGGTTTTCGAGCTCTTATTTTTTCGATCTTATGTGGCCTCGGTCTTGAGGTTCGCACCTCTGTGGTGGGGCTCCCCGTGGATCTCTCATGTAAACCCCTCTGTTCTGATTGGTGGGTGGGGTAGTTTTTTTTTAGGGTTGGGGATTTTTTTTCTCGCTATCTAATGTCACTTTCGTTGCATCGTTGACCGTCCTCAATTTCAAAATCTTTCCTCAACATGGAAATGTTCACAGATGATTTAGATTAGTTTGGTAGTTCGGAGAAAGGACGGGTTCTACCCAGACAGTATGATTTCATGAAGAGGGCCTCTTCGACTGTTAATTCTCCTGAATAATGCTCGCCAAACTCTATTTCTCCTTCGCCTCCCTCAATTGATCATAATGAGCCGTCCATCCCCATGAAGCAGTTCAAACATTCAAATGGCGTTAATCATTCCAAGCTAACTTTGTCTGTGCATCGACGTAAGGGCATTCGGAAAAAAGGCGACACTACAAAATTGGTGTTGGGTATTGACATTCCATTATCAGAGGTTCCATCCTATCTGGAGAAGGCCATGGTTGGTCTTTTTTGTAGAAGAATGGCCTCCAAAGAATCTGTCCATTCGTGGATGGAAGAAAATTGGAAGGCTGTTCTGGGTTACGTTCCAATTTTCAATAAAATTTCTCGAGGGTGCCTTCTGTTCAAAGTCATTTCAAGTCAGGACAGAATTAAGCTCACCGATAAGGTGTGGAATTGGGGATCAATAGGATTAATTCTTTAAAATTGGGACATCAGCTTTAGTGCTGAGCGAACTCCGCAGCACATGCAAAAAGTGTGGGTTATCCTTCCTGGTTTACCCCAATTTTTCTGGTAGAAAAACATTTTAGAAGAAATTGGAAATAAGTTGGGGTATTTTGTAGCGCCTGGAGATGACTGGTACACTAAATTTAACAGGAATTGTGCCAAAATCCAAGTCAAGTTAGATGTACGAGAAGGTCTCTATGAAGGTATCATTCTGGAAATGTATGGAAGCACTTGGACACAAAATTTGGACTACTGGAAGCTGCCTTTCCGATGTTTCCTTTTTCGTCAGGTTGGGCACTTAGCTCAGGGTTGCCCTTAGTCGGACCATTCACAACCTCGTTACAAAAAGTTCTGGAAGAAAAAGGACATGTTTTAAATAAAAATTAGGCCTCTGCAGTCTCCCTTGATCTGAGTCCATCCCCTTGCGATGAAGCTTTGGCAGATAAGATAGTCCCGGAACCTTCCTCTCATGAATTTTTTGAGACTGGGAAGGAATTGCATGAAGAAGGTGTCTCTTCCTCAGCAAAAGGTATGCCTTGTGGAGGTCCTACTTCTCCCCCACCTTCTTCTATTTTGTCTCCTGTTATCGATTATTTGGGTAGTGATGTTTTGGTCCCCGACTCTCCAAAGCCTTCCTCGATCATGCCTCCTCCATCTGCTATCCCCTTGTCTGTCTCTTCGCCCCTCAATGAACCCTCTCAGGTTCCCCTCGTTTCCAACTACTTGCGCCCTTCTAAAATCCCCTACGTCGCCAAGCTCCATTAGGCTGGATCATAGAGTAAAGGGTGGCCTTGCTTTGGATCTTGCTCCCAAAATCTCTTTAGGGAGAAAATCAGCGTTTTCTAAAGCGAAAAATCAAGCAACTTTCGATATATCCTCAAGTAAACATAATATTATCCATTGGGCTCTTAGAGCAGGAAGCACCCACAAAAAAGGGCCTTTTATTATTATCCTCTCTTTCAATGCTAGGGGTCTCGGGGGCACCCCTTCCCAGTTAGCCCTCAAATGATTGAGACAAACCGTCTATCCCGATGTCATTTTTATTCAGGAAACGAATATGTCTGGCCTTCATGCTCAGGATTTCATGTCGAAGTGGATTTTTGGTTGGTATTTTTTTTATGTGGATGCCTTGGGTTCTACTGGGGGACTTCTCATGGCTATTAGCCCTTCCCTTACTATTTTATCTTCTCTCTGTTCAACATCCTTTATAAAAAATTCCATTGTGGATCCTTTGTCTGAAAGATCCCTTTCGCTCATAAATGTATATGGCTCGTGCGATGATAAGCGATCTTTCTTGGGGAATTTTTTCGATTCTGAGGTCAGGCCCTCAGACTTGGTTATTTTTGGTGGAGACTTAAATCTCACTCTGTCTCGAGAGGAGATTTGGGGGCCTAATGCCAGACCCCATGCTCTCGCCCCTTTTCTTCATTCCTTCTTTGAGATTTTCGGTTTAGTTGATGTCCATCCTCCAAGATTGGAGCCTACCTAGTGCAACAATAGAAGAAATAAAGATGCGATAGCGAAAAGAATGGATTGTTTCTTAGTAATCTCTAAAGCTATTTTAGTTTCTCCTCTTCGGATATTTTAGTTAACTTTGGCTCCCCCTGAATCAAAGCCCCCTTCCCCATTTAAATTTAATCCAGCTTGGTTATTGGAGGATGACTATACAGCTTTAGTTCATTCTTCTTGGTCCCATTTAGTCCCATCTCAGTCCTGTTCTTATATGAATATGTGGGCGGACAATATATCTATGATTAAGAAGGCCACAAAGACTTGGGAAAGGACTTTTATTGCAAATCAACATGCTCACTTAAAAAATAATGAAGCAACTATTTCTGAGATATTAAAGAAAAATACTTCTAGTATTCTGTCTGATTCAGTTTTGGAGTCACTGAAAATTTTAAATCTAAAATGTCAGAAGCTCTTAAAGAAGGAAGAATAGTTATGGCATCTAAAAATCCGAGCAACTTGGATAGCTGAAGGGGACAATAAGAATAAATTTTTCCATCATTTTGCAGCTCACAGAAGAAACTAAAACTCCATTGTGGAAATAAAATATGAGAATGGAGATTTGGTTCAGTCATTCGAAGATAAAGCAAAGGCAGGGGTCCATCATTTCAAAAAATCTTTCTCTGATCCCGAGTGATGTCCTATTCATGAGATTCTTCAAGTTTTACAATTATTCCCTCGTCTAATCACTGAAATAATGAATACTGATCTCACCAAAGAAGTGAGTGAGATTGAGCTCGAATTTTTCCTCAAAAGTTTTCAAAAAGGAAAGAGCCCTGCTCTGGATGGATTAACGATCGAATTTTATCTCAGATTCTTTGATTTAATAAAGGATGACTTGTTATTAGTAATAAAATAATCACAGAGATCCAGAAAAGTGTTGAGTGCCTTAAACTCGACTTTAATTTCTTTAATCCCTAAAAAATATTCGCCCAAGGATTTTGATGAGTTCAAACCAATATCTTGCTGAAATTTGATCTATAAGTTAATTTCTGAAATTATTTCTCAACGATTAAAAATTATCTTAATTTGCATCATTCCAGAAGAGAAATTTGGTTTTTTAGAAAAAAGACAAATTCATGATGTAGTTTCGTTGGCTCAGGAAGCTTTACATTTTGTCCATCTGAGCAAAAATCCTTCTTTCACTCTTAAGATTGATTTGTCAAAAGCGTACGATAGAGTAAGTTGGACCTTTATCAGACTTTTACTTATACATATTGGTATGGTTTTGGACATGGTCGAATGGATTATGGGGTGTATTCAATCAGCCTCTTTTGCTGTTCTGATTAATGGATCCCCCTCTGCTTTCTTTCGATCATCTAGGGGGTTCATACAAGGGTGTCCCCTCTCCCCTTCTCTGTTTCTGTTGATAGTTGAAGTCTTGAGACGGTTATGTAAAAAAACCATCCCCTCTGTCAGTTTAAAAGGTATCCATATTGTTGGTCTGGAGTATGTTACCCACATTCTTTTTGTGGATGACATCCTCCTGTTTTGTAGTGCTTCTATTTCAAATACTAGAGCCTTGAATGATATACTACGTCTCTTTCAAACAACCACAGGAATGGTGATTAACTTTTATAAGTCTGTGCTAGTTCATAACTCTATACCCCTTAACCTTCTATCCTCTATCAAGCTCTCTCTCCCCTTCCCCACTAGTGATTGGGAGTCAGGTTTTAAATATTTGGGATTCATTCTTAAACAAAAATCTTATTGTTTCAAAGATTGGCTATGGCTCTACCAGAAGGTTGAGAATCGTGTCTCGAATTGGAAAAATCACTTTCTCTCTCGAGGATCACGTCTGGTTCTTCTCAAATCAGTGCTTCAAAGCATTCCTGTTTACTGGGGCACTATTGCCATGATTCCTAAATGAATTCTCCATAAAATCAGGAAGAAATGTTTTTCTTTTCTTTGGACTTCAAGTAAAAAAGTAGAAGGGATCCCTCTGGTTAAATGGGAAATGCTTGCTCATCCAAAACATTTAGGGGGATGGGGCATAAAGGACCTCCCATCTTTCTGTTTGTCCCTTGCTGCAAAATCCTTATGGAGATTAACGGAAAATCTGGATTCTTTATGGAGTAGAGTCATGTGTGCAAAATACTTCCCTAGCAAATCTATTATTTCATAGTTTAGAAATCCTATCAAATCACACAAAAATGCTTCCATTGGATGGAAAGCTTGAGCTACAGCCTCCCCTTACATCGGACAGTGGTCTGCGTGGATTATCGGAAATGGTAAGTCAGTTTGCATCGGGATTAACCCGTGGGTAGGAGCTAGTGAAAATTTCCATCTTTCGATTGAACTTTTTTCAATCCTTAAATATAATCACATCCTGTCCATTGCAGATGAAACTGCTGCTTTACCCCAAGCCTGGGGTACTTGGGGCTGGATAAACATTGTCTCTTTAGTCTTATTGCAAAGTATGGTTGTAGAATGGTCTTCTTTCATTTCTCTCCTTGTGAGTAATTTTATCCACCTAGATGTGGATGTTGAGGATGCACTGGCTTGGTCCAAAAATGGTTCAAATGGCTCTTACATTGCAAATATTGGCTATAAAGCTATGACGAAGTCTATGTTCAACGAGGAAAAGCTATTCAGGTGGAATCCCTTGTGGAAATCCCTAGCCCCAAAAAAAGAAAAATCGGTTCTCTGGCTTCTGCTAAAAAATCATCTCATGTTCTGGGATAATTTACAACGTCGGGGTTGGGAGGGCCCGAGTGAGTGCTATCTATGTTTTAATGCAGCTGAATCTATCACTCATATTTTTTTCGTTTGTTCTTATGCAGACTCCGTTTGGCACCTTTCCACATCTTATATCAATGCTCCACATATGTCCTTGGTTGTCTTCTTTGAACCATCACTAAAGCAATGGTGGATGGAGCCCGGGGTAATCTCCTACTCAGATTTTCCTGCTTTATTCTCTTATGGAATTTGGTGGGCTCGAAACATGGTGAATTAAATGAGAAATTTATTCCAAAAGAAATGACTGAATCACTTATTGTCCAGTGGGCCTCTGAGTATAAATTCATCCCATAATCTCCCAAAATTCGATCTGTGGTGGAACCAGAAATAGACCGGAGTTATGCTTGGGCTTTCTTTGATGGTGCTAGTCAAGGATCTCCACCCTTGAAAGGAGCAGGGGCTGTCCTTCATATCCTCGATGTTTCCAAATTTCACATTCTTTTTGCTTCAGGCCATGGTTCAAACAAAAAGGTGGAGCTTGTGGCACTTTTGGCCATTCTACATGTTGCAAAATCCAAAGAAATCTCATCTCTACAATGCTTTGGAGACTCAAAAATGGTTATTCACTGGGCTCTTCAAAAATCTCAGATTCATTCGGGCTTTAGCTCAAAGTTATCATCTCCTCTCTCTCAAACATGTTTATCGGGAATCAAATGCAGAAGGTGATGGTTTATCTAAAGCAACTCTCACTCTCATCCTAGGCACTCTTAAAATTGTGGAAACTTCTTCCAATATGGAAGAGGCACACTTGGTATAACTCTTTATACAACAGAGCTCAGATATGATATTGGATTCATCGATCTGTATAACAGAAATCCAATTTTGGGTTGACATCAGAAAAAGGGATGGTCTATTTAACTTTTCCTCTACCGTGAAATCAGTGGTGATATGGGCCTATTTAACTTTTCCTCTACCGTGAAATCAGTGGCGATATGGGCCAAGTAAAAGTTATCAATAGTAAAAGTTTAATGGGGTGTCTATCAGCTTTTAGCAGGGCTGTCTTTCAGCGCTTAATGATACGGTGCAAGAAAAGCATGAGATTTATGCCAATTTACAGATTTTTGTGGAAGTAAAAAAATATAGCAGTGTACATATTGATGACACTTATGAAATTTTAGTTTTTAAGTTTGAGATAGGATCCTCGAGGACTACCTATAAAAAGATCACACAGCTCAAGGAGCATTGTAAAAACCCCCCTAAAAAGCCTTTCTATATAGATATGTTTTATTTAAAATTCTTCTATATTAATGTTTTGAATAATACATTAATCTATGAGTTAATTTTTTTCAGAAAGAAAAAAACGTTGATTTATATTATAAATATAAACAGTACATTGACCAATATATCTCAGTTGTGAAGGCCATCAGCGAGAAATCCTGCATATAAAGCCACATTGGTTATGCTCGTTTAGAAAGACTGAGGAGAGAGAATTAATTTGGCTTCTACATTACCGAGAGAGATCCTTCCCATACATATAAAAACATCAAGATTAACAAAAAGATAGAAGCAGAGATGAAAGGATTCATCCCGTATCATTCCCGGATCTGAGAAACTGATTAGGAAGAAGAGATACGACAACAGTGAAAATAGAGATAGAAAAGTACTAGATACAGGAAGAAAAAGGAGAAATGAGCCCTGTTCTATCCTTATAATGATTAGAAATGATGCCAATCAAGAACCGGGAGGTAAGAGTGAACAGATGATTTAAAGGAGTCTCTCTTGAAAAGGTTGAATTGCATTGTCAAAATTTGGCATGCTGCTGAAAACGAGCTTGATTAAATATGAATGAACAGCTACCCGAAATGTTTTAGATCTTCAGGAGCGCTTGATAATAAGATAAAAACAGGCCCGCTTGGAATTGAAATCCCGCTCGCTTGATATAGTGAACCCGCTCGCTTGGTATAGTAATCTCGCTCGCTTGATGAAAAGGAACAGGCTCGCTTGATAGTAGTAGTCCGGCTCGCTTGATATAATGATCTCGCTCGCTTGATGAAGTGAAAGGCTCGCTTGATGTATATAAACCAGGCTCGCTTGAGATGGAAACTATTAAGAACCAAAAAGGAGAGTACCAAATATCAAAATTATGCCTTCCAATAACCGCTAATGATCATATTGTCATGAGGTTGATAAGACAAAAAGGAGTCCTAGAACTAAAATGATTAAATCATGAAAAGGGAATGGAAGATTCGGCAATCTGTCTTCCATCAACGAAATGAGAGATTTTCATGGATCCAAATTCGGCCAAAAGTCCCTTTTTAAAGAGCCGATATGCCCGGGTATTGTTTTCACGGAAAATATGGTTAATGGGTGGAGAATCCATTCTAAACCATATTCTTTGAGTCTTGTCAATCCATCCTTAAAGTTGCTAGTTATACATATGAAAACTATTGGATATCCAGCCAATAACCAGCTGAGAGTCCCCATATATGCTAGCCACCTGAATTTGATGATCAGTAGAAATTAGGAGGCCCCTTCATAGCGCCATGATCTCAGCCTTGTTTTTTGTGCCTGGAACTCCATTCCAATAGATGTGGATACGCTCCCGATCCGAAATTTTGATCCAGGCGCCACAACCAATGATACCTTCTGCGGAAGCACCATCAAAATATATGGCAGGGATGGCAATTTTATGAGGTCTTAAACGATGAGAGGCATCACAAACATCATTCAGCATAGGAGGACTGTTAACCATCCAAGATTTGATAGCCATATAAACCCACTGGATCTGAAAAGATTTTTGCTCGAAAATCATATTATTCCTTACAAGCTAGACTTCCCATATAAAGTAAAAGGGTAAATATCTATAGATATTGTTCAGTTTATCCCAATCATATGCAGCTGTAATGAAGTCCACCTAACACCAAGATGGATTCATAATGAAATAACTGAACAGTTTCCAGAGTCTGATAACAGTTGGACAGGAAAAGAAAAGATGAGCTATAGATTCCTCTGTCGAATAACATAGAACACAGCGGCTGGAACCGTGGAAACCTCTCTTTTTGAGATTATCCCATGAGAGAACTTTCCCCCGCCAAACTAGCCAACCAAATATTGTTATTTTCGTTGGGATTTTCCTTTTCCAGAAAGGACAGAAAATTTTTGATGCTTGCAGCTGTTGAGAAGAAGCAATGATATTGCGGTAAACCTCCTTCACAATTACCATGTTGTTTTTAAGAGGGCCATTCCATATTATTTGGTCGCCACCTGGGGCATAACAAAGCCCGGCACAACGCAAAGTATCTCAGAGCCGAACCCACTCATCAGCTTGAGGCCCATCAAGACCAAGTTGCTCGATGGTTTTAAAATAGGAGCACCATAAGACAAATAATATATTACCTGTGAATAATACAATATACCTCGGAGAGACAGAGCGTGAATAAGGCATTGGGACAGGGCAGATTGTGGTGACATCGGGAGAAATTTTAGCGAGCCAATGGGAATGCTACTCCCGTCCCGAAAGTTCCAACATAAACGAGGAGCAATGTGAGTCAATATCATTTTGGAGCTGTGCCAAATGCATGAGATAATACGAGGGAAAGAGAAATCATTACAATTGATCAACAATAGTGCATCACCATTGAAATATTTAGCTCTATTGATGTTATTCCATATGCCTCTTCTTTTAATAGCCCGCCAAAAGGACTTTATTAGTAAGGCACTATTGAAATCACGAGTGCAGAGGATTCCCCAACCATCCATATCCTTTGGCTTGCATATTGTAGATAAGCTACAAAGAGGATATTTTCTGCTCATATTAGCCCCCCCCAAGAGAAATTGCATGATAATGCTATTGATCTTGGAAATGACACCAACTGGGAGATAGAGAATGTGAGCCCAAAATACAATCATCTGTGATAACACAGATTGGATCAAAATGAGACGACCTCCCATTGACAGCCAGCGATGGGTCCAACGCTGAATCCGATCATGGAATCTGTCGATTATCTAGTTCCAATCGATGTTTTTGTATCCACAGGGTTTGATGAAGTAACCCAAATATTTGAAACCCTTTTAAATGTGACGAGTTCCGATGCCCATGAATTCAGCAATAAAGTTGACTTCATGAATATCACCAAATTCAAATAATAGGAAGGATTTGGTGCCATTAATACCCAGACGTGTAGCAGATTTGAAGCACATAAACATGATATGGATATAGAACCAATGGTTTCTAATCAGGTAACCAAATAGCAATAGATCATCCACAAAAAGAGAATGCGAAGTAGAAACCGTGCTTGAAAAAGCAAATCCTTTGATGTAGCCCTTCTGCTCAGCGAAATGCATTAACTTACTGAACCCATCCATAACAAGAATGAAGATGAGAGGAGATAGAGCACAACCCTGGCGCAGACCCCGACCAGCCTTGAAAAAACAAGATGGGTATCCATTGACAATCAACGCATATCTGACATTCGAAATGCAGGACATTATCCATCGAATGATTCGAATGGGCAGACCGACCTTGAGTGAAATAACCTGGATGAAAGACCAGTCAAGCGAGTCATATGCCTTGTGCAAATCCACTTTCATGACCAGCGCTTCTTGCTTATCCGTGTGCATGGAATGAATAACCTCCTGAGCAATGGCAATCGCATCGTGAATAGACCTGCCATTAAGAAAACCATATTGCTCCAAAGAAATGTTAGCAGATAAAACAGATTTAACACGATTGGAAATAATCTTGGAGGTAACTTTGTAAATTAAATTACAAAGAGAAATGGGTCTAAAATCTGAAAAGAACTGAGGATTCGTGACTTTAGGGATGAGAGCAATAAATGATGAGTTCAGATTTGCAGGCATAATGCCCCTTTTATGGAAAAGTTCCATCATATCAGTAAGTTCGGCCCCCAGAAGATCAAATAAATAGATAAAAAATTCTACAGGCCACCCATCAGGCCCGGGACATTTGTCATGTGGAAAAGACTTCAGGACCGACAGGACCTCATTCCCAGTGATACACTGATCTATTGCTGCAACAGCCACCTCATCAAAAAATCTGGGAATATGATTTAGAAGCCAGGATTGATTCTCAACATTAATAGAGAGATCATTCATGTAGAACTTAGAAAAGTATGCCACAACTTCATCTTGGATCTCTGTAGTGGAATATACAAATCTGCCATCATCATTTTTAATGCGCCATATGGCGTTCCTATTCCGTCGAGCATTAGTAGTTTTGTGGAAAAAGTGAGTGTTGAGATCACCCTCCCTAAGCCATGAAATTCTACTCTTCAAATGCCATGTAACCTCCTCAATCCTCAAGATTTCCCTTTTCCTGGCACCAATTTCATTGATGAGACCTAAAGCAAATGCATCGGGGCATGTAGAAGAGAAAGAAGCAAATAAGTCCGCCATCTTGGAAGAAATCTCCTGATACTCTTTTTTGAGAGCATCCTTTTTCCTCATCTCCCATTCCTTAGATGTCATCTTAATCTTCTGAATCTTGTAATGAAATATATCCCAATATTTGAGGCTCACATCCTCAATTTCTTGTTGCCATAGTCTGTTTATCATATTTGTATAGTCCTCATCCTGAAGCCATATTCTATTAAATTTGAAAGGCTTACCTTTAGCATTCGCATTAGCTTTCCAAGATAGCCGGATTGGCATATGATCAGAAATGTCGAAGACAATAATATCAGAACGAAGCATGCTCCATTTTTCAACTAAATTAACATGGACCATAGCCCGATCCAATCTTTTTCCAATGTGGTGAGCATCGGCACACTTGTTCGTCCAGGTCAGTAGAAGGGGAAGAAGGCGAATATCAACCAAATGGAAACCATAAAACATGTCACATAAAAAGGAAGAAAGAGGATCAGTTCTGGCAGAAATACCCCAGACTTCATTAGGACACATTGTGGAGTTAAAGTCCCCCATCAAGATTAAATTGTGCAGAGAGAGAATACCCGAATTAATCATTATTTTCTAGAAAGACTGTTTATTGCAGTAGGGGGCGTAAATGTTAATAATATTAACTGACCTGAAATAAAATAAAATAAAATTATATATATATATATATATATATATATATATTAACAAACAAAAATGTACATAATTTACGTTCATGAGAGCATGCTCCGCTTCTGTATCAGGAAACCAGAGATAAAAGTGAGAAGTCTCTTTCCAAGGGAGGAGAAACCAAAGCTCAAGAATCTTACAAATAAAAAGACATTTATCAAAATAATGAGCGTAAGATCTAGCATTTGTTAACCAAAAATCATGGGGAGTAAAAAAAATTCAAGAAGCCTCATCGCTTTGTGTTGCATATTCAAAAAATAAACAAAATAGCCATTGTAGGGTGATCACCAGTGAGCTAAACCTGACTAAAAATTACCAATCTGAGAGTCTGCATGAATCTAGAAATAAGAATTTGTCATAGTGGAGCTACATAGTCGCCATGTTGGAGCCACCCTGAACTTGAGTGTTGTCGTGGGTCTGCACGTTTTCTGAGTCCACAAGATGTTCCTCCAATATGTAACATCCATAGGGAGTGGTACGAGGAATGGAGGGAAGGGGAAGGGGTTTTCCATTTTAGACGGATGAGAGCATGGGGTGGGGCCACATGAGCGCTAGTTACACGCAAAAATTGGGAGCTGACATGAGGGGGAAGCGAGGGACATAGTGTAGGTGAAGCGGGGGATGATATTTTGGGTGGAAATTAAATTATGAGGTCTTTGTACAAGCACTTGAGGGATGCGAAGGAGTGACTTTGGTGAGCAGAGAGCTCAGCAATCTAGCCCGAGGCTTTCAGTTTCTTGTGCATTCTCTCCTTCACTTGGTGATCTAGGAGCTTCGAAAGGTCCCAAAGCATGACCTCTCTCGTGATGGAATAAAAAATTCCATAATCCAACATGGTTGCGACAAATTCTTCATTAAGTGTGTTGGAGGGATTTCCAGGTCCCTTTCCTCTACAAGGATGTCAACCCCTGCCTCTATCGTGATTCATCATTGGGTGTAAGTAGCGAACCATCACTCATATAGAGCTGGAGGGAACTTTCGATAGAAAACCTAGTGGAGAATGATGTATATGGAGGAGAGAATAACCATTGTTGTTGTATTTTTATTACTGGAGCAAGCGAGCACGAGAGCCTAGAATGGGTATTGCAGGTGGCAAAGGTAAATTTACAAGCCATGGCTTGCACTCGTTACACGACTCTCTCCCACTTTTAACCATCATTGATGGATCTTGGGATTCATGTCTGTCCTCCCACAAGAACCTGAATCCAGGGGGGATTATTTAATTTACTAAGTTACAACATTTATTAAATTACATTATTATATATAATTTATTTAATTATTATTAAATTAAAATCAATTAAAATAAAATTTAAAACCCTAATTAAACGAGGAAAAATAATGGTTAGGATTTAAAATAAAAAATCCCTAAAGACTGAAGGGTACATTCTATATTTCACATTAGTAGTCATGTTGACAATTCCTAACTATGATGCTCCATGTTGATTAAAGTTTACCATGTCAAAAATAGTAAATCATAGTTATCTTCTGATAGTTTATAGATTAATTTGTAGCACTCGTTACACGACTCTCTCCCACTTTTAACCATCATTGATGGATCTTGGGATTCATGTCTGTCCTCCCACAAGAACCTGAATCCAGGGGGGATTATTTAATTTACTAAGTTACAACATTTATTAAATTACATTATTATATATAATTTATTTAATTATTATTAAATTAAAATCAATTAAAATAAAATTTAAAACCCTAATTAAACGAGGAAAAATAATGGTTAGGATTTAAAATAAAAAATCCCTAAAGACTGAAGGGTACATTCTATATTTCACATTAGTAGTCATGTTGACAATTCCTAACTATGATGCTCCATGTTGATTAAAGTTTACCATGTCAAAAATAGTAAATCATAGTTATCTTCTGATAGTTTATAGATTAATTTGTAGCTAAAACATTATAAATGTATAGAGTAAAATATTTTTAATATGGAATTAATAGTATATGCCTTTATATTAATTTATTAAATCCAAGGATTATAGACCCTAAGATTAAAATTATAAAACTTAGGAATAATATTATAAATCCTAAAATTAATATTAAATGCTAGGATTGTAAATTAGAGGCTTTTAGTTTCTCTTGAGTTTTCTCCAGAGGGCCTAGAGCGTCGGAGGACATTTATGACTCTCTTCCTCCTCTATAGTGAGGACCTCTCTCCCAATGGAATTATAAACTCCATAAAAAAAAACATGGTTGTGACAAAGTCTTCATCGAAAGTGGTGTAGGGATGTCCATGACCCCTCCCTCTGTGAGGAGGTAGACCCCTTCCTTTATTGTGATTCATGATTCGGTGACAGTAGGGTAGCGTCACAAAAAGCGAGCCGGAGGAAATGGAGGGAACTTTGGACAGAAAAAATAGGGCAGAATGATGGGTGGAGGAGAGAATAACCATTGTCCTTGTCTTTTTATTACTGAAGCGAGTGAGTAGGAGAGCCTAGTACGGTGACTACAAGTGTGAGTAGGTAAATTTACAAGCCATGGCTACCACTTGTTGGAGGAGTTGCTACAAGTTCTAAGGGAAACCGATGGATCTAGGGAGTTGCACAAGTCCTCTGATGAGAACTTAGATGTGGGGGGGGAATTAATTAATTTTTAAACTTAGATCTTTATTTAAATTACATTATTATATATAACATTTATTTGATTACTATTAAATTAAAATTTATTAAAAAAAAAAAATTAAACCCTAATTAAATGAGGAAAAATAGAGATAAACCTTCAAAAACATAATTCCCTAAAAACTAAAGCTGGAATTCTATTGGTAGTCATGTTGACTATTGTTGACTATCATGCCCCATGTTGATTATAGTTTACCATGACAACAATAGTCAACCATACTTTTTTTTTAGGTCAAAAAAATATTTATATTATAAGTTTAGAATTTAGATCACATAACAACATTGATGTGTTACATATGAGCAACCCAAGCTTCAAAAAGATCAACACCAGTCTTTCGAGCAAGCCAAGGTAGACGATGCCAATGGTTATTTCCCGCACAAAACTCACAAAAAACAAAAATATACAAATCTTCATGGAGGAGGATTATGAGGGGTTGTTGGTTCCCCTGTGAAGAAACCTACACGGTTGTGCACATGGTAGTCAATGTGTTCAATATGGATTTCCAGTGCTCAAGGGTGGCTATGGGAATGCCTCAACTGACATTTTAGACTCTCTAGGGCATCTAAAGTTTTGTTTTTCATGTGCTCTATGTCATTTATGTATGAAATTATCTCATTGCATTCATCATATCTCTGTTCCTGCATATTGTCCAAATTTAGTTGAATATGCTACAGTCGGGCTGGAAACGCATCCCGGGTGACTAGAGCGTCGACTTGGCTTGGAGACCGGGATGGCGAGACATCCATTGCTATCACACAGTGATGAATTTCTGTGGACTCTGAATCAGAACTCGAGTCCCTATTCGACCTTCTTTTCTCCATTTTTCGCCTGATACCACCTTTGCATGGACATCATCGTTGTCGTGGCATATACCTGCTCTTCACGCTCTATTGGTGAATTAAGAAGACTACTTAAAAGCAATCTTAATACCTACATTAATTATCAACCCAGGGTAAGTCTGTTTATTTGAAGAGTGCTTAGCAGAGTTTATGCAAGTGAAATCAAAGGTTAACAGTTCTAAATCATTGTTAGAAGTAATATCTAATTCTTGAATTTCAATCCAGAAAATTATGAAAGAAATCGTGAAATATAATCAATCAACTTAACTTAATTCTAATCCATTCTATGCAGAAAGAAAACCGAAATGTGAGAATTAAATAATTCATACTTAACCATAATCACTAATCGATATCTATGGCAATCTATTTAATCAAAAAATGGAATATTGCAGCAATTGAACAATGAGTAACTTATTCATGCTCTGCAATTGAAATTCACAATGACTGATTAACCAAATAACATCACTCTTAATGAAAAAAAATCATTCAGAAATGCTTGAATAACTCTGGTAAATGAAAGAACAAAATTCAGGCAAAAAGTAAAAGCGACTAAGATTTCAAATCAGTGGAAATGAAAACCACTCAATGCTGATGATAATTAAATCAATTCTCATTCTACGAAATACAAAAATGATTAATTGCACAAAGAGAAAATAGGAATATAACATAGAAAAGCAGTAAAGCTCCTAGTGACCGAGCCCAAAGCCTCCAGAAGTCTCTTCTAGAAGATATTTAGAACACGATTACAAAGGAACCACTATATCTTTCATTAAATTCAATAGTAAAGGTACATCATCACTGAGTGCGAAAAATTTGTCTTGAATAAATGTGAATAATGTAAAATTACAACGTACAGGTAAAAAGTCTCATGTTCTATTTCACCTATCAGTCTTTTATAAGCTATGGAAAAACAAAAAAGATAATAGCGAATCATTAGGATCACGAGATCCTAAGGATTTAAAAGTTGTCGAGCAGATTGCATCATGAAATAGGCGTGATTTTCATCATCTTTCGCTGGTTCACATGAACAGGATACAATCTTTTCCTTTTCTTGGCAGTTGTTGTTCAGTCGTTTGAAAAATAGTTTTTTGGTTCAGATTTATGGCACATAAAATCAATGAAAGTTAGTTTTTATGCCAATAATCACATAGTTTTTTGATAATTAGTTTTACCCTTTATTTACAATTAATTATTCTAGATTTATTTCCAAAGTGAAGGCAAAAATATGAAATCTAGTAATAAAATGAGCTAATTATGAGGGTAAAACGTACCTTTTCATGGCCCAACATACTCCCCTTCTTACCGTCTTGCATGTCCTCATGCAATGAGATGGTTGAGGTGTAACTGTGTCAAGGAATAAGCAATATAGAATTCGTCCTTATATAATCTAAAACCATGTCTCTGTTTGATTTTTTCGAAAGCCTGGTTTACATGACGCTCTAGTAGATCTTAGTCATGGTGATAGCCTTCAGTAGGGTACCATATAATATTACATATGTAGCGACACCCTATCCATGTAAGACCCATGCATATAATTATGTTTTTGTATATGTTAAAATGAACAACATCAGCTTTAAAGTTCTCGTAATTAAATGGCTTCAAGCTTTTTACGTTGTTAGTGGAAGCTTGACATCCTTGCTTGGTTGTCGATAAAGTTTCTTCCCTGATCTCTTGAAAGTACTCTCTTCATTCTTGTACAATGCTTTTGTCAAGTGGCTCCAATTTAGCTACAAGCCCTTTCCGTTTCATCAATCTCTTATGTTGGGTGAGGAGATGCAAGGGTTTCGTGTGTTCCCCTCTAACCCAAAGATCTAAACCATGTTCCCTCTTCTGAAAAATGTTATAGGCCTTAGCCCATTTAATCTGATTATCAACAAAAGAAAGGAAAGCTTGAAATTCAATGTCAACATAGTTCCCGATGAAATAAGAACTATTACCTCAAAATGGGAACTCTAACCAAAAAAACATCAAAAAACCATGAAAAAACAACTCGAAAATGAAATGTTGTATTCTGGAATAACCTTCTTCTTTTTTTCGGGGTAAATTTTCAACATTTTAAAAAATGCAAGTAAAAGCCAATTTTTTTGGGTGCAAAAAACACTCTGAAAATGAAGCATTGTATTGTGGAATAACCTGGCTTTTTTGTCAGAGTAAATTTTCAACATTTTGAAAAATAGAAGTAAAAGCTAATTTTTTTTGGGCAAAAATTTTGTGCAAAAACCACCCCAAAAACAGAAAGTGGTTAAACAAAAATTTTAGATTAATAAAAAATTATATTAAAAAAAATTAAAATAATTGCAAAAAAACAAACTTCATTATATTTCTTTAAATTAAAAAAAATTTAAAATTCAGACATTAAAAAAAAACATAAAATTTAAGAAACAAAAATAAAATAAAAATATTAAATTAAAAAAAAAGGAAATTATAAAAAATAAAATATAAAATTAAAAAAACAAATAACTTTTAAAAAATAAATTAAATTTAGATTTTATATATATATATATATGAACTTAAATTAAAAATATATATTAGATTTTATGAAAGTTAAAAAAAATTAATATTAAAATAACAAATTAAATTTAAGAACAAAAATATTAAATTTTAATATATGAATGAATAAAAAAATAAATTTTGAAAAAAAAATAAATTTAAAATATAAATCAAAATAAATAAAAAACATTGTTAAAATGAAAATTTAGAAAGTCTAAAAATCAATTAAAAATGGAAAATGGAAAAAAAAAAATATATTAAATAAAAAAAATTGGGCAAAAAATTAATTTTAAAAAACAAGTTTAATTAAAAAAAATAAAACTTAATTTAAAATACACCAATTTAATTTACATAGAAAATATAAAATTTTATGTAATTAAAAAAACAAAAAATTAAAAACAAAAACAAAAATTTTAAAATAAATATTAAATTTAAATTAATATAAAAAAAAATTATTGAATTTTATAAAATTAAATTAAAAAACTTAATATAAAATTTAATAAAAAAGGAAAAAAATCAATTAAATTAAAAAAAATACAAGATCTAATAAAAAAATATAAACAAAATGAGAAAATGAAATTAAAAAACAAAAAATGATTAAAATTAAAAATAAAATAAAAAATTGTTTTGCATTGGAAAAAGGGTGGCGTCGTCCAGGTGGCGATGGAGGTTACCGCCTGGCGAAGTGAGGGGCTACTTTCTCAACCTCCCACTCCGCTTCGGTACGGCCGACCTCCGCCACCTAGGTGGGAGGTCGATTCCAGGAATTAGATTGATTATTTGTTTTTTTTATTTTTATTTTTATTTTTATTTTTTTGAATTTCAAAAAAGATTTTTTTTGTTTTTGTTTTTGTTCAATTTTTATATTTTAAATTTCAATTTTTTAAATTTTTTTGTTTTTTTTTTTCATTTTGTTTTTAAATAAAATATTTTTAGAATAATTATTTTTAAAATTTTGAAATTTAAAATTTTTTTATTAAATTTATTAAATTTTAATTTAATTTTTTTTTAATCTTTTATTTTATTATTTTTTTTCATTTTTAAATTTTATAAATGGTTTAATTAAAAAAAAATTAAAAAATAAAAAATAAAACATAAAAAAATTACATTAAGTTTATATATATATTTGTTTTTTAATTATTTGCAAATAATTTTTTTCATTTTTTTGTTTTAAAATGATTTTTTTTTTTTAATTTTCTTTTTCAATTTTTTTTTTTTTTTTTTTTTTTAATTTGTATTTTTTTTCTTTTTTTTTCACAAAGAAAAAATTCGTAATTTTATTTATGGGTAAACAAAATTACATGTTGCATGTGCTGATATATGTCCAAAGACATTCAGAAAGCCGCAGAAAAAATAAGCAAAAGAGATACAATTAGGATTTTCTCCCCTTCTTCTTTTCGACCTTACGCCAAGCACCAAGTGTTGGCCCGGTCTCGATAAGGACGAGCTGATTTTCTTCCATTGGTGCTCCATTATCCTTATCAGAGTCTGATGTATCTGTTGTATGTGTTCGTTTATATCCCCCACTGTCTAGTGTTCCAGGTACCATTTCTTGCTGAGTCTTTGTGGTGGTGTCGAGAGGATCTTGCATTTCCTGTTCTTGTGCTCCCAAGGAAGTATCTGTTTGTTGATTCTCTTGTGGTGTTGGTTCCACCTCTTCTTCCTGTAGTTCTGGCTCTTCAGAGGGAAATTTCCAACCTTTTGCCGCTTTGCCTGTTTTCTTCTTTTTCCTGTTATCCCGTTTGGCTGCCGGGCATGTGTTTTGTAGGTGTCCTGTACACCTACAAATCCGGCATCTGAAGGTTGTGTTCTCATAATCTAAATGTTGTGTCCATCTCTGTTGTTTGTTGTTCAGCATAATGGACTCTGGAAGTCCCTTGCTCAAGTCAACCTCCACACAGATACGTGCAAAGGTGAATATACGCTCCTCCAAGCATTGAGTATCTGTTTTAATGTATCTACCAAGGGTGTTTCCAATGCAGGCAAGTACATTTTCATTCCAAAAATGTAGCGGGAGATTGTAGAGCCTTACCCAGACCGGCATTTTGGTCACTTCCATGGTGTTGGCGTCAAAATCTAGGAACCAAGGTGTAATAAATAGTCTCGTAGAGCCCCAGAACCATGGTCCCTGGCTGATAATGTCATCTCTGTCCTCAGTAGATGAAAATTTGACAATGAAGAATCCTTTAGAACATAGGTGTATTTCACATTCCATGGTCCAGTTTGTAAAAATCCAATGGAACAGCTCCATTGGTTTGGGCCAGAAACAGTTGAATCTGCCTATAATGGCTTGGGATTCGTAGGCAGTTCTATGCACATCGATGTCTAGACTGTCTATATTTATTTCAGGCACGCTGTCCCGCAGTTCTACAATGTATGGCTTAGGGGAACTTTCAGCAGGGGCAGCTGGAACTGTGGGACAGGTTTTGTCCCCTTGTAATACATTCCGGTATGAGCCTTTTGTGGGAACTGTTCTAGATGTTCCTGCTCCCATGGAGGATCCTTGTGCTCTGTTTTGTCCCATCATTCCACCCCTCAGTCTAAGGTTGAGGCAGATGGAAGAGCCAGGGCCAATGGCATAGTCTTTAAGAGTGCAATGGTCAGCTAAGGCCTTTCCCCCAAATATCAGTGACTGAGAAAGAACAGGGTAACCCGTCACAAACCAGATTTCTTCCTTCAGTTGAGGTATAGAATCAGTTGGTCGAATACATAAAACAATGCTATTGCCTACAGGAGGCTTAATGAAACCTTGGAAGGCTTTCGAGCCTACCTGATGGTCGGAGTTACAGATATGCGGGTTGTATTTGTTGACTGTAGGCATATCGCTCAGGTCGTGGACCAATGCAAGGCTTGTATGGTCCGATGGCTGCCAAAGAGTCCGCATAGGGCCAGCCCGGCAACCAATATCAATGCTGTAGCCGCACCCATTGTATTTTTTCCCATCCGGCGCAGAAGCGGAAGGAACAGGGGCGCACAGCCGAGACCCCCAGCAATAAGCACGATAAAAGCAGTAGTGGAGGGAGGTAAGATACCCATTTCCTGCAGGTGTGGATGTCTGTTGTCGATGGAAGAAGACCACCAGATCCAGTCCAGAGCTGTGTAAACATAATACAGCGATTCCTCCTCAAAATGTGTGCAGCTCTGTGCCCCGATATCCTTTAAAAAATCTGTATTCTGCGTCAAATCGTGGCCTGGGTTCAGTGCAGACGAGGGGGTATGAGCTATTCGCCTCCGAACAATGGAAAACCTGCACAAAGGTTCGATGCGGCGCCTCAGAATCATGGTCCGCCGCCACTGTAGACAGAGCAGCCGAGCTAGGGTTTCCACAAACAAAAACACGACGACGCTCCATGTTTTTTGAGACAGATGATCTGTATTTTTTTTCTTATTATTATTATTATTTTTAATTTAAATTTTTAAATTCACATTATTTTTTATTTTTGTATTTTAATTTTAATTTTGTAATTTTAATTATTTTTGAATTTTCTATTTTAAATTTTTTTTTTCAATTATATGGTTTTTTTTTAATAACTTGGAAAAAACTATTTTTGATGTTTTTATTTTTATTTTTATGGTTCAATTTTTGTTTTTTTCCTTTAAATTATGTGTTTTTTTTGTCTTTTTTTTAATATAATTTTCGAATATTTTTGTTTTTTTTTTGTTTATTTATTTATTTTTGTTTAAATTCTTATTTTTACAAGTTAATTTTGTTTTTTTTCTTACATTGTTATTGGTTTTTTTATTGTTTTTATATATATATTTTTATGTGAGTTTTGTTTCTCATGTTTTTCTTATTTTATTTTTATTTTTTATTACCAACATGAAAATCACCACTCTAAAAAAAAAGGTTGATGTTGTATCAATACTTTCAAAATTAGCATGAAAATCACTAACATTTTAAAACAAATATTCATACTTCATAAATAAAAATATTAAAGTGTCAAAAATATGCACACAAAAAAAAAACGAGTGATTCTGCATCAACTGTTCTCAAAATCGGGTGTTTTTTTTGCTACAAAAAAAATTAGGTACCAGTTCAGTTACCTATTTCATCAGTAACCATGCTTGTCCCGAATGAAGGGACTAGGGTGACTATCTTGCTCATATTTCAAAAAGATATTGTGTAAATAGAATTCATATAGGAGGCGTTGAACCTTCACATTCTGGTCCCCACAACAATGGATAAATTCTGCAGTGGGCTTTCCTCCTCTAATGGCTTTCACTTTTAGCAACATATATATCTCTAATAAAAACACGGCATAATTAGTAGCAGGTAATCTGCAAGATAAGACATCTGAGTAAAGAAAGAAAGTAGTATTTGTTTGCCTCATGTCTTCCTGAAGTTGAGCTTGTTCTTTCTTTACCTTCTCTTGCTCGCCTATGAGGTTGGAGAAAGTTTCATCTTCGGTTGCAGCAAGTGTGTTGAGTTTATTTATTAACTTCTGATGTACCTATAAGGGCACCACTTCCTTCTTATATTTGGGTAACTCCTCCTGGGCCCGTGTCAATAAATTTTGAAGCCTCAAATTAACAGCTTCTTTTATCATAGGAGTATAACAAGGTGTTTCATCTCTCTGTGTTTCCCTATCATATGTTGTTATTGGATTAGTTTGTAAATAAATTTCAATTGTCTCTTGGATGTTTTCCTCAAAATTTGTTTGAACAGAAGCGTCTAACATTTCCAAGTCCATTTAGGTTTCTATCGAATGAACACACAGTTGTTCAGTTTGAGTGCCAATCTTTTCTGTAGGACATGGCTCTGTTTGTGTCCCAACAATGTCTGATTTTGTTTTGGGTTTCCAGGCCTTATCTGCGTCCTCTAGCCATTCCCTTAATTGTTTGATTGTTTTCTTCAATTTCCTATATTTCTTGTGCCACTTTCTCAACTTAGTCCTAACTAATTTGCTCTTCTTTATATGGTTTTCAGTAGAAGAGGGCACAATATATTTTTCAGGCACAGGAGGAATTGTACCAATTTCTAGGCCATGATCTAGTGGGAAAGTATCTCTCGACTGGTTTTCAGATTCAAGAGCTCTCTTTGTATGGGTATCTTCTTCCAAATATTCATTACCAAAGAGAAATGAATCCCTTGAATCCCGTAATTCTTTGGCAAAAGGTAAAATCTCAGTATGGCCAGAACTACCAGCAGAGGCAGACTGGTCAAGGGGGTAACACTATCCCTCACAATTTGCTACGGGATTTCTTTTCTCACAAAATGCACTCATATTTTCCAACACTCAGGCCATTTATTCCTCATATTCCTATAGGAACTCATCTTGCGTGTTTAGAGGAGGTGTATGGGATGGCCCTGCCTCCTTTGCCAAAGTTGAGGTATCTTGTCGTGAACTTATTCTTTTCGAGCGTCTTCATTTTACTGGTGATCCAAGTAATTTTGCTAACACTTAAACAAAAATACTCATTATAGGACGTTTTATTGACATAATTTTGAAAACATGAATTCCACATACTTTAAATAATGATTTACCATCACCTCAAAGGTTATTCAAAGAAAGACAAACAACTAAGAAACAAGCTACACAAACAACCATGAATACTCATAACACTGATATGATAACAAAGTTCACGCTCTGGGGGAAAAGGCTACATCTCCATATTCGTTTGGAACTACAAATCGCTTTATTAATTTCAAGATGTTCTCCTTCTTACAATGGTTAGAAAAATCTCACAAATATGTGGATCACGCTCCTTAAAGAGCTTCATTCTCACAAATGGGCAAAATGCACTGACATAAGAGACATTTCCTCCTCACTAGAAGGGCTATATTTTCTCTAAGAACTGCAAGCTCTTACAAAACTCCTCCAAAAGCTCACACCAAAAAAACTCTACAAAAGACTCCCCCTTCAAAGGCTCACGTCATGAGTTTATATAGCTTTTCCCCATAACTCCTCAATCCACAATAGTAGGATCTCAAGGCATTTTAAGGAAAGACAATCTCCATGATTCTAGGGTCTAAAACTTACTCAAGGAAAAAATGGTAAAATACGACTTCAAGGATCTCAACCATGCCATGAGAGCTTAACCTCTCATTGAGAAATAGAAAATTAGTTGTGAGTTCAATTCTCACATAAAACTAATTTCTCAAATGGAAAATAAGTGAATATTTTCTAAGTCATTTTATACTCACTTACACATTATTCACTTTATAATTTTAAATGAAATAAGGCATAAAATTATTAATACCCTTTACTCTCTTATTCCATGCTTTGTAACCTATGAGAAAATTTCTTCATGGTATAGAAAGTAAACTTTTGCGTGTATGGAGATCCTCCTGGACCAATCCTCCCTAACAGAAAAATTTTTGGTCCTCCAAAAGTAGCAATCTAAACCTGTAGATCTCTGTATACTTCTTTCAATTTGCAGCGCTCTCACTTAAGTTGTGATATCAAGTTGTAGTTTCCCTTTGAAGTCGAAGACTCTTCAACACAATCCAAACTGATGTTCAAGGTGCCAATGAGATTGAAACCAAACTCGTCCACTCCATTTTTCTCCCCCCAGTACACCATCTTGTCTCTTGTCCTAATACCCTCAGCATATGCGAGTCTTCTCGTTGTACCAGAAGACCGATCGATGTGCAGCTTCTTCCGCTTAGCGTGGATGCGTCTGCCGAGAGCTTCAACACTAGGCCCTTGAGGTTGATCCTATGGAGGGAAATGGTTGTGGCTAACCCTGTAACACTACCTCCTTCTATATGCAGCTCTGTGCTATGCATATCTCCTTTCCACAGGCTAAGTCTCTCATGGAAACATATGAAGCCTTGATGCCTTTGACACAGACATTATATCCTATCGCTCCCCTCCAGTATTTATAATATTTCCAAGTGTTATGGCTCATCTATCACTCTGCCTGATCGAAAACCTAGAATCAGTGGCTACTCAGAAACAAGCTCAGCATTGGGGGCATCCATATATGCCTCTTCCCAGCAGGCCCAAGTTCTCCAGAACACAAAGGGAAACACAGGAAACTACAGATTGTGGCGTAAACCACCAGTCTACTCATCACACTTATTAAATATCGAGGATCCTGCTTCTCCGATAGTATTTAACCATCATAAGAAATCCACTCGAAGATGACCACTCAACTTGCAGGTCTCGAAGGCATAATTAATTTGAAATTTGGGGCGATTTGAGGCAATTGAACTCCTTTGATTTGTATTATTTCTCGAGCCAGTTATCCACAATTACATTCTATATCCTGCAGTTGATGGAGCATCATACTCATCAATCAAGGAAGATATCAACGCAACATGAAATTCGACCGATATGATCCCACAAAATCTACAGATGATCTCAACGACCTTGGTGGAAATATGGAACAGAATTTGTGCATCGATCACAGGAATAAATCCTACCAAATTTGAAAATAATCTCCACCTCTTACGCAAACTTCCCCAATATTCAAATCATTTTCACCACTTATGCCAACATGGTGGCAATTCATTCCAAATACGTGTTCGTCGATGATCCAACCGACGATCCATTGTAACCTCCTGACGATGTTGAAGGACTAGATAAAAATACAATTGAATGTCGTAAGGGAATAATTGCTCAATAGAAGGTTAACATAATACATCACACAAGTCCTCTGTCGATACCACCCGACCAATGGCTTCCCACAGAGTCTTATTGAAGGAAGCAGTCATAAGAATGACTTCAGGAAAACTGGTGGCTCCAGGAACTAGTGTTGCAAACCATGTTCCGGGACCTACATTAGACACCCCATGTAAATATTCATTGCACCATCCATACTTTGGAATTCTAAGCCTAGGAATGGCACTAGCCTCATTCAGAAGTTGAAGCATTTTTTCCTACAGAGTCAGGTGTTGAACAAGATCCTTTGATTTATCTGCAATTGATAGCGAAACATTGCAAAATGGAAACCAACTCAACCAAGTGTTGGGATCATAGAGGAACAACATGACTGAATTAACTGAATTTCCCCTATTAAGGGATGCCCCCATCCAAATAAAAATCAAGACAAACACCAAATTCTCCATGAAAGTTCATGGGCAGTGTAATTATTACAGTAAGTGGCCACTTTCAACCAAGTTGGGTCACTACCATATGTTTCCTGGAGGCCTCGAACGTAACAGGTGGTATACTTTCCCACCACGAGCGGGTCCTCCCCTGGTGTTTCATGTTCTCTTCCCCTGTCATGCTTCCAGAGAATCTCTTCACTTTCAACTGAAAATTCTTGATGTGTATGCTCAATGCATCTATTTCTTATTATAGAAACTACCCAGCGTTTTTTGCTGAAGCGTCGAACGATGACCGATGGCCTACTTATTGGTCTTACTTGCATTTTCTTGGGATTGAGAGATCTTAGATGCACTTTCTCTTGAGACTTAGTAGAATTTTATTTTTTTTAAATTCTATATACATACATATATATATATATATATATATATATATATATATATATATATATATATATATATATATATATAATTTTTGAAAGCATGATCGACAAACTCAATCTAGAGGATATCCCATCCATTTCTTGTTGAACCACTTGAATGGACTCTCCTTCGAATGCTGGACAGGTACAACATGTTCCATCACATCTGTTTCCACCTCCTTCTTTATTTCATTTTGTGCTGAACTTATTTTTCTCTTTGCAGATACTTGCATGGTTCACTTGCTTTATTTGGGATGAAGATGCAGATGAAATTTCTAGCACTTACCAATCCAATGACCACTCATTTGGAATTGAGTGCAAAAATTATTCCTACTACTCTCTTTCTTATGACACAGAGAATTACCCCTTTTCTCTATTGATCATATATGTTTTTCTAGAGATAATATTTTCCAACATATTATAGTACAATTATTATTTAACCCACAAAATGTACAAGGTTTCTTATACCATAAATTCTCCTTTTCATTTTTAGTTTGCTTGTAATTGAAAGGAGCCCTGGCATACCTCTGTCGCTTGTACGTCGTAGATGTTTTCTTGGATGGTTTTTTCAATGGATTTGAAGCTTCTATTGTCTTTAATCCCATCAGTGATTTCTCACCATCGAATTTGGCTAGCTCTCCTTTGTTGGTGGAACAACTTCCCATTTGTTCCTCCAGAGTCTACTCTAACATAAGCCTCAACTTTTGTTTTTCTTCTTTTGCATCTTAAAGAAGCCTTTGAAGCTTTGAATTCTCATCTTTAATGCATTGGTTGATCTCCTCCAGCTCTTCAATTCTTGCTTTCTTCAAGCCTCTACCCATGATGATATTCACAATCGTAGCAAAATAGTCAGACCGCTCTGATACCACTTGATCTGAGTAATTTTTATAACACTTACTTAAACAAAAATACTCATTATAGGACATCTTACTGACATGATTTTGCAAACATGAATGCCACATACTTTAAATAATGATTCACCATCACCTCAAACATTATTCAAATAAAGCCAAACAACTAAGAAACAAGCTACACAAACAACCATGAATACTCATAACAACGATATGATAACGGAGTTCACCCTCGGGTGGAAAGGGCTAAATCTCTGGATTTGTTTGGAACTACGAATTACTTTATTAATTCCGAGATATTATGCTTCTTAAAATGGCCTGAAACATCTCACAAATATGTGGATCATGCTCCTTAAAGAGTCACCTTCTTACAAATGAGCCAAAGGCACTCACATATGAGACATTTCCTCATCACCAGAAGGGCTACATTTTCTCTCAGAACAAGGCTGCAAGCTCTTAAAAAACTCCTCCAAAACATCACACCCAAAAAAACTCTCCAATAGACTCCCCCATTCAAAAGCTCACATCATGAGTTTATATGGTCTTTCCCCATAACTCCTCAATCCACAATAGTAGGAACTCAAGGAATTTTAAGGAAAGACAAGCTCCATGATTATAGGGTCTAAATGTTAGGTCCCTATATTACTAGTATAGTCCCTTATTATTGTTAGTATATCCCCCTTATTTTTATTGGTGTACCCCTCTAACCCCAATATTGTTATTATTGTTCCCTTACATTATTATTGTTAGGTCGGCTAGGATTATACTATCACCCAATGGACTCCTATATATAGAAGGAGGTTGATTCATTTGTATCATCAAGAATTGTTCATTTATGTAATTTAAAGGAGGTTTCCCCCTCAAAGTGCCTTATTTCTAAGGCATTGATATCTATTTTCTTCTATTTTGGGAGCTTGTTTCATAACATTTCGTATCAGAGGTTTGGATTCTAGGGTTTTGTTGCTCCGAATAGGTCATCGTGGAATGTTCACTACAATTTTTTTTCTACGAAGTTTTAGAAGCTGACATTTTTACAGAGCACAACCAAAATCTGGAGGAACGTCGTGTAAGAATTCTATATCTTGGTTCACAATATTTATAGAGATATGATCTGTGGAAGTTAGCAATTTTTCAGGCTTTCGAATTTCATCTCAAAGAGGTGACCGTGGGAAAATAATCATAACTCTCTCTATGAGTATTGGATTTGAATTATGTAAAACGTGGCCACAAGTACATGAAATTTAGTTTCCTGTGTATAAATTTCAGAGCCGAAGGAGGAAACAGGACACGTGACACACCGTACAAGTTTGCTCTACTCAACTAGTCCATAATTAGGTCATTGTGGGAGATTCATCATAACTTTTCCTTGAAGAATCCAAATCAGGCTACACCTATGGAATTCTAAAGAAGATTCAGAGGACTAAATTTTAGATATTGAAGATCCTAAATCATAAAGATAATTCATTTTTAATATTGAGCTCCTGGAAAGCAAGAAAAAGGTGTGTATTTCTTTTCCAAATTGCATAAGTCTTGTTTGAAGAATCAGTTTCAATCGATTCCAAGGGCATATTGTAGAATAGATATCAGTATTGGGTTTTAAAATTCCCCCTAAAAATAATTCAACACCCATTAAGCCTTTAAAATGCTCTATTAAAACTCATGAAGATGAAGAAATGCAACATGAAATATCAAAATTACAAGAGAAAGTGCACCGAATTTTGCTCTCACAAAAAGCAACAAAAAATGAAATGGAATTTTTGAGGAAAGGTGTAGAAGTTAAGATGGATGGTTTGGCGAATGGCATGGATGGTGTTAGACTCCTATATCAATAGGTGTCATATACCATGATTGACTTGATGGGCTATGTAATATGTTCATACATTTTCTTGTTGCAAATGTTTTTCATATTGTCAAAAAAATTAAAAAAATTAAAAAAATGTAAAGAGGGTATACCCTAAAAGAAAAATCAAAGGGTGAAAAAAATAAAAATGGCCAAAAAAGTAAAAGAAAATGGACCCCACCAAAATAAAGGCGAAGGAAAGTGCACAAGTCTAAATGCTACTACTTTTTGCTCTTATGTAATAAAAAAATTGTGTGAGAATTAGATAGATTTCTACATGTAAAATAAAATAAAAAAGTGTGATAAGGGTTTGCCAGTCTAAGTGCACCCTAATAAAGAAGAAAAAATGGTAGGTTAAAGTAGGTAGGGTAGGTAGATGTTGTTACAGAATTACATGTGATGGATAATGACTCTAAATGTGTTCATATTTACTTTCATCACAAAGTACAAGGCAAGCACTACACTAGAAGAATTTCAAGAAAAAAAAAGTCAAATTATTAACCTCCCTTCTCATTTTTCCCTAAAAATTTCACTAATTTCCCCTAAGTACTAAGGCATTTGAAAATTAGAGGGGCTCAAGGCATTTCCTTGAATTTTGGAGGGACCGGACCCTCAGCCCAATAATTGAAAAAGCCTAAGTACTTAAAAGCATTCATAAATCATTCACTCACGTCCAAAAAAATATTTTCCTAAGTAAAATACTATTTTACTTAGGGAAATTTCACAATATCTCATAAAAACCCTTTTTTCATTCAAGCATAAGTTAAATACATAAACTTAATGTTTTTACACTTAGCGCTTCCATTCATTTTTCATATTAATTTCTAGCTTTATTGTTTAAATCCCTATACAAATATACCCATTCCCATATTATTTTAATAAAATTCTAAATTATTATTATTCTGCCCCTTTGGTTGAAATATAACCTTAATATGGTGTTAAATGCGATTAATAAGTCAAATCTCTAATTAATCATGAGCCCGCCTCCCCGCCGCATTTAAAAAAGGTTAATTAACCCTCACGGTTAATTAAAAACACACCTCACGAACCAAATTGCCCCCGATGCGATTAATTCATACTTAATTACATTGGGCCCGCCCTGTTATCTCCTCATCATCTCACCTCCCCGACCGTTGTCCGATCAAACAATCCATAATCTACGGCTGTCATCCATATCGCTGCACTCCCATGTCCAAATGATAACGCGTGAAGGCCAAGCGGTTTTCTAAACAGTGCCTCACAACGTGTCATAAACTGTATGGAATCGCTGCTCCTTCGCTGGAAACCGCCCATCCCCAAAAACGGTGCGATGTATACCGCTTACCGCCCTTCCGTCTACGAAAAAACAACAGTACCTGCTTGCGTCATCCGCTTAAAAAATAATAAAACCCTGCCAACCTTTGATTTCGCAAATAAAGCACACCAATGCGCGTCATTTTCATTTTACCCGTGCAGCGACCAGTGTCCCATGCAAAACCAACTGTCGAAGACTATCAACTGCCACCTTGCTAATAAATCTGTAGACGAACAATCCAGAACCCATCCGCCATTGCCTACACCTGTTTTCGTCATTGTTCATTTCCTGGAAAACAGGTATTTACCCAAATTCCCATTGAAGTCTACATAATATTGGTTTTTTGTTTTAATTCCACAAGAAAAAACTAAAAGCATGATACAATTTGGTCTTTAATTCATCCCAGACGTATAATTGTATTCCCAGACCTATAATTTTTCCTGTTTTCCATCAAAATCTGAATTCCTTTTTGAATCCACAAGAACCAGAAATGGAAATTCCCGTGGTTTTGAATATCACACCTCTAAATGCCCCTCACAAGTATTTGGACTATCTGCCTCTAGCAGATAGGGATTTTCAAATTAAATACCTCATCCTTAGTGAAAATCCTCTCAGAATTTTTTGCCAATGCAGAGATAGTTACCTAAATGGCTCTGACATTTTGGGACTGTGGGAATCCAATCTCCCGATGTATCTTTTACCCTCAAAACATATTGTTCCTAAAATAATTCATTACTGTTATGCCAATTATGATCCCAATCAACGATCAGTCATGTCCCCGAGTCAAACCATCCTTTTCCCAATAACTGCTCAGTCTATTAACGAAATGTTATAGTTTCATCCTGGTCAAACCCTGACGCCCCTTTCCATAGGAGATTTACTTGAAAAATCGACCAATTTATCCCAAGAAGAGTTAAATCGCCTCTGTCAGACTTTTATGCTTCAAGAACATCAGCCCAAAGGCCCTCCTCCTTATGGATATACTTTTTTCACTGAGGTGGGTAGAATCATTTTGAATATGATATCTTCTGTAATGGGTTTCAACACTAGTGAATATGTTGATAATTTGACCCTAGTGTTGTTATCAATTTTTACCCCTGGACAGCCCCCTGCGGTCAAATATGATTTTGCTTCCTACATTTCTGATAAAATCCATTATCAGTTCATGAGATTGGAAGATGAAAGAGTGTTCAAATATTCCATTGTTATATACCATCTCATGCTTTATTATCATTCAGAGAGTTTCCCTTTCCATGTCATGAAACTTGATGCCAAAGGAAATCCAAGGGTTGTAATTTTTTGGTCTGCAATCTTCCATAATTCCTCTGATTCTCCTTATTCCTACAATGATTTCATTGACCTATTTTTGCATCCTGCAACTACCTTATTAACATGAGTTTCCCCTCCTAGGGTCAATAATGACATGAAGAAAATTCTCCAAATTTCCAAGCAATACAGGATAGTTGATTGGTACCTATACCGAAATCATACAGAAATTAGAATATATGGGTGTGAGCTATGTCCTTTCAAGTTACCAAAGTATGTCCCAATGAGACTCTTTGCCTTAGATTATTTTAGACAAATGATAAATTCAGACACAGTCCATTTTTGCAATGTAAATAAAAAATCTCAGCTCAGAATTAAGAGTCCATTAGGTCCTTTTTTCTGTAATTCTAGAGATGCAGGAAAAGAAGCTGAAAGAATCCTAGAAGATTATCTCAAATTGAAAAAAAGTTTCCACTGGGTAACTTATGACCCAAAAAGTTTTATTTGTGATAGGAGGATGAAAAACAAATTATCACCATACCTTCATCATAGAATTCCAGAAATTGAACAATTTGCAAATATGGATGAATGGATGGAAGGTACCTTAATAGAACAAGATAGTGAACAGGTCAGTGTTGAAAATATTATGAAATATCTTGAAAAATTACTTGACCTGGACTCTTTTGGGCAAGTGCAAAGACCGGGAATTGGTCCGTCTTCTGCTGGAACCTCTCAGCAAAATTTGCAGGAAATCAGTGCATTGGCCACAGTAGCATCCAAAGGGAAGGAAAAGGAGGCTAATATTCAAGTTATAGAGAAATTCACAATGACAGAGCAACCTGAAACTTCTAAGGAACAGGCCCAAATACAGACTTCACCCACTCAGATTAATGTGGCAGAAATTTCAATTTTACAAACTCCTCTCAATGAAGAAAAAGGTAAAAAGAGAGATGCAGAAACAACTACCCCTATCAGTGGATATTTAGAACAACCTGATGTCAAAAGACAAAGATTAAATCCTCTTTCAGAAGCAGAATTTGTTCAAGAAACCCCTGATAGTCAGAGGAGAGAATAATTATATAGTCAGCAAACATGCACAATCAGTGGGACATCCACTAATTCACAGAGAAAGGAGCTACAGAGACATCAAAGTGTAGAAGTATCTTCCTTCAAACCACCAATGAAGGATGCCTGGGATATTAAGAATACATTTATAGATATAAAGGCTAGAAATGATCCATTAAGACTTCAAGTCTACAATCAATATTTGAAGATGTCTCCCAAAAATCAACAAAGACTGATGTCAGCTTATGACATCCAGCAGGGTAAAATGGTGATGAGTCATTTTAAGCCCAAAATACAACAGCCTCAAACAGCCGCAGACTATGTCAGAACCAATTTTGAAGTCATGGCAAAGGATATTCATCCTTTGGATCAGATTGAATTGCACAAACAAACAGGTGAAATGATTTACTCAACTTTGACTGATAAATCAATGACTCCTCAAAGATTGCAGAATTCCTTGGATAATAATTCTACTCAATTGCATCTTGAAAAAGCCTCTTCCCAGGCCAAGGACAAAAAAATAAAGACTTTGGAAGAAATAATTATTGGATTGGGTCATAATCCCAAAGATGTCAAGGGTATAGAAGCATTGATTAAGAAGAAAGATGATGATATTGTACCCTTAGGGAAACAACTGAAGCTACCATCTTCAAGGCATCCACAAACTGCAGAAATCACAAAGCAAAAATATGACGAATAATTGATGGATTTTCTCTTGAAAATTAATGAGAAACTGAATGAGACTGAAAAAGAACTTGAAAAGGCATTAAAGGACAAGCAATCAAACATTCCAGCATCTACAACAACATAAGTGATTACAGGTACAACGAAAACAGATCAGTCAGCAGGACTATCACAGGGCAACACTTCCAATTTAAGCACTGAAGAATTAATAAAATCAATGGAGGAATTGAAACTCCAAGTGACAGAGCTCCAGAGAAAAAAGGTACAATTTACCACCTTAGAACAAAAATATGATCTCTCAAAGATGAGTGTTGTAGAAAAAACAAGAGAGGTCAATAGATTAGAAAAATTGGTTAAAGAATTAAAGAAGGATCTCACATTGGAGAAGCCTTTAAAGGAAATCAAAGAAATTCTTTGGACCAACATCATTCAGTCAATAAATGATGTCTGGCCATCAATTCAAATAATGTATGAGGAGAATGATTTGGTTAAATTGGCTCTGGAAGAAGTTCAAAGGGCAAGAGAAGAATTAGGAAATATGCCTGAAGTTGCCAATGAGCTTATACAATTTTTAAACACCAAGAACAGATATCAACTTGAAGAGTTAGGCATCCAAGATAGAACAGGAACAATTTTGGAGATAAAAAGAGTTTTTACTAAAAGAACTCTGATGGAGAATCTAGAAATAAGATGCTCTGATATGCAAGAAGAAATCTATGCTTTTACGAAGAGATTGAATCTTTTGCAGAGTAAAGGATTACCAAATCCTTTAGTTTCAGATGATAAACTAATGAGCCTTGAAAGCTGTGTTGAGAAATTGAACAAGTATGCTCAAAATCAGGCCAGTTCATCAACTAGTTCATCAGCAGCAACAGCATTGCCTACAGGAAAAATTCTTCATGACAGTTTGGAAAATTTGTTTTATCTCGAGCATGAGGTAAAGCACTTATTCCCAATTCAGCCTACTTTCTTCAGATATACAGAGACTGATAAGACTCTGAGGAAGCTTCAAAGAACCAGAATTCCGGAAGCTCAATGGTGGGAAGAGATGTTATAACTTTTGTAAAAATTATCCTTACATGAATTTTTGGTTATTTACTACAATAAGTTGTGATAAAAAGGATAAACAGAGATTAAACAGATGTCAAAGTGTATCAGTACAGGTAAAGAGTATCAGTAAAATAGAACAGCCACCACAGAGTTACTAAAGAGGACAGCAACAAACCAAATCATAGCGCCTGCCTCCAGCACATTCATAAAAAAAAGGGGAACAACACAACATCAGTTATCTTTTCTATTATCTTCGAGACCATCTATCTCTATTTTCGTGTAATATATCCATGAGTCATCCTAGATTATATCTCATTTTGTTAGGAGATATTCTTTATAATTTTTTGTATAAATACTCCCTCAATTGGAGTATTGAAGGTGGATTCTTAGACTTTGCTGTAACATTGATTATTTTGGAATAAAGTGTTGTTGGAAAAATTTCGTATAGCTAGCTGGATAAGGAATTGATGCAAAAGACTTTTCACAAGATTCTTGAGTCAGACAACAGATCAATAAGTCATCTATCTCTTATGTTTTAGAGTTTTATACTTATTTATTATACCATCTGTGTTTCATATCTGAATGATAAACGAAAAGGAATAAATCAAAAAGTGCTTAAGTGCATTCTGTTTTCAATTGTTGTTATTCTAAATGTTTTCTTCTGAACTAGTTTAAACAGTAAATTCTTAATTTCTCCTGTTTTCTAGATTATTCATTTTGATTATTTGGTAAAGAATTCTTAATTGCTCTTTATTAATAATCATTCAAGTTTCCTCTTTCGAAAATGTTGAAGGATTCTTAATTTCCCTTCACCCATTTCAAGTCCATTCCATTCATCTTAGATCTATAATTGTTCCTTGTTTGATTACCTTTCCCTGTGAAACCATCTCTTGTTAAGAAACTTAATCTATTCAAGCCATCTTTCTTTGACTCCATTAGCCCAATGGCCTAAACTACTCTGTCTTACCCTCAGCTATAGAATTTCATCACCCAAATTCAATCAAAATCCCTGAATTTTCATAACTAGCCTAATATCTTTCAAAACAAAGCTAAAACTTAAAGAGAGAGCCCTCTCTGGGTGAAAATTGGCTATATTCTTTACCTAAAAGTTGGTTTGTGCTAACCTCGGACCCCTTTCCTCTTCCCTACAACTTCAAGGAAAATCTGAGTGATAACATAGTGGCGACTACGCTGGGGAATCTGAATAATTTATTTGTTATTGTTCTTTACTTTAGAACTACAAACGGAGCCTGAAGTTAGCCAGGAAACCTTTGAAATTGCTATTTCTTTGCAATTGAATAAGTAAATAAATGTTGCTTCAGTCTATCTCTGGTCTAGTTTATGAACTGAACATTCGGTTTCAGATACTTGATAAGTTCCTCTAGTCAAATAAATCTTTCAGAAAATCTAAATCCAATATCTAAAACTTCTTAAAGAAATTGTTGAAGTTGTATTGTTGATTCCATTTAAACAAAAACCCAAAAAAAATCACCTAGAAACTTGGCTTCAGAAAGGACTCATTACAGCAGGGCTAATCCTGATCCAAATCTGATCCCCAGAATTCTTAGGAGATAAGAGAGCCAAGAAATTTCTACTAGTTCTCAGCCTCTCTATAGATCGATATCCTGTCCTGTGAAGTGGATTTACCTTGAGGATGAACCTTTTGATGAGCAATTTGAAACCTCTTTATTTGTAAATTTTTCTGAATCTGAGTTGTCCAATCTGGTTCAAGACCCATTATTTATTGAAGATTTAAAATTTCAATTTGTTACCTCACATCTTGATAAAAATTTGCGAGATTCCATACAATCTGAGCTTACCTCTTAAGGAACATCAAATATTTCTGTCATTACTTCAGCCTATCCAAGTTCATCAATATTTCCTCAAACATCTCAACCTCAAACTACCCCTTCTACTCCTCCATCCACCACTCACAGACCAACCTCACCTATTATTTCATCATTACCTCCTGCAATGGCAAACAGATATGCTCCTTTGGTATTACCAGTCAATCTAGGGGCTATGCCTCAAGAATACCAAAGTAAAATCATTCCTTTCGATGGTTCTAGTACCTATATTGCACAACAACATACTAAAAAGACGAATAATTATTTTGAAATTTATGAAATAGATGCTGATGATGTGAGAATGAGAATATTTGTTCAAAGTCTTACTAGAGAAGTTAAAACCTGGTTTAGAGCCCTTCCTGCAAAGAGTGTCACTGACTTACAAGCTCTTTATAGAACATTTTTAAACAGATGGGAAAAAAAGAAAGATCCTCTTCAAATATTATCAGACTATGGAAATCTAAAGAGAGGAACACAAGAGACTGTGCAAGATTACTGGACCAGGTTCAATGATGTTTACAATGTTATTCCCCAAAACCTTAGACCTCCTCCAGATTCAGCATTAATCAAATTCCTTGATGGATTTGATTCTGAAATGGCGTATCATCTTAGGGAAAGATCTCCTCAAACCTTAGAAGATATGCAAAGTATAGCTGTTAGTGTTGAAGCCAACCTGATAGCTAGATGAGCTAAAGCCAGAACTAAAAGGTGAATGCCTTTAAATGAAGAACCCTCAGCTTTTGAAAAGAAACTGGATGCTATTATTAAAGGCATGGAAAGGCTAGGAGAGAGATTAGAAACAATTGAAATGAAATATCCTTGGGATGGTCAACCAAGAAATATTGGGAGAAATCCAAATTTAAGAAAGAACCAAAATCAAAATACTGGAAAAACTGGTCCTGACCAAAACATTAGGTCCCCATTCCAGGAAAATTATGTTGAAGCCTCAACTTTTGATGAACCAACAGAAGATGCCCAAAGAAACAACTTGACTGGACGCAAGAACGAACCAGAAGTTTTCTTGACCCAAGATGATCAAGAAGCTCACATTCTTAAACAATTCCAAACTCATTCAGGAGAATAATTTGACTTCAAAGAGGGGTATGATATAGACATTTATGAAGTCCATAAGAAATATAATTTGAGGAGCAGAAGAATTGATGTCCCAGAAACGAGTAAACAAAAAGCTACAAAACAACCCCTCAAAGATAAAACCAATACTACCCTTGTACATATTCTTTCTAGATCAGATCCTAATCCTGCTAACCCAATAATTGAAGATGTATCTGATAGTCAACTGAATAACAGACAACTTTCCAATACTCTTCCTCCCAAAGGAAATGTATAGGAACCTCCAGAAGTTGATTCGAAAACAACTTCAGCCCACAACCCCACTCCTGAGAAGGAGAAAAATACCAAAAACACAGAAGATAAGGAGAATCCAACTTTTCGAAATACAAGAACTCAGACTAAAAAACCTTTTAACCTGGAGGCTGAGGTAGGAAATTAAAAATATTTGTTCCATTGTCTGAATTATCTAAACATGATGTCTACCGAAGTCAAATTAATAGATCACTCAATATTACTAGAAGTGATGACTCAGTAAATGTTTTTGATGACCAACCCAGATTACTCTTTGGCCCTGAAGTAAATGGGAAACCAGGAAGTGGAGGGACTCCTCCATTCTATGTGAGTTTAAATATACATCATAAAATACTTCATAATGCCATGCTTGATTCTGGGGCATCTCACAATCAAATGCCCAAGGCTGTAATGGAGATATTAAACCTAGATATCACCGACCATACAAAGATCTCCTTTCTTTTGATTCAAATCAGGTGAGATGTTTAGGATTAATCAAAGACTTGCTTGTTTCACTGGTTCAATACCCTGCAAAAACAATTTTGATGGATATAGTAGTAGTAGATATTCCTCAAAAATATGGTATGCTATTGTCCAGATCTTGGGGAGCAAAGCTTGGAGGATCTCTTCAATTGGAGATGTCATATGCTACTATTTCAGTGTTCGGCCAACCTAAGAGACTATACAGAGAAACTTTAATGAAATATGTGGTCAGTAGTCAGGAGAAACTTGAAAATTTCCCCATCTACTCAGTACACTTTGATATGGATTCATTTATTCTTTATAATGCTGAAATTGATCCTCCCAATGAATTAGAAGTTCCAGAAACAGAACCAAAAGAAATTACAAATGACAAATATAGTGTTCAAATCCAGGAAATCTATGAGGAAAATGAAACACTAGATACCCAAGAAAAACCAGAAGAAAGTAAAAAACCAGATCTCACTGTTAAGAAAATTCCTGAAACTCCTGATACCAATTATGAACATGAAATTCTTTGGCATTTAGAATTTGATGGTTCCGTTAATAAATTAGGAGAAGGAGCTGGAGCTTGGGTGCATAACCTTGAAAATGATCATGCTGAAGGCCATGCCTACAGATTAAATTTTAAAAACACAAATAATATGGCAGAATATGAAGCTCTTTTGCTAGGTCTTAAACTTGTCAAAAGATTAAGGGTAGTTAGAGTATCTATCATAGGAGATTCTGATTTAATTATTCAACAGATTAAAGGACAATTTTAACAAACGATCCCAGACTGAGAGAATATAGAGGAACAGTTGTAGATATTCTCAATACTTTTCTACAAACTCATCTTGCCGAAATCCCAAGAAAACAAAACTTACATGGTCATAGTCTTGCAATGTTTGCCAGCACTTGTAAATTACCATTTGAACCTAATCATTAGTTAACAGCTGAGATTAGACATAGACCATCCATACTTGACAATTTTAAGAACTGGCAAGTATTTGCAAATGACGATCAGATCAACAATTTCCTAACTCTAGAAAATGAATTTTCTAACAGTAACATAGATGAAGATACGGTCATTGAATCTGATCAAATAAATGAACAAGAAAAAAAAATTTAAGAAGAAAGTGCAATTCAAATTCTTCATCCAACAAATTTCACCAAAAAAGAAATACAGGACCTTAAACAAATGGAAGTTGATGAGATTATAGAAGGAGAATCTGAGATCATTAATTTA
Source organism: Pinus albicaulis (assembly GCA_034641835.2). Taxonomy (NCBI): domain Eukaryota; kingdom Viridiplantae; phylum Streptophyta; class Pinopsida; order Pinales; family Pinaceae; genus Pinus; species Pinus albicaulis. Next base: position 1,482,770,133 of record CM076582.1, read on the forward strand.
AAATACAATCATTTGCCTAAAGGAGTAACTCCTCTGGAAGATCTTTTCGATTCTAATGATATTCCAAAGAAACCCTAAATGGAACCATTGAAAGAAGATATTGAGGAATATAATTTGGGAACTGAAGAAAATCCTAAAATGATAAAGTTATCTAAATCTTTGTCTCCTGATCAAAAACTAAAATATGTTGAACTAGTGAGAGAATTCCAGGATGTCTTTGCCTGGAGTTATGAGGACTTGAAATCATATGATACCTCTATAATTCAGCATACAATACCTCTAAAAGAAAATCATAAACCATTTAAACAGAAACTTAGAAGAATCAACCCTGTACTACTGTCTTTAATTGAAAAAGAAATCAAACGAATATATGAAGTAGGGATAATTGCTCCCATTAGGCTTTTAGAGTGGGTGTCTATTTTAGTACCTACTAGGAAGAAAACTGGAGAGATCAGATTGTGTTGATTTAAGAAATGTAAATAAGGTTTATTTGAAGGATAATTACCCTTTGCCAAAAATGGATCACATTTTACAAAGGGTAGTAGGTGCTTCTAGGATTTCTCTTCTAGATGGGTTCTCAAGATACAACCAGATCTTGGTTCATCCAGATGACCAAGAAAAAAAGGCTTTTTACAACACCACGGGGCACATTCAAGTACGTTAAAATTCCATTTGGACTTAAAAATATAGGAGCAACCTTCCAAAGAGAAATGGAAATCACATTTGCAAAAGAAATTGATGACTTTCTTGTTATATATCTGGATGATCTAACTATTTTTTCTAAATCAGATCAGCAGAATTTGGACCATCTCAGACAAGTATTCATAAAATGCAGAAAGTATGGTATCTCTTTGAATCCAAAGAAGTCCTTGTTTGGTCTTGAATAAGGTAAAATATTGGGCCATATCATCTCCAAAGATGGTATTAGAATTGATCCTGCTTTAATAGAAGCAATATTGCATATACCTCACCCTAGAAATGTCAAAGAACTTCAAGCTTTTCTAAGAAAAGTCAATTTTTTGAGAAGATTCATATCTAGCTTAGCTGAACTAATTAGATTTCTTACTGTCATGTTAAGAAAGGATTCAAGTATTAAATGGACAGTACAAGCCAAACAAGCATTTGAAGAAATTAAAATGGCTTTGACCAGAACTTCGGTCCTTACAAGTCCACAATTTGATACAGACTTCATAATATTTTCATTTGCATCGGAACACACTGTAGCAGCTTTTTTATTACAAAAGAATGATCAAGGGTGTGAAAAACCTATAGCCTTTTTTAGTAAAGCACTAAGAGATGCATCATTAAAATACAACATCATGGAAAAAAAAGCGTTTGCACTTGTAAAAGCCATTAAAGATTTCAGAATATATATATTGTATTCCCATGTGATAGCCTATGTATGAAATGCTGTTGTCAAAGACATCTTAACTCAGTATGGAATTGAAGGCAAAAGAGGTAAATGGATTGCTACCATATTAGAGTATGATATTCAAATAAAACCTACAAAGCTTATAAAGGGACAGGGCTTGGCTCAACTCATGACATAAATGAATTGTCAAGCCCTGGATATTAATGAACTAGATGATGAACATGAGATGGTGACTCTACAAATCAGTCATGCCTTCTTAGATTCACCTTGGTATGCTGATATAATTTATGTATTGTTAAACCTGCAAGCTCCTCCAGGATTATCCAAAACAAAGAAAAGGTTTTTAAAGATGTCATCTTCAAAGTTTTGTATTTTAGATAATGTTATTTTTTGGAAAAATCATGAATGTATTCTTTTGAATTGTTTATTAAAAGATGAAGCTGACAAGGCTCTCCATGAATTTCATGCAGGAAACTGTGGTGGACACCTTTATTGGAAATCAACTGCAGACAAGATCCTAAAAGCTGGATTTTATTGGCCAACCTTGTTCTCTGATATAAAGAAATTTGTCACTGCTTGCCATAAATGTCAAATTTTTGAAGGCAAGAGAAAACTATTACACTTACCCTTGAAACCAATTTCCACTGAAAAACCTTTCCAACAATGGGTCTTGGATTTCATTGGAGAAATCCATCCTCCTTCTTCTGGCCAACACAAATGGATCCTCACTGCCACAGATTATTTTACCAAATGGATAGAAGCAATTCCTTCTAGAAAAGCCAATGACACTGTGATCATAGGATTCTTAGAAACCAATATATTATCAAGATTTGGTTGTCCTGATAAAATCATAACTGATAATGATGTTGCCTTCAAATCTAAGAAGATGATAAGTTTCTGTAACAAATATCATATCACCTTAAGCCATTCCACAACCTATTACCCTAAAGGTAATGGACTAGCTGAGTCTTCCAACAAGAGTCTCATCAATATTATTAAGAAATTATTGGAGGAAAACAAGAAAATTTGGCATAAGAAACTTACAAATGCACTGTGGGAAGATAGACTCACCACCAAAAAAATCTTTTTGGACCAGTCCTTATGAGTTACTCTATGGAATTGAGGCTATATTTCTTTCATCTTTAGGAGTTCCTGAAATTAAATTACTTCAAGAAGCTCAGGTTGAACCTAATGATATTCAAAGGAGAATAAATCAGACTATCAATTTGCAGCAGACCAGAGAGGAAGTATAGCAGAGATCCCAAGTATTGCAGGAGAAACTAAAGAAGATATTTGATAAAAGGACCAAGGTAGAATATTTCCAACTTGGAAACAAAGTTTTAAGATGGGATTCCAGAAGAGAGGATAAGGGAAAACATGGGAATTTTGACTTCCTATGGAAAGGACCTTATATTATTCATGCTTTACAAGGAAACAATACATATTTTCTGAAAAAATTGGATGGTATAGAAACTGAAGATGGGCCAGTTAATTGTCAAATGTTGAAACATTACTTTGATCCTATTTATTAGGATATTCTGATATTTAACATGTACATACTATATCCTTCGTAATGTCACAGCTTTGAGTGGATAGTAATTTACTGGAGTTGAAGCCCGAGGAGAAGGCCCTAAGCTTCAGAAGTATCACTGTCATATATATAATAAAGTAACAAGTAGAAGAAGATTCCATAGTTCAATCAAAATCATTTTTAGGACAACTGACCTGATGTTCATGAATTTTCACCACGAAAAGCCATCCCCAAGTGGACCTAGTGTTAGACTCCTATACCAATAGGTGTCATATATCATGATTGACTTGATGGGATATGTAATATCTTCATACATTTTCTTGTTGCAAATGTTTTCCATATTGTCAAAAAAATTAAAAAAAATTTAAAAATGTAAAGAGGGTATACCCTAAAAGAAAAATCAAAGGGTGAAAAAAATAAAAATGGCCAAAAAAGTAAAATAAAATGGACCCCACCAAAAGAAAGGCCTAGGAAAGTGCTCAAGTCTAAATGCCACTACTTTTTTCTCTTATGTAACAAAAAAATTGTGTGCAACTTTTATCTTATGCCACAATTGATGGACAGTCAAATAGCTTAAACTTGGCTTGTTCATGTTTCAATTTCATTTTTTAGAGATAGAGAATAAAATCTGACCAAACTGTTTAATCTTGGTAGATAAGGAGATAGGTAGAGTAAATAAAAGGAGCTCAATAGTTTAATTTGAGCGATTGGATGTAATAAGGTTAGAATTAGATAGATTTCTACATGTAAAAGAAAAAAAAAGTGCGATAAGGGTTTGCCAGTCTAAGTGCACCCTAATAAAGAAGAAAAAATGGTAGGTTAAAGTAGGTAGGGTGGGTAGATGTTGTTGCAGAATTACATGGGATGGATAATGACTCTAAATGTGTTCATATTTACTTTCATCACAAAGTACAAGGCAGGCACTACACTGGAAGAATTTTAAGCAAAACGAAGTCAAATTATTAACCTCCCTTCTCATTTTTCCATAAAAATTTCACTAATTTCCCCTAAGTACTAAGGCATTTGAAAATTAGCGGGGCTCAAGGAATTTCCTTGACTTTTGGAGGGACCGAACCCTCCGCCCAATAACTGAAAAAGCCTAAGTACTTAAAAGCATTCATAAATCATTCACTCACGTCCAAAAAAATCTTTTCCTAAGTAAAATACTATTTTACTTAGGGAAATTTCACAATATCTCATAAAAATCCTTTTTTCATTCAAGCATAAGTTAAATACATAAACCTAATGTTTTTACACTTGGCGCTTCCATTCATTTTTCATATTAATTTCTAACTTTATTATTTAAATCCCTATACAAATATACCCATTCCCATATTATTTTAATAAAATTCCCAATTATTATTATTCAGCCCCTTTCGTTGAAATATAACCTTAATATGGTGTTAAATGCGATTAATTAGTCAAATCTCTTATTAATCATGAGCCCGCCTCCCCGCCGCATTTAAAAAAGGTTAAGTAACCCTCATGGTTAATTAAAAACACACCTCACCAATCAAATTGCCCCCGATGCGATTCATTCATACTTAATTACATTGGGCCCGCCTTGTTATCTCCCCATCATCTCACCTCCCCGACAGCCATCCGATCAAACAATCCATAATCTATGGTTGTCATCCATATCGCTGCGCTCCCACGTCCGAACGATAATGCGCGATGGCCAAGCGGTTTTCTAAATAGTGCCTCGCCACATGTCGTAAGCTGTATGGAATCACTACTCCTCTGCTGAAAACCGCCTGTCCCCAAAAGCAGTGCAATGTATACCACTTACCGCCCTTTCGCCTATGACAAAACAACCGTACCTGCTTGCGTCATCTGCTTAAAAAATAATAAAACCCCGCCAACCTTTGATTTTGAAAATAAAGCACACTAACGCATGTCATTTTCATTTTTCCCGTGCAGCGACCAGTGTCCCATTCAAAACCAACTGTCGAAGATTATCAACTTCCACCTTGCTGAGAAATCTGCAGACGAACAATCAAGAACCCATCCACCGTTGCCTACACGTGTTTTCGTCACTGTTCATTTCCCAGAAAACAGGTATTTACCCAAATTCCCGTTGAACACTGGAAAATCTTGGTTTTTTGTTTTAATTCCACAGGAAAAAACTAAAAACACGATACAATTTGGTCTTCAATTCATCCCAGAACTGTAATTCTATTGCCATACGTGTAATTTTTCATGTTTTCCATCAAAATCCGAATTCCTTTCTGAATCCACAAGAACTAGAAATGGAAATTCCCGTGGCTTTAAATATCACTCCTCTGAATGCCCCTCACAAGGATTTGGACTATCTGCCTCTAGTAGATAGGGATTTTCAAATTAAAGACCTCACCCTTAGTGAAAATCCTCTCAGAATTGTTTGCCAATGCAGAGATAGTTACTTGAACGGCTCTAAGATTTTGGGACCGTGGGAATCCAATCTCTCGATGTATATTTTACCCTCAGTTCATATTTTTCCCGAAATAATTCATTACTGCTATGCCAATTATGATCCCAATCAACGAGAAGTCATGTCCCCGAGTCAAACCATCCTTTTCCCAATAACTGCTCAGTCTATTAATGAAATGTTACAGTTTCATCCTGGTCAAACCCTGACTCGCCTTTCCATAGGAGATTTACTTGAAAAATTGACCAATTTATCCCAAGAAGAGTTAAATCGCCTCTGTCAGACTTTTATGCTTCAACAACATCAGCCCAAAGGCCCTCCTCCTTATGGATATACTTTTTTCACTGATGTAGGTAGACTCATTTTGAATATGATATCTTCTGTAATGGGTTTCAACACTAGTGAATATGTTGATAAGTTGACCCTAGTGTTGTTATCAATTTTTACCCCTGGATAGCCCCCTACTGTCAAATACGATTTTGCTTCCTACATTGCTGATAAAATTAATGATCAGTTCATGAGATTGAAAGATGAAAGAGTGTTCAAATATTCCACTATTATATACCATCTCATGCTTTATTATCATTCAGAGAGTTTCCCTTTCCATGTCATGAAACTTGATGCCAAAGGAAATCCAAGGTCTATAATTTTTTGGTCTGCAATCTTCCATAATTCCTTTTATTCTCCTTATTCCTTAAATGAGTTCATTGACCTATTTGTGCATCCTGCAACTACCTTATTGACAGGATTTTCCCCTCCTAGGGTCAATAATGACATAGAGAAAATTCTCCAACTTTCCAAGCAATACAGGATAGGTGATTGGTACCTATACCGAAATCATATAGAAATTAGAATATATGGATGTGAGCTATGTCCTTTCAAGTTACCAAAGTATGTCCCAATGAGACTCTTTGCCTTAGAGTATTTCAGACAAATGATAAATTCAGACATAGTCCATTTTTGCAATGCAAAGAAAAAAGCTCAGCTCAGAATTAAGAGTCAATTAGGTCCTTTCGTCTGTAATTCTAGATATGAAGGAAAAGAAGCTGAAAGAATCCTAGAAGATTATCTCAAATTGCAAAAAAATTTCCAATGGGTACCTTATGACCCAAACAGTTTTATTTGTGATAGGAGGATGAAAAACAAATTGTCACCATACCTTCATCATAGAATTCCAGAAATTGAACAATTTGCAAATATGGATGAATGGATGGAAGGTACCTTAATAGAACAAGATAGTGAACAGGTCAGGGTTGAAAATATTATGAAAGATCTTGAAAAAATACATGACCTAGACTCTTTTGGGTAGGTGTAAAGGCCAGGAATTGGTCCTTCTTCTGCTGGAACCTCTCAGCAAAATTTGCAGGAAATCAGTGCATTGGCCACAATAGCATCCAAAGGGAAGGAAAAGGAGGCTGATATTCAAGCTACAGAGAAATTCACAATGACAGAGCAGCCTGAAAATTCTAAGGAACATGCCCAAATACAGACTTCTGCCACTCAGATTAATGTGGCAGAAATTTCAATTTTACAAACTCCTCTCAATGAAGAAAGAGGTAAAAAGAGAGATGCAGAAACAGCTACCCCTATTAGTGGATCTTTAGAACAACTTGATGTCAAAAGACAAAGATTAAATCATCTTTCAGAAGCAAATTTTTTTTAAGAAACCCCTGATAGTCATAGGAGAGAAGAATTAGATAGTCAGCAAACATGCACAATCAGTGGGACATCCATTAATTCATAGAGAAAGGAGCTACAAAGACAGCAAAGTGCAGAAGTATCTTCCTTCAAACGACCAGTGAAGGATGCCTGGGATATTAAGAAGACATTTATAAATATAAAAGCTAGAAATGATCCATTAAGACTTCAATTCTACAATCTATATTTGAAGATATCTCCCAAAAATGAACAAAGACTGAAGTCAGCTTATGACATCCAGCAGGGTAAAATGGTGATGAGTCATTTTAAGCCCAAAATACAGCAGCCTCAAATAGCTGCAGACTATGTCAGAACCAATTTTGAAGTCATGGCAAAGGATATTCATCCTTTGGATCAGATTGAATTCCACAAACAAACAGGTGAAATGATTTACTCAACTTTGACTGATAAATCAATGACTGCTCAAAGATTGCAGAATTCCTTGGATAATACTTCTACTCAATTGCATCTTGAAAAATCCTTTTCCTAGGCCAAGGACAACAAAATAAAGACTTTGGAAGAAATAATTATTGGATTGGGTCATAATCCCAAAGATTTCAAGGGTATAGAAGCTTTGATTAAGAAAAAAGATGATGATATTGTAGCCTTAAGGAAACAACTGAAGCTACCATCTTCAAGGCATCCACAAATTGCAGAAATCATAAAGCAAAACTCTAAAGAAGAATTGATGGATTTTCTCTTGAAACTTAGTGAGCAACTGAATGAGACTAAAAAAGAACTTGAAAAGGCATTAAAGGACAAGAAATCAAACATTCCAGCATCTACAACAACAGAGGTGATTACAGGTACAACGACAATAGATCAGTCAGTAGGACTATCACAGAGAAACACTTTCAATTTAAGCACTGAAGAATTAATAAAATCAATGGAGGAATTGAAACTCCAAGTAACAGAGCTCCAGAGAACAAAGGTACAATTTACCACTTTAGAACAAAAATATGATCTCTCAAAGATGAGTGTTGCAAAAAAAACAAGAGAGGTCAACAGATTAGAAAAATTGGTTAAAGCATTAGAGAAGGATCTCACATTGGAGAAGCCTTTGAAGGAAATCAAAGAAATTATTTGGACCAACATCATTCACTCAATAAATGATGTCTGGCCATCAATTCAAATAATGTATGAGCAGAATGATTTGGTTAAATTGGCTCTGGAAGAAGTTCAAAGGGCAATAGAAGAAGTAGGAAATATGCCTAAAGAAGCCAATGAGCTCATACAATTTTTAAACATGAAGAACAGATATCAACTTGAAGATTTAGGCATCCAAGACAGAACATGAACAATTTTGGAGATAAAAAGAGTTTTTACTAAAAGAACTCTGATGCAGAATCTAGAAAGAAGATGCTCTGATATGCAAGAAGAAATCTATTCTTTTACGAAGATATTGGATCTTTTGCAGAGTAAATGATTACCAAATCCTTTAGTTTCAGATGATAAACTAATGAGCCTTGAAAGCTATGTTGATAAATTGAATAAGTATGCTAACAATCACGCCAATTCATCAACTAGTTCATCAGCAGCAATAGCATTGCCTACAGGCAAAATTCTTCATGACAGTTTGGAAAAATTGTTTTATCTCGAGCATGAGGCAAAACACTTATTCCCAATTCATCCTACCTTCTTCAGATATACAGAGACTAATTAGACTCCGAGGAAGCTTCAAAGAACCAGAATACCGGAAGCTCAATGGTGGGAAGAGATGTTAGAACTTTTGTAAAAACTATCATTACATGAATTTTTGGTTATTTACTACAGTAAGTCATGATAAAAATGATAAACAAAAATTAAACAGATGTCAAAGTGTATCAGTACAGGTAAAGAGTATCAGTAAAACAGAACAGCCAACACAGAGTTACTAAAGAGGACAACAACAAACCAAATCATAGGGTCTGCCTCCAGCACATTCATTAAAAAAAGGGGAACAACACAACATCAATTATCTTTTCTATTATATTCGAGACCATCTGTCTCTATTTTCGTGTAATATATCCATGAGTCATCCTAGATTATATCTCATTTTGTTAGGAGATATTCTTTATAATTTTTTGTATAAATACTCCCTCAATTGGATTATTGAGGGTGGATTCTTAGACTTTGCTGTAACATTGATTATTTTGGAATAAAGTGCTATTGGACAAATTTCGTATGGCTAGCTAGATAAGGAATTGATGCAAAAGACTTTTCACAGGATTCTTGAGTCAGACAACGGATCAATAAGTCATCTATCCCTTATGTTTTAGAGTTTTATACTTGTTTATTATACCATCTGTGTTTCATATCTGAATGATAAACGAAAAGGAATAAATCATAAAGTGCTTAAGTGTAATATGCTTTCAATCGTTGTTATTCTAAATTTTTTCTTCTGAACTAGTTTAAACAGTGAATTCTGAAGTGCTCCTGTTTTCTAGTTTATTCCTTTTGATTATTTAGTAAAGAATTCTTAATTTCTCTTTATTAATAATCATTCAAGTTCCCTCTTTCGAAAATGTTGAAGGATTCTTAATTTCCCTTCACCCATTTCGAGTCCATTCCATTCATCTTAGATCTATAATTGTTCCCTGTTTGATTACCTTTCCCTGTGAAACCATCTCTTGTTAAGAAAATTAATCTAGTCAAACCATCTTTCTTTGAATCCATTAGTCCAATGGCCTAAACTACTCAGTCTTACCCTCAGCTATATAATTTCATCACCCAAATTCAATCAAAATCCCTGAATTTTCATAACTAGCCTAATACCTTTCAAAACAAAGCTAAAACTTAAAGAGAGAGCCCTCTCCGAGTACAGATTGGCTAGATTTTGTACCTAAAATTTTGTTTTTGGTTACCTCAGACCCCTTTCCTCTTCCCTACAACTTCAAGTAAAATTTGAGTGATAAAAGATGGCATGGAATCTAGAATGGCAGCTAAGATGGATGATATGGAAGAAAAAATGGAAAACATGAAGAATGATCTAAAAGTAGACATGGATGGTTTTAAAAAGTTGATACGAGAATTGTTTCCTAATGGAAAAAATATAGTAGAGGAAACTCATGAAGAGAACAAAATAAATTTTAATCATGATTTCATAAACTCTAATGTTGGATGGAAGACCAACCATATTCCAAAGATAGATATGAGGAAGTTTGATGACAAGGATCCTGTAACATGGATATTACATATGGATCAATATTTTGATCTCAATAATGTGAAAAACACACAAAAGGTACGCATTCAACTTTATATTTGGAACAAAATACATTTGTATGGTATCGATGGCTTTGTTCCCATAAAAAAATTGTCACTTGGCCAATTTTTACAGAGGAAATGATAGCACATTATGAGGATATAAAGAGCAACACTTTTTTTAGCCAATTGATAAATCTCAAACAAAAGTGTTCAGTGGTGGAGCACATTGGGGACTTCCAGAAATTGAATATAAGGGTAACTGATATTCCAGAGGAAAACAAGATTGATGTCTTGATAGGGACTTTAAAGGATAACATCCAACATGAGGGTTGCATTTGGGACACTGATTCATTGGAGAAAGAATTCAGGTTGGCAAGAAAAATTGAATGTAAAATTATGGCGACAAGGAAGCCTACCACTCACATCTATAAATATGGAAGTGATGCTACTCCTACACTTCCACAACCTACAAGATTGACACCACAACAATTGGAAGAAAAAATAGAAAAAGGACTTTGCTAAAGTTGTGATAGCAAATACATTAAAGGTCATAAGTGTGCTAAGAATAAATTATTTTACATAGATTGTGAAGAAGAGGAAGAAAATGAACAAGAAACTTCAAAAGAAAAAGATATACACTAGGAACCAACTCTAGAAGAAGAATAAATGAGTCCAACCATATCATGTAATTCATTGGTAGTAATTACCATTCCTAGAACTCTCCAGATAGAAGGACATATCAAGAAGAAAAAGGTAATAGTGTTGATTGATTTGGGTAGTACGCATAATTTTATTCATTGTGATGTAGCCAAGGAATTGAATTGTTTCCTATACACAACACCGGAATGTCAAGTGATGGTTGAAAATGGAGGAACTATAAATTGCTCTAGAAAATTCCATAATATCAAGATAACCATGGGGGAATATGTATTTAATAGTCCAATGCTTTCCATTCCAATGGGAGGTGTTGATGTTGTACTAGGAGTACAATAGCTACAATATTTGGGGACGATAACTTTTAATTTTCAAGAAATTTTCTGCATATTTTTTTCGGAAGGAAAGGAAGTAAAATTACGGGGTATCTCAGGGAAGCCAGGAAATATAATAAGCTCTAATGTCATGACAAAGGTTCTAAGGAAATAAAAATGAGGTGTAATTGCACAATTATTCTCACTAGATGTCCGAACATCAAAATCCTATATTTCTCCAGATATCCAAAAAGTCATGGACAATCATTCCAAGGTGTTTGAAATTCCCAAAGGACTCCCACCTATTCGTGATCATGATCATGCTATTCATTTGATTCCAGGAAGTGTTCCTCCAAACATCAGGCCTTATAAATATCCTTATGTCCAAAAGACCGAAATTGAACGTATGATTGTAGAAATGTTAGAGGCTGGTATAATTCAACCTAGTTAAAGTTCGTTCTCTACTTCAGTAGTATTTCTGCACAAGAAGTATGGATCATGGTGCATGTGTCCAGATTATAGGGAGCTCAATAAGATCACTATTAAAGATGAATTTCCAATTCCTGTGATTGATGACTTATTGGTTGAATTACATGGAGCAATTTATTTTACCAAGTTGGACCTTCGTTCAGAATATCATGAAATTAGAATGAAGACTGAAGATATTCCGAAAACAACATTTCAAAATCATAAGGTTTGTTATGAATTTTTGGTCATGCCTTTTGTCCTTACCAATGCACCTTCTCCATTTCAAGGGTTGATGAATTCCATTTTGAAACCCTTCCTTGGAAAACTTTTGCTAGTATTTTTTGATGGTATACTAATCTACAACAGGTCTTGGAAGGATCATGTTCAACATGTTGACAGGGTGCTCAAACTATTGGATGAGATACAATTATATGTAAAAAAATCCAAATGTTTCTTTAGAGTACAAGATGTGGAATATTTGGGTCATATTGTATCTCACGAGAGTGTTAAGGTAGACCCTCACAAAATTAAATCCATTAAGGAATGGAAAGTCCCCACAACCATAAAGCAGTTGCGAGGATTTCTAGGTTTAACAGGGTATTATCGCAGGATTGTTAAGAATTATGTGAAAATAGTAGCACCTCTAACAACATTTTTGAAGAAAGATGCATTTTCATGGACTACTGAAGAAACTAAGCCCTTTGAAAATTTAAAATGGGGAATGTGCCTAGCACCAGCCTTAGCTATGCCATACTTCATAAAAACCTTTATTGGGGAGTGTGATGCCTCGGGAAATGGAATTGGGCCTATTTTAATGCAAGAAGGAAGAACCATTACTTTTGAAAGTCGTCCAATAAAAGGAAATTATTTAGAGAAAGCTATTTATGAGAAGGAAATGTTAGAAATAATACATGCACTAAATAAATGGCGACCTTGCCTAATGGGAGGACACTTCAAGGTAAAACTAATCATGATGGTGTTAAACACTTTTTGGAACAAAGACTATCTTCAGAAGAGTAGCAGAAATTGGTCACAGAGAGGTTGGCTTATGACTTTGAAATCATCTACAAAAAAGGGAAGCTAAATGTTCTTGCAGATGCACTCTCAAGAAAGAATGAAGAGGTGGAAGCATTCCTTTGTGCCATTTCTATTATCCAACTAGATTGGATAATTGAAGCAAGGGATGAATGAAAAAAGGATGAAGAAGTGTGGACAGTCATTGAAAAGCTACAACAAGATACTAGTACATATGATACATTTAGTTGGAAAAATGATTCCTTATGGTAAAAATATCGCTTATATCTTTGTAATAATTCCCAACTGAAACAAAATAGTCTCTTGGAATTGCACACTTCTCCTGTAGCAGGACACTTAGGAATTTTTAAAAACTTACCACAGGGTGAAGAAATAAATTTTTTGGGATGGCCTTAAATCTGATATTAAAAATTTTGTGGCGGAATGTTTAGTTTTCCACCAAAAAAAAGTTTAGACAATTAAGACCCCAGGTCTTCTACAACCTTTACCATTCCATGTCAACGTTGGGAGGAGATTTCGATGAATTTTATCATGGGTTTACCTAAGTCCAAGGGAAAGAGTGTCATCATGGTGGTAGTTGATAGACTTTCCAAGTATGGACACTTTTTTGCACTATATCTTCCATTTAAAGAAAGTACATTTGCTACTACATTTATGGAAACAATTCAAAAAGTACATGGATACCCAAAGATTATTTTAAGCAACAGAGATCCCATTTTTACTGGAAAGTTTTGGATGGAATTATTTTCTTGTTTGGGTACTCAACTAGCTCATAACTCATATTATCATCCTCAATCTGATGGTCAAACTGAGATAGTGAATAAATGTTTGAAAGGATATATTCATTGTTTTTTTTTTCTGATAAAAAAACATAATGGGTCAAGTGGTTACCTCTCGTTGAATGGTGGTATCACACTTCCTTCCATACTGTAGCAAAAATGACCTCATTTATGGAACTTTATGGATATAATCCACCATCCATCACATCATCTTTAAGATAAATTCTAAGGTTCAAGCAGTGGAAGATCACATCGAGAATCAACAAGAAGTTCTCCAACCCTTAAAGGATAAGATAAATTTGGCACAAAATCGAATGAAACAATAGGAAAATCAACATCGTAGTGAGAGAAGTTTCGATGTAGGAGGCTGGGTACTTTTATGGCTACAACCATACAAACAAATTTCCCTCCAAAAAGCTAAGAAGGAAAATAAAATATCACCAAATTATTATGGTCCTTACAAGGTGTTGCAAAAAATTGGTACTATGGCATACAAATTGGAGCTTCCTACTTCTTCGTGAGTGCATCTGATTTTCCAGGTTTCATGCTTAAAGAAGGTTATAGGTGAAAAAATTTGAGTTCAAACAATATTTCCATAACTTGACGAGGAAGGAAAGATCATATTAGAACCTGAAGCAGTCATGGAAAAAAGAACTCGAAAACTACGAAATCGATCAATTTCAGAGTATCTCATCAAGTGGAAGAACTTACCCACTGAAGATTCTACATGGGAGGATGAGAATTTTATATAGAGGCACCCAGAGCTACTCAAGCATTGAGGATGGAAATTTTTTGAAGGAGAGGGGAATGTTAGGTCCCTATATTACTAGTGTAGTCCCTTATTGTTGTTAGTGTAGCCCCCTTATTGTTATTGTTGTACCCCTCTACCCCAATATTTTTATTGTTGTGCCCTTGCATTATTGTTGTTAGGTTGGCTAGGATTATATTGTGACCCCATGGACTCCTATATATAGAAAGAGGTTTTGTCATTTGTATCATCCAAGAATTGTTCATTTATGTAATGTAAAGGATGTTTCCCCCTCGAAGTGGTTTATTTCTAAGGATTTGATCTCTGTTTTCTTCTATTTTTGGAGTTGGTTTCATAGCACAAAAACTTAGTCAAGGAAAAAATGGTAAAATACAACTTCAAGGATTTCAACCATGCCAAGAGACCTTAACCTCTTTTTGAGAAATAGAAAATTAGTTGTGAGTTCAATTCTCACATAAAACTGATTTCTCAAATGGAAAATAAGTGAATATTTTGTGAGTCATTTTCTACTCACTTACACATTATCTATTTTATAATTTTAAATGAAATAAGGCATAAAATTATTAATACCATTTAATTTCTTATTCCATGCTTTGTCACCTATGAGAAAATTTCTTCATGGTGTACAAAATAAACTTTTGCGTGTATCGATATCCTACTGGATCAACCGAGCTAGAGGTCGGGGGATAAGTCCTCTTTTTTATTGCTTTCTTTGGAACTGATTTCTCTATTCTCGTCTACTCAATTTCTATGTTATCAGGGTTTTCTTCTGGTGGGGTTAGGGCAGTATTTACAAATTTATCCCATGTTAAATGATGCTTGGTCAATTCATGAATGAAAATTAGCTTTGTCAAACCATGATGGTTGATAACTGTATGTGGATTCTTAGCCCTCCTAACCCAACTAGAAATGTCATGCAACAAGGAATTCAAAAAGAAAGACTGAATTTTTCTGTTTGAGTATGGCCAGAAGTTTGAGCTGTCTAGGTTTTACCACGTGTTGACATCCATCGCACGTGATGTACTTCTGAACGATGATTGCTAGTTCTTGCCAAGGTTCCTGTTAGGGTCCTATAAATTATAGGATCTCCAGGTGATTGAGTATTTTATAGTTTCACTTTCATATTTCACATGATTTTCAATATTCAAATGATTTCCAAAAAAATAGGGAGAAAGAAAAAGAAAAGAGGGTGTATATATATATATATATATATATATATATATATATATATATATATATATATATATGTATGTATGTATTTATAAAATAAAAAATAAAAGAAAGAAAAACCCAAAAAGAATAATACTAAAACTGCTGCAAATCCAAATGCCACTGCTGATTAGATTAGTTTGTTCAATTCATACTGTCTAGGCATGATTGAACAATTTTAATTTTTTGTTGAATAGGTTATAAAATAAGGATTTTCCAAAAGAGTTGCATCTTGGAAAATCAGTAACTAGGTAGAAATAAAATTGATTCAACAGTTTAAACTGAATCAATAGGAGAAATAATTCAAAGAGTAGGTTAGAATTAAAAAAAAAAAGATATGGGTCTGCAAGCCTAAATGCAGTCTGCAAAAGAATGATGAAAAAGTGTTAGATTAGTGAAAGGGTTGGTAGAATGAAAGAAAAATAAATGTAGAGAGACATGAAATTTATTCTAAAGCATCATTCCAAAGGTTTTATGTGTTCTCATGTATAGAGAAAAAATAAAAAATAAAGGGGTTTATCCAAGTTTCGGGGATTGTCTCATTTTAAAATTTATTTGACATATTATATGTCATATCCTAAAGTTCCATATGTTACACTCTCCCCAATGTTTCATTTAATCTACTTGAACCCACCATCCAATTACTCATCACATCATCATTAAATTTCTGCCACCTTCCACTTCATCCCTGCCCCCACTATCACATCTGACGACCCATATGTCCCCCCCTCATCCTCTGAAATTTAACGTTGCCGGGGGGGGGTCTGAAATGGGCAACATCTGCTACGTGTCAAGCGCCTATCTTTTCGCACCCCCCTTTCTATTCCGCTTACCATCCTACACCCCCTTCAAAAAGCGGTTTTCGCTGTGATTAAACCATGTTGTTGACCATTAACCCTCCACCATTCCTGTCGCTCCACGTTATCACTCCCATCACGTCAGCCCAATTATTCCTGATCCCACCTAAATACCTGTTGAAACATTAAATTTTTTTAGACGTTACACAATCAGCCCATGCCATGTAAATGGAAACCCCACAATCCTATAAAATCGCCTTTCCCCACATGTTTCAAAGCTTAAAATGTTTTATCAATGTTTTATTGTAACAGGTGATCAAATTCCAAGTTTTCCAGATCACTGGAAAATTCTTATTGTCTATAGATCAGTAGAAATACCTTCAATTTATTCCCCTCTCTATTTATTCCCCTACTAATCAGTGCAGCTACAAATACAGAAGAAATAGTCATGCCTCTAAAGAAGAAGGATCAACAGCCATTCAATCTAATGGTTTACCCTCCTGTGGACCTTGACCATATTGAACTTGCTGACAGGGATTTTAAGATTCATGAGGCTCTCTTAGAATTCAACCTCTTCGACATATACTACTAGTTGGAAGATAAATTCATCGATGAGGCTAATGACATAGGACTGTGGGACACTAACCTACCATATTACATCTTTCCAAAAACTCACAGTTACCCTAAATTTATAAGAAAGTGTCATGCATTTTATGATATCAATCAGAGGGTTGTTGTTTCCCCCATATGTGAGGTTCTATTCACCATTAGTGCCCAGTCTATCATGCAGATGATGCAGGCTCCTGTCATTGAAGAAGCTACACCTTTTTCTCATGAAACCCTCGAGGAATTGTGTCAGAAATTATATTTTTCCAGTAGAGCCAAAACCCTGGAATTATTCATGGCTGGAGACACTCCCTTGTCCAAGAGGGATCCTCCATACCCAGATTCTACATTCCCTAATAGGACCCAACACATAGTCATTGTCCTTTCTTACCTGCTAGGATGCTATTCAGACCAATGGCTAGAAGAAGCAATTATAGGCTTCCTGTCAATACTTCAATCAAACTCTAAACCTTCCATTATGTTTAATTTCAGTCAATTCTTGGAAGATGACATTCATGATCAGTTTGTCAATCTTCTTATAGAGGAAGTGTTTAAATACACGCCATTCACTGTTTATATGTTTGTATATTTTCAAGAAAACATGATTTAGTTCACAATGAGAAAATTGAATGTACATTCAAAACCTCAGTCTGTCATCTTATGGACAAAAATGATGATGAAATATCAGCAAGAATTCACTTACAAATGATTCATTGATTTTTTTGTGGATCCAGTTATGTGCATCCTCAACAACACAGTGGAACCAAGGATCAGTGAAGAAATTAAAAAGATCATGGAGTTTTCAGACCAAGAAAGAACTAGATATTGGTACTTGTATCAGAATTATACAGAGCTAAGAATATATGGCTGTGAGTTTCCCCCTTACAAGCTGCCAAAGTTCCTCCCCATGAGGATCTTTTCCATGGATTAAATTAGAGATATGATTAATACATATGAAGTACATTTTGTATCAGCAAAAAAGAAATCTCAATTTAGGATCAAATCCCAAATTGTCCTTTCATTTGCAACAGTATATCAGTAGGAGAGGAGGCTGACAAGAGGCTGAAAGAGATGAAGTTTACACATAGTTTCACTTGGTCTTATGACCCATTGCGCATTATCTCTAAGAAGAGGGTAGAAAACGAATCAACTCCATACATTCACACCCACATGCCTGAGATTGAACAATTTATGAACCAGACGGAGTGGACATAAAACACCTTGCAGGAGGCTGAAGAGCGGGTAATTTCATCTCCAAGTATATAGACCCCTACTCCATAAGAGAAGTAGAATACAGAGGATAAAAAGGATAAAGGAAAAGAACAAGAGAAAGACCAAGAGATGATCAATCACCTTGAGGGACTGATACATCTAGCAAGGATTTCAAGATGAAATATAGGAAGAGAGAAATATTTCACATGGAAATATATCAAAGAAAGGAATTAGAGTGGTAGACACTGATAAATATCATAGACACTACTGGTTCCTCTCTAGTTAGTTACGAACATATATTTCCCCCTACAACTTCAACTACAATTCCATTTCAGCGGTAAAGCCTTCAAACAAATACATCTACTACTGTTACAGGGGAAAAGGAGGAAGAAATATATGACAGCTTCAGGGAGATCAAGAGGAAAAATGAATTATTGAAGACGAACACCTATAACAAAATTTGGAAGAAAACCACAAGTTCACAACGTAGGCTTCTGTTAGCTTTTGATTCAGAGAACGAAAATATGTGCATGGCTGTCTTATAAGCCCAGACATCACAGCCAAAAACACATGTTTATTTTAGGAAAACATATTTTTAGTTTAATGTCAAGGACATCCACCCAATAGATCATATGGAAATTCATAAATGGACTGGAGAGATGATCTCATATACCTTGAATAGCACTGCAATGAGTCTATCTAAACTATAGGTATCATTGGCCAATATTCAGTCACACCTGAAGATGGAGAATACTTCTTGTCTTGCAAAGGATACCATAATTAAATCCTTGGAGGATTTAGTTTTAAATATCGGGTATGATCTAGAAAATATGGAGGTAGTAGAAGAGATCTAGAAGAAGAAAAATGAAGACATAGCATCCTTAAGAAAGAAACTCAAAATGTTAGCTATTGAAGACCCTTTGACCAAGGACATAGAGGAGAATGAAACACAAAAATCAGAGATGATGAAGCTGATAATGGAACAGTCAGCACATCTAAAGTAGATGGAGATACAAATGGAGAAAATGGTAAAAGAAAAGGAAAATGCAGCACAGATGGCCATCATTCCCTTAGAGGTCGTTACTCTTGCAGCTGTCCCTTCAACTGCATTAGCAAATATAGTACATCAAGTGGTATGAAATAGCTGGCTAAATCCATGGAGAATATGTCCATCCAAACAGAGGAGATAAACATTTTGGAAGCAGAAATTAATATCTTGAAGGAGCAAAAGGTAAGATTTGACAATGCACATGAGATAGAAGTACAAAGAGCCCAAAAATAGATTGAAATATTGCAAAAGGCAGAGAAGGAAGCTTCCATTGGTCACACCATTGGCCAGGAAACGGAGATCATATGGACAAGTATAATTGACTCTATGAATGAAATATGGCCTTCCATTCAAATCATATTTGAATAGAAGGAATTAATTGAAAAGGTCAATGATACAATAGCTAGTATCACCAAGGAGCTTGGGGACATGCCTAAGACAGAAAATAACATCATTATATTTCTAAATTAAAAGAGCAGGTATGAATTGGATAAAATTGGAGTTGAATACAGAACAAAAACAATTCTAGAGGTCAAGAAGGTGCTCACCAAGGAAATCTTGATCACAAGGTTGGAGGAAAAGTGCCACAATTTAGAGATTATTTTTAGTAGATTTTTTAACAAAATCAAACCACAGAATAAAAGAGGGTTATATTCACTTTTCATGATAAATTGTAAGCTTATTTCCAGGGAAGACTATGTAAAGAAGCTGAAAGACATTGTGAAGGACACAACCAAGTTTGTAGGTCTTAGAGGAGCAATGGAATGAATAACTTTCCTTGAGGCCATGAGCAACGATATATTCATACAACATGAAATTAAACACATTTTTATGTTGAAACCCACTTTCGTTAGATTTATAGATGTTATCACTCTGCTAGATTCCCAAGGTTGGGGAAGGAATCCCAACAGAGGTAACCAAAAACCAAGCTTTTGACTTGATAGCTAGCCCTAACAAGTCGAAGAGGGCTCTCTCCAAAAGGGTCACAACCAAGAGGGATGGAGAAATTAGGGTTTTTAGGCTAGATATAGAGTGGAGGGGGTTGTTTTGAATTTATTTGGTTGGTGAAATCAGTGGATAAAGCAATTAGGTTAAGGAGAGCTAGGTCAGGGAAAATGAGTTAGAGTTGCAGGGATCAATGGGGCAAGGTAGGTATAATGAAAATCATTTGAAGGGAATGGTTATGGAATGGTTTTGAGACTATAAGAAGACCCAGAAAAGAATAAGAGATTTATTTCTCTTAGACAGAATACAATGAAAAAAATATGATCATTTACCCAAAACAGAGCATGGCAAACATGTATTCTGAATTTCTGAGTTTGGCGTGAGTGCTTTGAGTTGATATCTAAGGAGTGAAAATATTACATATAGAAAACATAAAATTACATAGGAAGTAAAAATTAAATTACATCTTAGTTTTCATATCAAAATGACATTTGATACCAAAATAATATAAAATCAAAATTACAAATTTAAAAATATAATGTTTACATAGTGATACTCTTTTTTAGATGAAAATAAAATTTCATTGAGCCACTATAAATTTTTTTCTCACTTTATTAGGATGGAATAAGGAATTTTTGGACCTTGAAAGACAAAAACCTAATGACCTAATGAGACTTTGAATAACCTGACTTCCATGGTTGAGTTTAACTAAGAAAAGACATGATGAAATAAGGTTTTCATAGGTGTTATTATTCTCAAGAAGACATGAAGGTGAGTCCATAAATGTGATTTTCTGAGGGAGAGTGACGTTTTATTAAGGAAGGCTACCATCAGTGAAACAATATTTAGCATGACCTAATGGAATGATATAAAAATTTCAAAGTGAGACACCTAAAATGAGAATGAAAAGAGAGATATTGATCATTGATGGAAGAATGCATATTCTAACACTAACATTGGCCTTATTGGGGATGGAAGCTCTGAAATAAGTGTCAAGAACCACAAATATCTGAGATGTGTAGATTAGTGCCTCTTCCATTGGCCCAATATGGTCAAAAAATAACTGAAACTGAAATGTAGGACTGAATGTTTGACAACTCAATGAAAAAAACTGAATGAAAGTGAGTCAAATTTGACTCGAATTAACTGAAACAAATACTCAAAAACTGAACCTACCCTAATTCAAACTTAACTTGAAAAGTAGAAACTTAATGAAGCTCCATGGCCTTCAGTTCGGGCTCCGAAATCCAATGATTTTCCACTTCACACTTGCTAATTTACGTAGGTTCATTCCCATCCTTAGGACAACATCTTAGAGAATTAACTAATATGATGAAGAAGGAAAATGATATTAGATGGTCAGAAAATGCTAGTAAGTCATTCACCTCGGTAAAATTTTCTTTAACCATTGCTCCAGTGTTGAGAAGTCCTGATTATTCATTAGATTTCATCACATTTTCTTTTTATTCTAAACATACTTTGGCAATCGTGCTTATGAAGAAAAAGTGATGGGACATAGCTACCAATAGCATTATTCATTTGCATAATAAGGGATGCAGCTCTCCGATACAACATAATTGAGGAAAAAGCCTTGGCCTTGGTCAAGGCACTCAAAGACTTCCATGTTTACATTCTACACTCTTATATTTTGGCATATGCTCCAAATGTAGTGGTTAAATAAGTACTTATGCAAACAGATCTAGATGGAAGAAGAGGTAGGTGGATCATAACACTTTTATAGTATGACCTTGAGATCAAGTCGACCAAGCTGATCAAAGGGAAAGGCTTAGCCAAGCTCATGGATGAGTCTAATCTAGATGCACTTGACATCAATCTCATATCAGCACTGTCTGATGACGAAGAAAGTGTAAGTCTTGTTTAGGTATTAGATCTCTTTTCATCATCTCCATGGTATGATGATATCATTTATGTTTTACAACATTTGAATCCTCCTCCGAACATGTAAAATAATAAGAGTAGATATTTGAAGCTTAAGGATTCGGAATACTGCGCAGTTGATAGTGCACTCTACTAGAAGGATATAGGAGGAGTATTACTCAATTGTTTGGTGGAAGATGAATCCAGAAAAGTGATGAAGGATTTCCATAAGTGAGATTGTGGAGGTCATTTGTACTAGAAGACTATGGCAAAAAAAGTACTAAGATCAAGTTACTATTGGCCTACTTTGTTTACAGATCTATACAAGACGACATGGGCCTCCATGAGTGCGAACTTTTCCAAGTTAAACTTAAGCTCCTTCCTTTATCATTACAACCCATTTAAGTTGAAGCTCCTTTCTTGAAGTGAGGCTTAGATTTTATTAGTGAAATACATCCACGCTCATATGCTCAATATAGATGGATACTTACCACCACAGACAATTTCACAAAGTGGATCGAAGCGATCCCAGCCAGGCAAGCTATTGACTCAGTAATTTTTCATTTTCTTGAAGCTAACATTTTGTCCTGGTTTGGTTGTCCTAGAAAGATCATCACGAATAACACTGCAGCTTTCAAATCAAAGAAGATGACAAAATTCTGTGATAAAACGATAACATTAAATTGGGTCATTCTAAAACATATTATCTGTAGGGCAAGGGATTGGTAGAGTCCTCCAACAAGTCTCTAATCAGCATAATCATAAATATGTTGGAGGCTAACCAAAAGAATTGGCACAAAAAGCTGATAAATGCATTATGGGCAGATTGAGTAAGCAGCAAAAGATCCATTGGCATGTCTCCATTTCAGGTAGTTTACAGTGTGGATACAATTTACCCTACTTATTTTGTTGTCCCACTCATGAAACTTCTAGAGGAGATCGGATGTGAAGAAAATTATATTTAGCGCAAAATAAACCAAATGATTCACTTACAGCAAATGAGGGAAGCAGTGTTCGAAAACACTTCCAAGCTCCATGATAAGATCAAGCAAATTTATGATAGGAAAACCAAACAAGATGATTTCAAGATTGATGATGTGGTACTTCGCTGGGATGCAAGGAATGAAGACAAAGGTAAGCACAGGAAGTTCTATAATCTATGGAAAGGTCCCTTTAAAGTTGCAGCTTATCATGGACAAAATGCATATTTCTTAGAAGAAATGGATGGGTAAGGTTGCTTAGGAGGGCCAGTCAATGGTAGGCTCCTGAAGCACTATCTCTTCTAATATGAAAACAATGATAATTTTTCATCCTCATTGTATATATCAGTTTAATATTTCTACAAATGTAAAATGGAAAAGCATTGGAGTTCGGAGCCCGAAGTGAAGGCCATGGAGCTTCATTGAGTTTCTAAATTTTCAAGTTAAGTTTTCATTAGTGTAAGTTCAATTTTTTAATATTTGTTTCATTTAATTTGAGTCAAATTTGACTCAATTTAATTCAGTTTGTGTCATTGAGTTGTCAAACAGTCAGTCCTACATTTCATTTTCAGTTATTTTTTGACCATATTGGCCCAATGGAAGAGGCACTGATCTACACAACTCAGAGATCTATGGTTCTTGACACCTATTTCAGATCTTCGATCCCCAATAAGGCCAATGTTAGTGTCAGAATGTGAATTCTGCCATCAGTGATCAATCTCTCTCTTTTCATTCTCATTTGAGGTGTCTCACTCTGAAATTTTTATATCATTCCATTAGGTCATGATAAAAATTGTTTCACTGATGATAGCCTTCCTCAATAAAACTTCACTCTCAACCTTAGGTAAATTTATTCCTCAATAAAATTGCGAATGAACCTAAGGTTGGGAATGAACTTGTTTATCGTCCCAGAAAACTCGCCAAAATTTCAAGTTATCCGGAATCGCGGGTCTGTGCTTTATATGGATCTCAAAAATTTTACTAGAAAAAATTGTAGATCTGAAATTACTTGCAGCAGTAGCTAATGAACCAACCATCAAGTTTTGAAATATCAGTACTGTTGGGAAACTAGCTCCAAAAATAGAAGAAAAGAGATATCAATGCCTTAGAAATAAGCCACTTCGAGGGGGCAACCTCCAATACATTACATGAATGAACAATTCTTGGATGATACAAATGACAAAACCTCCTTTCTATATATAGGAGTCCAAATAAGTAATGTAATCCTATGTCACAACAATCTCACGACATAATAATAATTGAAGGGCATAATAATAACAATATGGGGGTTATAGGGGTACAACAATAACAATAAGGGGGTTACACTAAAAACAATAAGGGACTATACTAGTAATATAGGGACCTAACATGCTCCTTTCCTTCAAAAAGGTGTTGTCCTCAATGCTTGAGTAGCTCTGGGTGCTTTTTTATGAAATTCTCATCCTCCCATGTAGAATCTTCAGTGGGTAAGTTCTTCCATTAGATGAGATACTATGAAATCGATCAATTTCATAGTTGTCGAGTTCTTGTTTCTGTGACTGCTTCAGGTTCCAATATGATTTTTCCTTCCTCATCAAGTTCTAGCAATATTTTTTGAACTGGAAGTTTGTCCCCTATAACCTTTTTTAAGCATGAAACATGGAAAAATAGATGCACTCACGAAGAATTAGGAAGCTACAATTTGTATGCCATAGTACCAATATTTTGCAAAACCTTGTAAGGACCATAGTACTTTGGTGATAATTTATTATCCTTCTTAGCTTGCTTGAGGAAAATTTGTCTGTATGGTTGTGGCCGTAAAAATACCCAGTCTCCCACATCAAAACTTCTTTCACTGCGATGTTGATTTTCCTGTTGTTTCATTCAATTTTGTGCAAAGTTTAGGTTATCCTTTAAGAGTTGGAGAACTTCTTGTTGATGCTCAATGTGATGCTCGACTACTTGAACCCTAGCATTTTCCCTTAAAGAAGATGTGATGGATGGTGGATGATATCCATAAAGTGCCATAAATGGGGTAATTTTTTCTACAGTATGGAAGGAAGTGTTATACCACCATTCAGCGAGAGGTAACCACTTGACCCATTGTGCTTGCTTATCAGATACAAAACAACGAATATATCCTTCCAGAAATTTATTCACTATCTCTTTTTGACCATTGGATTGAGGATGATAAGATAAGCTATGAGCTATTTGAGTACCCAAACAAGAAAATAATTCCGTCCAAAAATTTCCTATAAAAATGGGACCTTTGTCACTTACAATAATCTTTGGGTTTCAATGTAGCTTTTGAATTGTTTCCATAAATGCAGTAGCAACTTTACTCTCTTTAAAAGGATTATATAATGCACAAAAGTGTGCATACTTGGTAAGTCTACCAACTACCACCATGATGATGCTCCTTCCTTCGGACTTAGGTAAACCTGTGATAAAATCCATTGAAACCTCCTCCCAACGTTGACTTGGAATGGATAAAGGTTGTAGAAGACCCGAGGTCTTAATTGTCTCAACTTCATTGTTCTGGAAAACCAAACATTCGACTACAAACTTTTGAATATCAGATTTAAGGCCATCCTAAAAAAATTCTTTCTTCACCCTATGGTAAGTTTTTAAAAATCCCAAGTGTCCTCCTAAAGGAGAAGTGTGAAATTCCAAAATGATATTTTGTTTTAGTTGGGAATTCTTGCAAATATATAAGAAATCTTTGTTCCATAAGGAATCATTTTTCCAACTAAATGTATTAGATGTACTAGGATCTTGCTGCAAATTTTGAATGAGATTCCTCACTTCTTCATCCTTATTCCATTCATCCCTTGCTTCGGTTATCCAATCTGGTTGGATAATTGAAATGGCACAAAGCAATGCTTCCACCTCTTCATCCTTTCTTGAGAGTGAATTTGCAACAAAATTTAGCTTCCCTTTTTTGTAGATGATTTCAAAGTCATAGCCCAACATATTTGTGACCCATTTTTGCTACTCTTTTGAAGATATTATTTGTTCCGAAAAGTGTTTAAGACTATCATGATCATTTTTTACCTTGAAGTGTCTTCCCATTAGGTAAGGTCTCCATTTCTTTAGTGCATGTAGTATTGCCAAAATTTCCTTCTCATAAATAGCCTTTTGTAAATGCTTTCCTTTGATTGAAAACCTTTCAAAAGCAATGGGTCTTCGTTCTTGCATTAAAACAACACCAATTCCATTTCCTGAGGCATCACGTTCCACAACAAAGGTTTTTGTGAAGTCTGGCGTAGCTAAGACTCATGCTAGGAACATTGCCTCTTTAAGATGATCAAAGGCCTTAGTTGCTTCAGGAGTCCATGAAAATGCATCTTTCTTCAATAATGTTGTTAGAGGTGCTACTATTCTCCCATAATTCTCAAAAAACTTGTGATAATACCCTATTAACCCAAGAAATCCACGCAACTTCTTGATGGTTGTGGGGACTTTCCATTCCTTAATGGCTTTAATTTTGTTAGGTTCTACCTTAACACCCTCATGAGATACAATATGACCCAGATATTCCACCTCTTGTACTCCAAAGAAAATTTTGGATGTTTATGAATATAATTGTTTCTCCTCCAATAGTTTGAGCACCCTGTCAACATGTTGAACATGATCCTTCCAATCTTCCTCCTCTTCACAATCTATGTAAAATAATTTCTTCTCAGTGCACTTATGACCTTTAGTGTATCTGCTATCACAACTGTAGCAAAGCCCTTTTTCTGTTTTTTCTTCCAATTTTTGTGGTGTCAACATTGTAGGTTGTGGAAGTCTAGGAGTAGCAACACTTCCATCTATATAGATGTGAGTGGTAGGCTTCCTTGTCGTCATAATTTTACGTTCAATTTTTCTTGCCAACCTGAATGCCTTCTCGAATGAATCAGGTTACCAAACACAGACTTCATGTTGGATTTTATCCTTTAAAGTCCCTATAAAGACATCAGTCCTGTGTTCCTCTGGAATATCAGTTACCCTTATGTTCAATTTTTGGAAGTCCTCAATGTGCTCTGGCACTGAACCTTTTTGTTTGAGATTTATCAATTGGCTAAAGAAGGTTTTGCTCTTTGTATCCTCATAATGTGCTATCATTTCCTTCGTAAAAATTGACTAAGTGACAATTTTTTTACGAGAGAAAAGCCATCGATACCATACAAATGTATTTTGTTCTAAATGTAAATTTGCGATGCGTATGTTTTGTGTGTTTTGCACATTATTGAGATCACAATATTGCTCCATTTGTATTATCCATGTTAGAGGATCCTTGCCATCAAACTTCCTCATATCCATATTTGGAATATGGTGGTTCTTCCATCCAACATTAGAGTTTATGAAATCACCATTAACATTTATTTTGTTCTCATCATGAGTTTCCTCTACTACCTTTTCTCCATTAGGAAACATTTCTTGTATCAACATTTTCAAACCTTCCATGTCTTCTTTTTGATCATTCTTCATGTTTTCAATGTTGTCTTTCATTTTTTCTTCCATGTCATCCATATTAGCTTCCATGCCAGCTTCCATGCCATCCATCTTAGCTTCCACGCCTTTCTTCAAACCATCCATCTTCGCTTCCACACCTTTCTTCAAAACTTCCATTTCATTTTTTTTTGCTCTTTGCGAGAGCGAAATTTTGTGCACTTGCTCTTGTAATTTTGATAGATCTTGTTGCAATTCTTCATCTTCATGAGTCATAGTAGAGTAATTTGAGGGCTTAATGGGTGTTGAATTATTTTTAGGAGGAATTTCAAAACCCAATATTGAAATATATGCTCAATATTCCCTTGGAATCACTTCAAACTAAATTTTTTTTACACAAGACTTATGCAATTCGGAAAAAAATACACACCTTTATCTTTCTTTTGAGGATATCTATAATGAAACTAAATTATCTATGTGATTTAGAATATTCAATATCTAAAATTTGGCATTGCGGTATCCCTATGAATTCTCTTTCGAATGCCACAGGTCTGACTTGATTTGGATTCTTTAAGGCAAATTTGTGCCCAATCTCCTACGATGACCTAATTATAGACTCGTTCAGTAGAGAGAACTTGTACGAATTGCCACGTGTCACTGTTTCCTCCCTCGGCTCTGAAATTGATAAACATGAAACTACAGTGTGTGTACTTGCGTCCACTTTTTACAGAATTCCAATCCGATGCTTAGAGAGAGAGCTATAAAGATTTTTCCACAATCACCTCTTTGAGATGAAATTCAGGAGCCTGGAAAATACCTAACTTCCATAGACCATATCTCCGAAAATATTGCGAAAAAAGATCTAAAATTTTGCGACGATATTTCTCAGGCATTTGGCTTCACACTCTAAAATTTCAGCTTCTGAACCATCATAGAAAAAGTGTTATAGCAAAACTTCCACGATGACCTGTTTGGAGCAACGAAACCCTAGAATCCAAAGCTCTGATACCAAATGTTGGGAAACCAACACCAAAAATAGAAGAAAAGAGATAGAAATGCCTTATAAATAAGCCACTTTTAGGGGGAAACCTCCAATACATTACATGAATGAACAATTCTTGGATGATACAAATGACAAAACCTCATTTCTATATATAGGAGTCCATGGGGCCACAATGTAATCCTGGTGTAGCCACAATTTAATCCTAGTTCACCTAATAATAATAATTGAAGGGCACAATAACAACAATATGGGGGTTACAGGGGTACAAAAATAACAATAAGGGGGTTACAAGTCTAACAATAATAAGGGACTATACTAGTAATATAGGTACCTAACAAGCACTACCTTAGGTGTATATTCTGGAAACATTATTAAAATGTCAAGTGTTTCATTCATATATTGCCTCATCCTTAGGTGATTAGCTTGATACTCACCTTTGATTTGTTTAATTGCTGGCTCTGAATCATCGTAGATTGAAATTCTCCTAGCTCCCAATTTCTTCAGAATTTTCAAACCGGTAATAAGCACTTCATATTAAACCTCATTATTCGTACAATCAAATGCTAGTTTGTAGGAACAAAAACTTACATTATTTGGGACCTTGTTTTTCTTTTGACATGGGTTGCGGATCCATAAACCAATGCCAGCTCCTTCTTTTCTAATGGAACCATCAAATTCCATGCTCCAAAGACCATCTTCTTCTTCTTCAAGGTGTTGAAAATCTTGATTTTGATTTGACACTATTTGGCGATCTAATTCTTTATGTTGCTCTAAAATTTCATTTGCCTTCTCTGATGGTTGTTCGGATATAGTAGGCAGATTCTATTTCTCTTTCTCTAACACTGTTCTAATGCAATATGAAACTTCAGGAACATCCTCTATTTTTACTAATTGACAATCAACATCATTTAATCTGGAATCATTGTAAAATATGAAGGACTCTAAGTCGGTATGTACAGTGTTGATAGGATTTTTATTAGGCCTTTCCTTATTCGTGATCATGTATTTCATTTTGGTCTCACAGTATAGTTTTCTCATTTGATTGAAGACAAGGATAGTGGTATAGGAAAAGTCTAACTACAGTGTAGCTCTCAATTTGGCTCCCCGGGATCTTGACAACAACATACCTAAATGTGGTTGAATATCAGAAACTACCAAGTCCATAAGGACATTTTTGGCTGGGATTTGCTCTAGGGGGACAACTAGATCTTTTATTAGACCCAAAAAATGGACACAACCATAATAAATAAAATATTGATCATGATATGGGCCGGTTATGTCAAGGCAAAGATTCTCCATGATGGCTTTGGTCATGAGGTTGTGGGAGGCCCCGAAGTCTAACATAGTGTTATGAAAAATCCATAGATGAACTTTAATACTCAACTAAAATGGTGGGACCTCAATATCTTCAGACTAGCCATCAATGGTGGGACCAAATATTAACTCGGGATGATCATCCTCTACATTAACCATGTCGGATAAGGGGTCAACTTTCAAAGTTTTGACTACATGAGTTTTGTATTTCTCAATTTTGACCAATTCAATAAGAGGAATAAAAAACTTTAACTTAACTGACTCTAAATTGAAAGGTGTAATCTTATCTACCTCTTTTATGATAACATCCCTTTTCTCAACATGATCTCTCAGTGCATCTTCTTTTCTTGGAACATATATTTCTTTGACAGGTGCACTTGTAGAAGGCTGATTGCTTCTATTCTGATTCGGAGATACAATCTCTTTACCTTTATTTTGAACTTGTTTCAGTGGTGTTGATTTCTGCTGAACTATATTTTTTAGAGGTGGAGTTATTGGAACATCCTGATTTATTAGGGAGTACTGACTTTGCTGGGAATTCAATGCATTCATGTACCCTATTTTATATTCATTAGATTATACTTCTAATTCATGATCATTCACCATTATGAAGTTGTTTTCATTAGGTGAACTTGTTTTCTCCACATATTCTTCATCCTTAGTGAGAAAAATGGGTTGACCATCAGCTGTGAAAATAAGGTTCTCCTCTACCGTTGTTTATTCTTCTTCATCACTCTGAGCATAGTTCTGTTGAAGTGGTGTTCTGATTTGTTGTTGTTGTTGTGTTTTAGGAGCTCTTTGCTCTCTCTGCTTTATCTAGAACTGAGGCTGCTACTGGCCTCAGAAGTTTGGATTTCTGATTTGTGGCTCAGTCTGTCTATATGAAATAGACATCCTATAGACCATTCTCTTCATGTTTTTTAGCAAGGCATCAAATTTAGTATCGGATGAAGTGAAGGGTTCCTATTTAATAGTCACTTTGAGTACATTTTTAGGTTTGGCCTTTTTAATTAATAGATTTCCTTCAACACTCATTGAATGTTTTACCATATCTTCAAGGGTGGAGGGATTTCTTTCTCGCAACGAGTAGGCCATATCTGGGTCAAAATCATTAGGATAATGCAAGAGGGATAAACTAGGAGGTGGTTTCATTTCATTTTGGATAAAATTATAGATTATGAGGTATCGAGAATTGTAATCAGAAACTGATTCATTGGGATTCCATTTCAAGGAATCATATTCGACAAGTATTTGTAAAGTGATTTTATTTTCATCCCACCTAGATAAGAAAGTATCGGTTAGCTTAGCAGGAGTCCTAATGGAATTAGCTGCTAGGGCATAGAACCAAACTGTGACTTCACTTGAAAAAAATTGTGCGATGATTCGCATCTTGGCATCATCTGCATGTAACTCCTCAAGATCTATAAGGGTTGTGATTTTAGCCATGTGCTGACTAGAAGTGATTTCAGAGTTTTCATCGAAAATGGGAAGCCTTTGACCATATCCTTGAGGTAGATTAGCAATATTTCCAAGGAGAACTAAAGGTCCAAAACAAGCCATAATTCCTGTTGAATGTGGTAGAGGCAGTGGAACGAAGGATGGATTGGTCTGAGGAGGTCCTCGAGGGGGAAGTTGTGATGAAAATGGGATGGATATTGAAACAATGACTGTTTGGGCAACTTCAGGCATATGAAGGGTTTCCTGTGGGTATTGAATATAGGCTTTTTCAACAACATAATTTAGTGTATTGGCTAAATTTTCTAGCTTGTAATTTTGTTTCCAAATATTAACACTAGTCTCGTTTGCAGCTTCAGCTAATGATGGATTTAACTATAATATCGAGGGTTTAGGGACTACTATATTCAATTAAGTCTTAGATTTTGGTTTGAACAATGATAACTCAAATTTGGTATCACATACTAAATTTTGCATGGTTACCAAATCAAAAGGTAATGAAAAATATATTACCAAATTTTTAGGAGGAGATTCTGAAGAGCTTGAGGGTGGTTGATATATTTGCCTTCTTATGATTCTTTCAGGGTCATCGATGGGAGATCATGGATATGGATCAGGATTAGACCTGGTACACCTTTTTTTAGAAGCCAAATCTTCTTTTGAGGAACTGCAATTATGAAATCAGCCTTATGAAACTCGATCCCATCATCCAAGGGATCAATTTCCAATGGATATTTGTCGTACACCGAGGGAGATGTTTGTCTCTTCATTCCCTGGAAACGACGCCAAGATGTTATTACTCCTCCAGATTCCCAAGGCTCAGGAAGGAATCCCAACAAAGGTAATCACAAACCAAGCTTTTGACTTGATAGCTAGCCTTATAAGGTCAAAGAGGGATCTCTCCAAAAGGGTCACAACCAGGAGGGATGGAGAAATTAGGGTCTATATATAAAGTGCATGGGGCTGTATTGAATTGATTTGGTTCGGGAAATCAGTGGATAAAGGAATTAGGTGAAGGAAATCTAGGTCAGGAAAAATGAATTAGGGTTGCAGGGATCAATGGGACAAGGTAGGTATAATGCAAATCACTTGAAGGGAATGGTTATGGAATGGTTTTAAAACTGTAAGAAAGATGAGAAAATCATAAGAGATGTAGTTCTCTAAAACGGAAGATAATGAAAAAAATATGATCAGTTACCCAAAAAAGAGCATGGTAGACATGTATTCTGAATTTCTAACATTTTGTTTTGCAGTTTGATCAATTGATGGAGTTTGACAATTCTTTCCTTTAGTTTGGCATGAGTTCTTTGAGTTGAGAGCTTGGGAGTGAAAATTTTACATATAGAAAACATAAAATTACATCTTAGCTTTCATATCAAAATGACATTTTGATATGAAAATCATATAAAATCGAAATTACAAATTTAAAAATATAATGTTCACATATTGATACTATTCTGTAGATGAAAATAAAATGTCATTGAGTCAGTCTCATTTTTTTCTAACTTTATTGGGATGGAATAATGCATTTTTGGACCTTCAAATACAAAACCCTAATGACCTAATGAGACTTTGAATAACCTAACATCCATGGTTGAGTTTAAATAAGAAAAGACATGATGAAATAAGGTTTTCATAGGTGTTATTATGCTCAAGAAGACATGAAGGTGAGTCAACAAATGTGATTTTCTGAGGGAGAGTGAAGTTTTATTGAGGAATTATACCATCAGTGAAACAATATTTAGCATGACCTAATGGAATGATATAAAAATTTCAGAGTGAGACACTTATAATGAGAATGAAAAGAGATATATTTATCTTTGATGGCCGAATGCATATTCTGACACTAACAATAGAGACATATGAAATATATCGAAATGTTACTAGGTTAAAAATTCCAGGTGAGAAATAATGGGAAAATATATGTGAATACCAGGAAGGGTGAATGCCACTAGATCAATAAAATTACCTAGCACAACACCAGATCGAATCAAGTAGCAACGACCTTCTGAAAAATAGGGCCAGATTTCAAATTAATTTCATCGTGTCCACTTCATGGTCACACTAATCAAATTTTGTTTATTTTGTAATTAATAACAGATTGCCTAGTAGATATGGAAGTCGTTGTACAATTAAGTGAAATACTTCATACATTCTGAGTATCAGGTGTTGGACCCTAGAGTGTTGAACTTTTCTATTGGAGCATTGTATTTCATTGTAGCTGAAGCATAAATAATAAAATACCATTTACAGGATACTTGAGAAATGTTTATCTGGTGATGTTATTCCTTTTCTGTGTTAAAAATATGATTGTATAACAGATATCTGAAGATTGAGATTTATTGTTAGAGAAGCTTATTTATGGTTGTGTATGTAATAAAATGTTTTTCTTCTAAATTCTAGTTAATAAATTCTTAATTTCTTTTTAACCATTACTTAATTCACTATTTCTTTCATCTCAACATTGATTTTGTTTGAAGATCCAATAGGTTTAGTTAGCTTGCCTTGTGGATGCTCTTGAAAATTAGATGCAACAACCCAGCCTTTTATGACTCCATATCCCAATGGAATTAGTTTAAACTGATCTAAAAATCCAATAAAAAATTCAATAAAAAAAAAATATTTACAATCATTATAACGAGCTTAATATCAAATTCATAGAACAAATCTAAATCTAAAAGATAGATTCCTCTCTGAGTCTAGGATGGAAAGATCCTAGACTCAAAAGCAGTTTTGTTGTTTTCCTATATAATTATTATTATCAATATTAAAATTATAGAACGATAACATATTGGTGACCATACTGGGGACAGACCGAAAAAATGGCCATTTCATTCGAATTCAGAAACCCCAGCTACAAAACATTGTATGATAGAAATATTTTATAAGATTGGTTTTGTTTCAGTCTTTGTAAATAATTAGTTTTCCTATGATTTAGATCTAAATTCTGGCTCATAAAAGTATCTCTACTAGATCCCATCCTGATCCAAATCCTCCTACTATAGTGGACAATCCTGATTTTTTTTAAGAAAAACTCCTAGAACCGAGAGTCAAACAAGTAACAAATTTCTTCACAGAGAAAATTCCTTCCCTGAAAACTTTGTCACCTTACAAGACATCCATTTTTATTCACACTTTGAACAAGGTTTATCCAGGACTAAATATGAGAATTGGACAGACCAAACAGTATTTGATCCATCTATTCTACAAAAAATTCCATTGAGATAAGCTTATTCACAAATTCAATCTGATCTTTAACTTCTCCAAGATTTTGACACTCTCTAAGATTTGGTAACAGAGTTCACTTCAATCATTGATGATGCTTACCTGCAACAATCTGTAAAATTAATTTCATTGAGTATAGCATCTTCTTCTATTACCTCTGACTATTCTTATCTTAAGTTAGCTAGTCCTACTACTTCAATAATCCCCACCATTTCTTTTATCCTTCCTCATAAGAGTACCCAAACCTCCACACACACATCTCCTCCCATCGTCCATCCTATTTCATCCATTTTCTACCTTCCCCCACTCAATATTGCACCTTAGTTCACTGTCAATCCACCTCCACCACCTCTGTTATACAGATTTGTGATCTACGGATAAATCAAATTCGCTAAGTGTGGTGCTAGGCACTTAGAACAACATATGAAATAATTTTCTAACACTTTCTCTAAAATAAGTAGACACACGGAATGACAGAAGAACCTACTTGCAATCCAAGCGCTTTTCCTTCTCCTTCTGTCACTTTTGTTGTAGCTTTCAATCCAACTCAGTTCGCCAGATTGATTCCTGCAAATATGAATAGGAAACAACAAACATATTGCAATATACATATGCCTAATTATCTTAATCACTCAAATCAATTAGATGTAAAACATATATATCATTCAATAATCCATTGCTTGAGAAATAAAGGCATAAATAGATACATATATGGGAAGATGAAAAACAATCTTTATTAAAGAGTTGAAGGGTGAGGTTACAACTAATGATCGATTTGAGGCCACCAAATTCAGCTTCATCCCAGCCTCATCACATCTAACATCACACCAACATCATATCAGTACTTTCACTCTCTCAAATGAGAATCCAAAAACATTTCTTTACAAAAATTCTTCCTTCCCTACAACTAGGATTTGTGCTCAATTTATATGGAAATTGATGGTGTTATATGGACACTTGGATTCGAATTTTGACACATATGGACTCTTCTAGAAGGAACTGGCCATGTGGAGATTCCAGAACAATGAGAATTTCACTCCCAATTGACCAACGCACCCTTGAATGCCGGGAAGTGCATTGCAGTGCACCCTTAAATGGAGGATGTTTCATATGCAACGTAGTTAGTCCTTTTAGAGGCATCGTTGGTGAGTTCATAATTGATATAACATATACTTCAAACCTTGGAAATATAACAATAGAAGCCATGAATTATTTTTTCTTCTCTTTACGCATATAGCCACTGAAATGTAAGGGGATGATAGATCATATTTCATTGATCTTGGGGATGATGTTCAGTTTTACCAGGTCATGGGGGATGATGCCCAAATTGACCTATAACATCTGCCCCCTAAAGAATGAAGTTGAAATAATAATAATATTTTTGAATGAGATGCTTTACGATGTGATGGGTTGGAATTGAAGTGGAGTGGAGACCTCCATCAATCTTACAATACATTACATCATGATGTTTTCATCTTCATCATGAATTGTTAAGGGAGGCATTCCCATGCTTAGCACATAAACGATGTAATAACATGTACATCATGCAGAAATTTAACTACACTGGAATGTTTCCCAAAATAGACATGCCTAGAGATATAGGCCCATATTTGGATGACGATTTGTATGTAATGTCACCATACAGATGATGTGTAAAACAATCTTGAAATCATAGCCTATATGGTCGAAACTAGATCTGAGTTCTTCTTATCTCATTCACTTGATCATTTAGGTACAAGTATAGCCATGTAAATATATGATTTGTAGTCGAACATGGTAAGACATTGTTTTATTACCAGCCAATGATGTGAGTTGTTAACAAACACGAGAGAACCACCATTGATGTTAATGGCTCTCAAGGTACTACAGTACATTTTGTAAGGCATGAATAGATGATTTGATGTCGAACGCCAAACTAATCTTTCAGTCAAAGGTCTGGAAGCGGGGATCTTATTGATGTTGTAACAAGTATCATAGTACTGGAATATGATGTTTCTAAGTAAACTTCCTGAATGATGATTTGATGTCGACAGGAAGCCACTTTATCGCAAAATGGGAGTTACTGATTTTAGAGACAAAATGTGACTTTCTATAGTAGTTTTTGTGGATGAATGTCATGAAAATGAAGGTTTATGAGTATTGCAGAAGGATGAGTATTCACTAGATGACTTCTCTTGAACATATCAACGACACTGAGATGAGTTGGCAGCATTGAACCAAAACTGAAGTGAAGGTATGATGAACCATATATATTAATGAACCATCAAGAATTATACCCAACCCAAAAGACACAATGATGGATTTAAGTGTCATGTTCAAGAGCG
This sequence comes from Pinus albicaulis, assembly GCA_034641835.2. NCBI lineage: Eukaryota > Viridiplantae > Streptophyta > Pinopsida > Pinales > Pinaceae > Pinus > Pinus albicaulis. The sequence goes on from CM076582.1 coordinate 1,482,806,752, forward strand.
ACTTGCTACCATAAAGGTTCTGTTCCCTTCCCCAAATTTTCCCCGATCATTTTTTGACGAGTACCTCTTTATTTTTTAACAATATTAAGGAGGATAACATATGCTTGATCTATAAATCAACCCTTTGGGAAAATATGCATTGCTATTTAATAATTTAACGAGTCTAGCAATAAATGAAACTCGATTCTTGTCAGGATCGACAAGCCCATCACTATTTTATGTTTTAAGGAGCCTAACGATAGTGACAACCTGATCCTTTTTCATATTTAGAGAGTTTGAAAAAGAGGACAAAAGAAAACTCTATGAGTCCATTTTCATAATTTGTCGCTAAGATCTGAAAGACTGTAAAATGATATCTGAGAGAACCTCCTAGCAATGTTCGACTAAGTTTTCCTTTTTTTTAAATAATCTATCTCGGTCCGGAAAAGCGTTAAACTTATACTGAGTAGATGTCGTTTCATTTACTTTTACGAGCTCGAAAAGACAAGTGATCGACAATATTTCACATTATCGGAGTCTAAAAAGAGTGAAAAGAAAACTCCAGGGATTCCCTTTTCATCGTTATCGAAGCTTGAAAAAGAGATAAAAGTGCACTTAAAGTCCTTTTTCATTTTTATCAAAGCTCTAAAGATAAGGAAAAAAGTATGCTTTGTGGTCAAATCATTCCTGAAATAAGTGTGCACGACTAATCAGCTCTATCAACTGTAAACCTATTCAGAACAACATCAAATGGATTAAAAATACTTGTTTCATGATAAAAAAGGAATGAAAACCAGAGTCACAACAATAAATATGATTTTCAAATAATCAAATGACTAATTAAAAGATTTTAACTGTTCATTTTTACCATTTGAAAGTTACCATTTGTATTTTGGAGCTCTGAACCTTTTTTTTCCCCCAAACTTCAATTGTTGATTACGATCGATTCGATGGATGATTTTCTTCACCGTTTGATCTAAGCTGGTGCCATAAACCTCCTACTTCCTTCAGTAGTATTTTTTCTTCATTTCATTGCATTTATTTTAGCGGTTTGGGCCCCTTAGGGTAAATTTATTTTGAAAACAAGGAAACGCACCCTCGAATGTCTAAAGGTGTGTTTTAATGCACTGGAAATGAAGGCCAGGTGCACTACAATGCATTTTCCCTTGACCAAGGGTGCCTTGGGCACAATTCAAATTTTTTTATTTACAGTGTGCCCAAATTTTACCTACTTTTTTGCATGAAATGGGTCCTTATGTTTCTTATGGTTAAGTTTTAGGGATTCAACAGAAAAAAGAGATAATTACATGGAGGCAAATACAACATGAGGAGTTCCTTGTTCGTGCATGGGATCCAGAGATTGAATAATTTCATATCGGGGACAAATTGGTCCCAATTTTAGTGGAGGATATATATTTTTTCACAGGCTTGTTAAGGAGAGGCCTACCCATTTCTTTCTCAAGGTCTGCTCTCAGCGAAGAGACAGTGAAAGACTATATATTGCAGTATTGAAATCCAGGGGCAGAGCCTAGCAAGGATGGGAAAATAAAAATCTGTGATGTTTGTTATTTTTCATTGAGAACCATCTTATTCAGGATCACAAAGCTTGCTGGTACCACTATACTACATGTAGCAAATAGATCTTACATGCAGCATGCACTAGAGTGCACGGAATCAACAATTTTCAACTGGGTTGAACCTGTACTCTCTCAAATGAAAGAACAAATGAGCAAGGCAAAGGAGGAAGGAAGAAAAATTTCAACTATAGTTCGATCCTCATTTATTTTTCCTTAGAGTGGATTCCACTGATGCAACCTCAGCATGTGACGTTGGGTATATCTAACCCTAGATATCCAAGGATGATAAAATGGGTAGAAATGATGGCTAGACATGTTGGTCAATCAACCATCGTGTTATCAACTGCATTCTTCGCCTAGTTCAGGCGATAGATTATCATCATTGATGACTATGCATATGCAAGCGTCGACTTACGAGGAGATCCAGATTTAGTTTTACTAGAAGGCACTCAGTGGGGTGCAATTGGTAAGAATGTTTTGACCATGTTTTTTTATTTTTATAAGGTTTACACATGTTTTTGTATTTTAATGTTTTCCCAGGACTAAACTTAATTTTTTATGTAATGCAGATGTGGGTTGAGTTCAACTAGTAGGACAGCCAGAGTAGGAAGAGGATGAGCCAGTAGATAGGGCTGTCGGGAGAGCAGTCCTTCAGGATTTGGATATGGCTGAGACTCTTGCTAAGCTTCATTAGCACATACATGGGTTGACCTTCAGGATTCTAGATTTTCGGATCAAAGAGTTACCCATGTGACTGCAGCACCATACTATTGGTGTTCCTAACCGTTGGATGTGGTTACTGCGTAGGATAGATGGATCAGTAGCATGTTATCATGAGCATCACTAATTTACTTTTGACATGTTACATATATTTTGAGGTCAGATGAACAATGTGTCATGGGCAGAAATTTTGTAAAAACCTATAACTATCTATCTATTTGATTTCAGTGTTTTCCTATGTTTATTGCGCAATCCTATTCAACTATGTGAATGAATATTTACGTGTGTTGCAAATGTCTGTTTATAACGTATTTTTCTAAGGAATCAGATAATGTGTTCAATTTTCTGGAAATGTGTTGATATTGAATGAAATGAAAATGTCTTTCAAAAAGTCTAACTCTTAGGAACATACAATGCAATGTTGGATTCCTAATAGTATAAACACTAGTAAGTTGCAGTACCACAAGTTGTGTGTCTAGCCTAATAATTATGTGGTTAATACCAAATGAAATGGCATTAGAGAAAATTTCGATCAACGTGCTATACTTAGTGATATTGTTTGTAGATTCACTGATACAAATCCCTTGAAAACTTCTAGCATGCATGAAAACTTCTGACTACTAGGATGTAGTCGCGAAATATGGTAGGCCAAATGTAACCGACGTGGAGTATATTTTGCGCGGTAGTGTATCCAGACAAGTGTCCACCAGAAGCCCCAGCATGACAATCATTTAAAACCTTCTCGGCCTCCTCATGAGCGAGGCACCTCTTTAAAATTTTATCGACACCATGATGATAAAGTGTATCGTTGACGATCAGATAATCTTTCGATAGGTATTGAATACAACACTTGTGAGAGTGAGAAGTATCAAACCGAAAAGTATGGGTGTAGAGATAAATGATAAAATCCCCATACCAAGGATCATATGATCCGATCAGAAATAGAGAGTCATCAGGAACAAATGGTTCCGATGTAGTAGCAGTACTATCAGAGGGAAGGTCACAGAGAAGCTCAGCCAAAACTAAAGACTTCTTAGACATTGATTTGATGAATTCCAAATCAAATTCCCATAAAATGACAATCTATTTTGAATAATTTCCCCCTAGAAATTGACGTGATAAGATGTAGTTCATGGGGTTGCAACCCGAAACGACAATGGTCTTTCGGAACATGATATAGTGGCAAAATATTTGGACAGCTTGAATAGCTACGAAGGCAAGCTTTTCTACGTATGAATATTTCACTTCCATATCATTGAGATTACGAGTCAAATAATAGATCAGAAATACTATCCAATTTTCTACTTGGACCAATACCATAGCAATGGTCGTATCAAAGTGGCGATATATAAGAAATAATTACTAAGATAATTGGGGGGATATATTAATTACACCTGGACAAGTGCATCCTTGACAGCATCAAAAGAATCTTGTGCAACCTTATCCCAATGGAAGGGAATCCCATTTTTCAAGAGCCGAGTAAATCCTTTAAACATGTCGGCGTAGTTGGGTATGAACCTCCTTAGGAAGTTAGCCTTTCCCTGAGGTTTCCGGAGCTGAAGCAAATTTGATGGCGCGGGAAAATCAAGAATGACCTGGACTTTCAGTGGGTCAATTCAAATTCCTTATTTTGAGATGAAGAATCGTAGTAAATGACCAGAACAACCACAAAACACACATTTATGTGGATTGAGGTTTATTTTGTAGTGTTTCCAGTGTAGAAAGATAGCTCTCAAGTGCATCAGGTGATCAGTCAGGTTTTGTGAATGTGCAGGTAAATCATCTAGATAGGGTTGAACAATGTGCTTGATTTCATTGAAAAAATAATCCGTTGCTCTCTGAAAAGTTTCTCCAGCGTTCTTTAAATCGAATGAGAGTTTCCGATAAGAAAATGTGCCCCGGGACAGATGAATGTTGTCTTATATTGGTCCTCTGGGTGAATATTTATTTGATTGTAGCCATAAAATCCATCCATGAACAAAAATATTTCACATCCAGCACAATTGTCAATAATCTCGTCAATAAAAAGAGTAGGATAGTTGTCTTTTTGACAAGCAATATTGACATCCTGATAATCGATGCACACTCTGATGGTCCCTTGTTTTTTCATAACACGAATGATGTTGGAAACCCACTCAGTTAGCGGAATATGGTAAATGAAACCAGCACACAAAATTTTTTCAACTTCTGCTTTAATAGCAACAACCTTCTTCGGATGAACAGGACAAAGGCGTTGACGTACTGACTTGATATTAGGGTACATATTAATATTTTTTTCAACGATACTATTATCTATGCCTAGCATTTCCTCGTAATACCAAGAAAATACATCAAGAAATTCACAAAAGAGAGAGCGATATATTTTGAGTTCTGTTGGAGAACAAGAAATGCCGACAAGAATGTTTTCTACAATGCCAGGCTTGGTCGAAATATTGATAGAATTGGTTTCCTCAATATTTGATAAATTTCATTGGGATTCGATTGCATTAATGGGAAAACAATTAGAAAATAATGCTTTGATCGATGGGTGATATAGTTCAATAATATTATCTTCTTTGTAATCCTGAAGATGTGAGTGATGATGATGATCTTCCCATGGTTCTCCTTCTACCATCATGCATTCCACAATATTCTCATATGTCAAGAGAGTTGAGGAAAAAGGATCAGATGGAGTACCAAAATCTAATGAACGATCGACCCAAAAAACCAGCGATGATAATTTCGGATTCGCCGCCCAATCCATATAGATTGATTTCTATGCCATCTCAATTGGGTTGGGCGGCATAAATTCATCCAACATAACAACTTCAGAATCACTTGTAATGTTCCTTAAGCCAGATGGAGTGGAAGATATCATGTAGCAGGTCTCTATGCTTGCAATTTCTGTCAACGTCATGGGTGGCGGTAATGAAAAGGTTCCCATGAGAGTGGAATCCTTTAAGAGTTCTACACCAATGTTCTAAAGTGTGATTTGGGATGCATGAACTAATGGAAAAATTTCAATTACCTGGGAACTAGAGAAAAAGAAGGATAGTTGATTGATGACTGTGATGACCCCTAAATGTGGAAAGGCGATCATTCTAAAATATGTAGACACGATCGCAGTTATAGCATATACCCATGGCCTTCCGAGTAAAATATTGTAGTCAAGGGGTCCATCAACGACCTCAAATTCAACATTTACTGTTTTCCCCCCTAGTTCAATATGTATGTTATTGATGATACAACAAGGCTTACATGTATGTCCGTCGAAAGCTTTCAACGTTGTAGGCGATTGAGATAGGCACAGAGAGCCAATTTAATTCCAGCAGTTTAGAGGCATAATGGACGTAGATGCTCCCTCATCAATACTAGTATGATTAATGAGGTGATTGAGAACATTTACTTGGATGGAGAATGGAAATTCTACTGGTAATTGTGGTACATAGCCCGTATTATTAAAGACTACAAGATTGGAATTTGCTGGGTCAATTCCACCAATTTCCGACAATAAAGCCTGCTTCTGGAAGGGACAATTTTGAAGCACCTCAAGTGCCGACATAGTCGAAAGGGGTTGAGCTAAATATTCAACTATATTATAATTTTTAGTAGCTTGGGCTTGAGGATTAAATGTTGATTTATGAACAATTCCCTTCAGTAGCTTGATTGTCAATTCAAGAATAACAGTTGGCGGTATCGATTTTGTATACGGATTCGTGGTTTAGGTAGTAGGTTTATAAGTAGACTTACTACCATAATCGTTATTACGCATTGACACCAAAAAATTATTCGATGGCTTCGTGACAGACAACATAAGCACTTGGGAAGAATTTAGATCCATAGAAACCAAATTTGTGTCTCAATTCGGAAATGGATCTGTCAACACAGCAAATGCATGCGAGTTCTTAACCAATTTTGAGACTTCGGCATGGTGAGGAAAGTCACAAACAACGTGTTCCTCATTACAGATTATGCAAGGGTAACGAGGATTACGATTTCCATATGATTGATCAAATGATCTTTCCTGTGGGATAGAAGTTTTCCTTTTCTTTGATTTGCCCCTTTTCTTACTTCTGGGTTTCTCGTCATCTTTGCCCTTGTCAGATGACATAGCATGGATTTCAGAAGAAGGAACATGATCAAATGTAGCAGAGTGATGTGTGATTACAGTACTGATCATACCGTCTCCAGCATGAGAGTCCTTAGATGGACGAGGAATAGTAAAATTAGATTGCGACGTGTTGGGAATTTTATTGTAGAGCCTCCCAGAATGAGTGTAAATCAAGTATAAATATTGGGCATGAGCAATGACCTGCTCTTCAGTGAAGACGCCACCCTTAGCCACATTCTCAGTTATATATGGTAATAGGGACTTAATGAACCACTCAGCAAGGATCTGATCAGGAACAATTAATTCAAAAATAAAATTAATTAGAGTTTCTTTTGTAGCTCTTGGAAAAGCTACTATTTCTACCCACTTTGTTACATAGTCTGTAGAAACCAGTATCTAGGCCTTCTGGTTTGATATTAGATTGAATGGGCCAAAAAAATCTAATGCCAATTGTTCCAAAGGTTCTATTACCAATTGTGGCTATAATGTCATTTCATCAGATTGCCCAGGACGACCCATCCTCTGGAAGCTATCAAAGCCCTGGACATATTTGCTAGCATATTTAAAAATAGTGGGCCAGTAATAGCCCATTTGTAGTATTTTCTGCCTAGTTCTGTGATATGTGACATGTCTTCCACAAGGCTCGTAATGGCAGGACTTCAGGATATCATAGATTTCATCTTCTTCAATGCATCGAGGTATGTGCATATCATTTCCTATGTGAAAAAGGTATCCACCGTTCCAAGAAAATCGGGCATTGCGCTAGACAATCAACTTCCTCTCCTTTGTTATTAAGTGCGTGGGCAATTTTCCTACTGCCAGATAATTTTCAACATCTGCATACCATGGTGCTTTAATTGCTACAGAAACATATGTTCATCTGGGAACTAATCGTCCACAACCAGCGAATCATTTGTCTTAGGAACCCGTGATAGAAAATTTGTGACTGGGTTTTCCTTTCTTGGGCAGTCTTTAATGGTAATATCAAACTCATGCAAAACTAACAACCAACAGGTTTCTCACCCATTAGTGATTGGTTTATTGGCTAAATATCTAATGGAAAAGTGATAAGTGTTTAGAAAAAATTGGTAGCCTGTTATATAATTTCTAAATTTGTTTATGGCATAAATGATAGCTAAGAATTCCTTTTTTGTTACTGTATAATTGATTTCAGCAGAAGTAATATTTTTTTGATATAGTAAATAGCATAGGTATTTTTTCCCTCTTCTTGCCCGAGGACAGTGCCTATTGCTCTATCCGACGCATCTGTAGAAATATGAAAACGAAGATTCCAATTGGGTCCACGCAATATTGGAGCAGTCGAGACTAGTTTCTTCAAATCTATAAAAGTAATTTCACATTTATCAGACCATCTAAATTCAAAATTTCATGTTAAATCATACAAAGGCGCAAAAATTCATGAAAAAATATTTATGAATCTACGATAGTATACTCCATATCCAACGAAGCTACATACCTCTATCTCAGTGCAGGATGTAGTTAGTAGAAGAATTACCTCTATTTTGCTGGGTCTACCTATATTCCAGCCACAGAGATGTAGTGTCCTAGTATTACGCCTCCTGTCATCATCATGTGCACTTTTCGTTACTTAAACACATCCTGGTAGCGATTCATCATTCCAAAAATTTCTCTAAAGTCTATAGTGCTTGGTCGAAATTGTCCCCATATGGGGTGAAGTCATCCATGTAAACTTCATGTCCCTCATTTATCAAATTAGAAAAAATATTGAGTATGGCCCTTTGAATTGTAGCTGAGGCATCACATAAACCAAAAGGTAACACTCTGTAAGAAAACAGACCCGAGGGGCAGGTAAAGGTAATTTTGTCTTGGTCTTCAGGGGCAATTTGGATCTCACTATAGTCGTTGAAGTCGTCAAGAAAGAAAAGAATCTCTTTCCTACCAATGTATCGAGGAATTTATCTATAAATAGAAGAGATAAGTGGGCTTTCTATGTTGTTTTGTTGAATTCCCCATAATCCACACAGATTTTCCATTTCCTGTTCATTTTGGGAACCACTACCAGCGGAGATACCCACTTACAATTTGAAATGGGATAAATAAAACTCATGTCCAGCAACTTCTATAACTCTTCTTTTACAATGTCTTTGAGGTGCAGATTTAATATTCGTTGAGGTTGTCAGATAGGGCGGTCATCCTTTTTAGTGTAGAGGTGATGTTTACATAATTGGGGATTTATTCCCTTCATGTTAGGGTAGTCCCAAGCGAAAGCCCCTTCATATTTTTACAGAATTTGAATGAGCTTTTGATGTTGGTCACTGTCCAGATTGTCATTTATTTTCAAAAAATTTCCCTGTTTAATCTCAACAGGTCTGTTGTTATGAACAACAATTGTGGGTATGTGTTGGTCATCGAAATATTTCAAAGGGTCCTCTTGGGCTTCATTTTCAAGAATCACTTTCAACATTTTACATTTCACATTATTCTCAGTAGTTGATTGATTTATAAAATTATTAATTACATCATATTCAGTCTAATTCTTGAACTCAAGCGCTTATGCTATTGTTTGAGGAGAATGGATATTTTCATCCATGTATGTGTTGGGTGCTAAAAGGTGCCTCTTAAAACTCCTATTTATCCCACATTAATTATCAACCCGAGCAAGTCCTCTTATTTCAAGAGTGTACATAATATGTGCATGCTATAATCCCAGAGAGTAATGTTTCTTAAAATTTAGTATAGATCTTTCAAATACAAGAATAAACAGATGCTTTTAATAAATCCCGCTTGCAACTAAAGGAAACTCAATGCTCTAAAACAAAATCATTCATTCAACAAAGTAACAACAGTTATCATTCAAGGATGCAGTAGTAATAACTCTTTCCTCTGTCAACTGATGTAAATGAAATCAAACATAAACAATATCCTCAATCTGAGAACTTAGACAGTAATAGCCAATGTTCTTTACAGTTGTTGACCTTGCACTCTACAATAAACAACTAATTGGAAATGATAACTGAGTTGAATCAATAATTCTGCTAATGGAAATAGAATAAACACACTCTCTACGCTAACATTCTAAAACAAACTAAATACTTACAGGAAAGGAATAAGCAGTAGAGCCAGTTATCAGAAATGAACAGCAAAGCTATTTAATGGAAATGAACAGCAAATTCTGAATAGAGAAGCTTTATATTTGAGAAGCATAACAATACAAGTTACAGAGGAATAAATAATCTTATTATGTTGGAAAGGAATGGAAACAAGGTTCAATCACAGCTTATGCAATAAAATGATTTCATAAAATATTGAAACAGTAAACTATAAAACAGGGAACTATAAAGCAGTGCGATTAAGGGAAATTAAAATTAAATAAAACCATCACACGACTGGAATTGTAAAGTAATGGTACAAATAGCAAGTGGATGCACCAGGGTTGGGCCCTTTGCCGCTAGTGAAGCACTGCCAAACTACTCCAGTATCAAATAATGTAACAACAACTAAATTATATATTAATCATGTGTAAAGAAGTTTACAGGCAATCACACTCTTTTTTAACCAACGAGAGTCGATGATCAAAGTGAAAACACCAAATGGAAAATCCGAATAATGGAAATACATGCTCTCCTTTTATAATCAGAAAGAGAAGAAAGTAAATTGTAAATGTGATCATTCATAAAAAAATTGGATTGTTCCCAACAAATTGATTAGCAAGAAAATATATTTCCATTAATCATTCAACAAGAACAGGTCGAATTTGGTATTGCAACTGGAAGAATTTGGAAAATGGCCACAACAACGGATCTATGAAAATCATCCATAGTGAACCTTCTGTTTCTCTCAATACATGCCGAATTTCGGCAAACTATTTTTTGGATAAGTTAATTCGGTCCGTTCTGGACAAAACCCATGTTTCATATTTTCCAGATTCTTCTCCATTTGCCCAATAAGTCCAATGCAAAATTGTCACTTCTTATTCGAGCGAATTTCTGAGTTGGCATATTTAATGATGAGCTAGAGATCAAATTTGCAATCTAGAAAATATCTTGGAGGGTAAAATGGTGAGTGAGGTTACAAAAAATTTATTAATAAACCGTAATTGATAAAATCATGCATAATCATCAATTTATTAAAAATAAAGGAGAAGAAATAATATTTATCCATAAGAGCATAAATAATTATAAAATGAATTATATGATAAACCATGATAAATGACGTGATAAAGAATGGTAGAGATGGATGAAATAGGCATTAAAATGTGATAATAATAATGACAAACTAGCAGCCCAACATACCCCCAAACTGAATATATTGCATGTCATCATGCAACCTAGAACTGAATATATTGCATGTCCTCGTGCAACCTAAAGACAAAACCCATGTGTTAACCAAGCAAAAAAATTTGTTCATCCCAACTCATGAAATGGATGGAACAAATGAATTTTTTCTCAAATAATGAATATTCAATTTTATCAATCTTGATGAAGGTGTAACAATTTTTACAATTGACATTCAACTATATGTATATGAACTTGCCGAAAAATGTGATATAAGTAACAACAAACTTCATTAACCATTTTCTCAAAAATCAGATCGTTTTGATGCACGGGTCATGAGATATAAGCAAAATGGATGTAGGTGATAGTGCATAATTTTCGAAATTTTATGAACTAATTTAGGATGAAATTATCTGGGTTTGTTTATTTTAATGGTACCTCTTTGTTATCCAGAAATCACAAGAATTCAGTTCATAGTTTTAAATATATATACAAATCAATTTCTGCACTGTATAAAAATGAAATTGTATGCCTTATACGAGAAAGAAAGTAGAAAACATCCATCATGTGTTGCAATTTCTGCCCCAAACTGAAGAATTAACATGTCCTCATGCAATGCTAGAAAACAAAGAGAGGTGGTTGCTACAATCTATTGAAATATATGCTTGGTGTAAAACAACATGGAATAAGGGAGGTGTTGAGAATGAATAAGATAAATAATATTAGTGACATGGTCATAAGAAAGAAATGAAGGAAAGCAACACTCCCCCAAACTGAAAGATAATATGTCTCTGAAAAATGGGAAGTGGTAAATATGTGGAATGAATGATGATAAATAATGCTCAGTGGATTTTCATGAAATTTTCCTAAATTCGTAATAAATCAGAAAATTATGCTATTTTACCTCAAGTGTTACCTCCGAAAAAAATGTGGAATGACATGTAAGGACTAGCATTTGTTGAAGTTGATGTAGGCTGAGCGAATACTGAAAGTGATGCAAAAAGTGAAAGCCATGTAAGCACATCATGTCTGAAGAATTGTGCGCGTGCGCGAGTTGCGCGAGCCTTTGCTGTTAGTTGCAATAGTGTGGTCGTGCTCCGAATAGAACCCCCCCCCCCCAATACTTGATGTTCTCCTGTAACCAAATCACAATTGTACATGCAATTTTCTTGAATCCACAGTGTTCATTTTGAAGAGCAACAAATAAGATGTATGCCAAAAGTTCAATCAAAAAAACTTCTGTAGAAATGTAGTATGAATATTGTGGTAAATCAACAAATTATGGCAGAATTTTGTACTTATATCACGTGCTATCAATAATGCATACATTTCCCCTTCCAATTGAAAAAAGGATTCCATGACCATAAAGCATAGAAAAAGTGTTGTGCTGACAACAAGGCAAGGGAACGAACAATACAGCAGTAAATGAAACAGAGTACACATATCAAATGATAGGACAACAAGAGGTATGGTTATAATGAGGGAAAAGTGTATAAATATAGTTATGAATATGAGATAAGATGCTTGGGTTGATGATAGGTAATGTGGTAAGTAAAAAGGACAGAAATATGCAAGAAAAGATACCTTGCTGACGATATTCCATCTGAAAATGATATGATTGATTAAAAAATGTTAACTCATGTGTAAAGGTTCATAGTAGGGAAAAATTAGGGAAATAATATGTCTGATAAAAAGAAAAGTAGGAAGAGGGCATTATAATAATTATTGATGTTGAAAATAGAACTTCAATACCATAAGCAAAGCCTCTATTGCCAGTAGGCATCCATAGCCTCGGTAGGGTTGTTTTTTAACCGATATGAGCCAGGATCCTCAATTTATAGTTGGAGAATTCCATTGTTGTTCTACATAAGAGATCAGTGTGTTGGCATGGTAACCAGATAACCAGACTACCATTCACTGGGAAGACGCAAAAGTGATTAGGCCAGCTCGTGATGAGACCTCCTATTCCAAGGATATTATGGTTGTCCAATGGATCATAACCCTGGTGTGGTGGCCATAGTGGGAATGCCACTTCGTTACAACCTTATGAACATGGTAGGCTGGCTGTTTAGTGAGACCCCCTATCCTCTATCTGTAGACAATGATACCATTGAAATCGAGTGATTAAAATTGCGTTGTAAACTATATTGATAGAGAAATATACCATAGAAACCAGTTTTAAGAATATAGTCATTTAGTCCTCCAAAAACTGATTGTCCCGACTCTGTTCATGAGCTGCCTACTAGACACCCTGTCAATGTTTTGGTTATAATTTTTTCATTTCAATCCAAATGGAGTGATTCAAATTGGGTTGGAAAGTAGACATCAAGGGCAACTAGGGATAGAAACAAGATTTAAAAATATTTACTTTTGGTCCCTCAAAACATGACTGTCCCAACTCTAGTTTTAGAAATTTCATCAAGCCCGCAAGTCAAAAAAATATGATATTCAAGAAAAATTTTCCATATTAGTGATAAAAATGAATATTAATGTTTGTATAATTGTTTTTTTCAATATAATACATCTACATACACAAATAAATTAAAATATTTATCACCGATGTTGATATTCACAGCGTGTTGCAACAAAAACATTTTTTTTTTATTACATAATAATAAAAATGTATGTCCTTATTTATTTATTTTCTCCACTAACCTACTCTTCTTTGAAAATTGAATATTCTTACGTATAAGAGTACTTACAGTGGAGCCATTTTCGAAATAAGTCCTCTAATATGTACATACCCAAATTTGAAAAATGCATGTTAATAAATAGTAGGGTATGAGAAGCCAACTTCCTTTGAAAAGATGGTGCCAAAAATTTTTGAAGTATGGAGTGATGCTACAAAAAAATGGAGTGAAACCAATCTTCAATTTATTCCTTAATTTCTTGATTTCCCATAGCCATCATATCATGAAGTTCTTGAGTGTTTAAAATGGCTTGTTGATGCAGGCGAGAAGAAACCTCATTTTCTTTCATAACCTCTACAATTTTTGGATTTGATACATTCTGAATCTCAGTATAAGTTTTCTCCAATGGTGCATGTGAGATAGAATGGGTGGGAAGGGTCGGTAAATTTTGCAGTTCAACACTGTAAGCATGTTGTATTGTTTTATTATGGTGAGGGTGTGGAATGAGTTGAGTAGGAAATTGTGTAGGGAATGGAGCATTTTGATGATGTAGTTGATTGGGTTGAATGGATGATATTGATGGGAAAGCAAGATGTTGTGGAAGAGCTGGAAGATGTGTTTGTGCTACAAGATGAGGGAGAGTAGTCATGCAATCATAAGATGAACCATGCCAAACTTGTAGACAAGATTGGTGGTGGTTATATTGAGGTTGGCATGGCTGCCCTAACATATGAGTATTCCATAATGGATTATGCAATTAAGAGAATGGAGAGAAAGTGTTTTGAACCATACCTGTAGGCCATAATTTCCATGGTTTTTACCTTGTTGTAGCTTCCCCATCTCTTTGATATGCTACTTCCATCCTAGATAAGGAAGAACAAATATCTATGGGATGCTCCTTTCGGTAATGAGGGAAAAACACTTCATCAAATTCTTGATTTTTCTGAACCTGCGAAACATTCAATTGTGAATTTAGAGAGCTAATGGAATCATATTTAAAATTTTCAAATAAAAAATTGATTTCAGCTCTTATGTCTCTTGTTCTTGTAGTAAATTTGGAAAAGAAAGAAGAAACTTCTCTATAATTCTTACCAACCTTGGAAATTCCTCTTGAATACCTTATGCAAAATTCACAAAAATCATCATATGATAACTGAAAAACATCACCTTTTCCTATCAGATTTAACAGTTCTGAAAATTCATCTTTGATTCCTTTAAGGAGTGTTTTCAAGATCTCTTTTTTCAAATGCTTATGCTTTGATTTTTGAAGGTTTTATTGAAATCGCTCTACATAGTCCTCCAAGCTTTCATCTTCCCCTTGTATCATACCGAAAATATCTTCATTGGATTTGCAGTAGTCTTGGTACTTCTTCAAGAATACCTTCTTCATGTCCTCCCATGTTTGGATGCAATTCCCACCTAGGCTCATGAACCATCGGAGAGCTGCTCCTTTTAGAGTAAGAGGAAACACTTTCAACCTTTTATCATTAGTACAATAATCATATCCTCTACAAAGTATTTCAAACTCAAATAAGAATGTATCAGGATCTTCATTTGTCAAACCATGAAAATTTGGTAGAGACGATGGTGGAATTATGTGCATTTGTGTCACTCCTCCTAGATCTTTGATAGGGAATTCAAAAGTTGAAATGTGAGCCATTTTTTACCATAATAGAATATGTTCTTCATATGTTTCTTTAAGGATCCTAATTCAAATGTTCCTGTCAATTGGTTAGTGAAATGGGTGGTTCTTACATCACCACTCAAGTGGAATTACAAGATTTTTTCAAAATTTCTACCTCTAAAATACAAAAGTTCATTTCTACCTTAAATTCCTAGCAATTTTGTTGGAAAGCGAGCGGGGGAGTAGGCACTTTACTTGCTCGTTAGGCAGGTTCTTACCTTCCGTTTTTAATACCCAATTTTTTCCTAGTAAAAAATATCAAACATACATCGCTCTCTGTGAAATGGCAACACTCTCCCCAGCAGGCGCCGAAATGTTGGGTGCTAAAATGTGCCTTTTAAAACTCCTATTTATCCCACATCAATTATCAACCCGGGAAGTCCTGTTATTTCAAGAGTGTATACAATATGTGCAAGGTATAATCCCAGAGAGTAATGTTTCTTAAAATTTAGTATAGATCTTTCAAATACAAGAATAAACAGATGCTTTTAATAAATCCCGCTTGCAACTAAAGGAAACTCAATTCTCTTAAACTAAATCATTCATTCAAAAAAGTAACAACAATTATTAGTCAAGGATGTAGTAGTAATAAATCTTTCCTCTGTCAACTGATGTAAATGAAATCAAACATAAAAAATATCCTCAATCTGAGAACTTAGACAATAATAGCCAATATCCTTTACAGTTGTTGACCTTGCACTCTACAATAAACAACTAATTGGAAATGATAACTAAGTTTAACCAATAATGATGCTGATGGAAATAGAATAAACACACTCTCCGCAATAACATTCTAAAGAAAAATAAATACTTACACGAAAGGAATAAACAGTAAATCTAGTTATAAGAAATGAACAACAAAGTTATTTAATGGAAATGAACAGTGAAGCTTTATATCTGAGAAGCATAACAATACAAGTTACAGAGGAATAAATAATCTTGTTATGCTGGAAAGGAATGGAAATGTGGTTCAATCACAGCTTATGCAATAAAATGATTTCATAAAATATTGAAACAGTAAACTATAAAACAGGGAACTGTAAAGAAATTCGATTAAGGGAAATGAAAATTAAAGCAAACCATCACACGAATGGAATTGTAAAGTCATGGTACAAATAGCAAGTGGATCCACCAGGGCCGGGCCCTTTGCCGCTAGTGAAGCACTACCGAACTACTCCAGTATAAAATAATGGAACAGCAACCGAATTATATATTAATCATTTGTAAAGGATTCTACAGGCAATCACACTCTATTTTAACCAATGATGGTCGATGATCAAAGTGAAAACACCAAATGGAAAATCTGAGTAATGGCAATACATGCTCTCCTTTTATAATCAGAAAGAGGAGAAAGTAAATAGTAAATGTGATCCCTCATAACAAAATTGGATTGTTCCCAACAACTTGATCATCAATAAAATATATTTCCATCAATCATTCAACAGGAACAGGTATAATTTGGTATTGCAACTAGAAGAATTTGGAAAACGGCCACAGCAGCGAATCTGGGAAAAATGTCCTCAACGAACCTTTCGTTTCTCTCAATACAGGCCGAATTTGGGCAAACTATTCTTTGGATTAGTTAATTCGGTTCATTCTAGACAAAACCAATGTTTCAGATTTTCTAGATTCTTCTCCATTTGCCGAATATGTCCAATGAAAAACTGTCACTTCTTATTCGAGAGAATTTTTGAGTTGGCATATTTGATGATGAGCTGGAGATCAACTCTGCAATCTGGAAAATATCTTGGAGGCTAAAATGGTGAGTGATGTTACAACAAATTTATTGATAAATCATAATTGGTAAAATCATGCATAATCATCAATTTATTAAAAATAAAGGAGAAGAAATAATATTTATCCATAACAGCATAAATAATTATAAAATGGAATTATATGATAAACCATGGTAAATGACATGATAAATAATGGTAGAAATGGATGAAATAGGCATTAAAATGTGATAATAATAATGACAAACTAGCAGCCCAACAGTATGTAGGTGGATGTTTATGAGTTTTCAAGGTGGGCAGACTTGGCTTAGCAGGGGGATATAAAATAAGGTTTTTTACAGCATTCCACTTTGTGATGACCATACTACCAGCACTACAACCTATGTAAGCATCGATTGTTGCTAACCAAGGTCATACCATAATTAAAGGGTGTCCATCTAATCGACCTCTTGGGTTGATAACTATAAAATCGACTAGGTATTCCCATGAGTCAACAAAAACCATGATATCCTCTAAGGTTCCTTCTGGTTTAACAACTGAATGATCAACAAGTTCTAGCAAGGTGGTGGTCGGTTCTAGAGCTATGATACCAAGTGTTTTGCAGGTTTCTGTCGTGAGAATGTTAATGGTTGCACCGAAATCAACTAGTGTGTTTGGTAAAGAGCGGCCATACATTTGAACTGTGACTATGGGGTTCCCTGGATCTTCGTATTTTACTGGCATTTCCCTACCTAAAAGGAGATCAGATAAGATCCCGATGACATGTACAGTTGGTGAAGCTTTTGTTTTCCTCGCAGGCTTTTTTGCAGATAGCTCTTTAATTATTTTAGCATAAATAGGATTGTCTTGGATATTGTGGAGGAGAGGAATTTTAATGTATAAAATTTTAAGTTCTCCTAAGAGATCAAAGTCTCGATAAAAAATTGGTTTTGATGTTATTAATCTTTCAGGGAATGGAGGAGAAGTGATGATAATTTTTTCAGGATCTTGCTTCTCGAATGTGTCTTCTCCCAATTTTATTGATGTATTAGTCGTAATTGAGGATTTAGTTATGACAGGTGTTTCTCTCTCATATTATAGTTTATTTTTATTTTCCTTAGGGGTGATGATGTGTCCCGATCTTAGCCAAATTTCACTGCATTCCATCTGTTTTATTTCAACATCTAAATTTTCAACAATCTGTATTAGCTGAACCAATCTATTGTTAGGATTTGGATTTGGTTCAGTTGGCAGTTCGGGGTGCTTAAGAGGCTGAGGATTTTGCTGCAATGGATACGGAGCTAGTAAAGTTGGCTAAGTTTGAGGACCCATAACCATAGGTGGATTAGTTATTCCCAAGGGTCACTGCCAATTTGAGGACCATTTTTGATTTTATGATGTGGAGGCAACCCATTGGGATGGGTACGAATTTTTTTTCCAAAAAGGAGTAGAATTTGGTGAGCCAGTGTTGGAAAAGGTTGGCTTGGCCATGGAGACATAGGAAATGACTGGGATTTCCATGTGGAGAAAGGTGATTGGCTTTTCCATGCCGCTCCAGAATTATTTTGTTGATTAAATGATGGAAAATAAAAGAATAGAGAAGGATCTTGTGACATACCTGTGGGTCGGGCTTGCCACTGTTGACATTTTCCCATTAAGTATGTTGGTTTCATCTCTTCTTCCACTTCTTTAAAGACTTCCTTTAATCCAGGAAGTGATGGACACTACTCGGTGGCATGGTCCTTACTGCAGATGCCGCAAGTCTGGACCATGTCCAATAGTAATTCCCTTTGAATATGCTTCTTTCGACATCGTGGGTAGAAAAAAGAAAAATTCCATTCTACTATATCTTGCTTCTGTTTGGCTTGCAGGATGTCCAACTATGTTGTGAGGGTGCCCATGATATCGGTTTTGAAATCTTCTAAGATATTTCTGATTTCTGTCTGAGTTACGCTGCCACCAGAAACTTTGTTATTTCTGGCAGCAGTATCTCATCCAGTTGGTCTGACGCGCATACTCCCTCGAGAGCACCTGATACATAGTTGAATAATGTCCTCATAATTTTCCTGATAAATATCTCCTTTCCACATTAAATTTAATTTTTTTGTTCAGTCATCCTTAATTCATTTTATCAAAGTTACTTTTAAAACATCTTTAGATAATGCAGCATAAGGAGACCATTGTAAATTATATTGAAATCATTCAACATATTCTTCCAAAGTTTCATTATCTTTTGTAGTAATGTTAAAGATTTCATATTTCAGGTCTCTAGTTCTGCAGTAATATTGGTATTTAGTGAGAAAATATGTTTTTGTTTGATCCGAAGAGTTAATAGTTCCTCCACTAAGCCCCATAAACCATCACAGAGTTGCTCCCTTTAATGTAGAAGGGAAAAGTTTTAGCTTTTGTGGATCGATGGTATAATCATACCCCCTACATAAAACGTCAAATTCGAACAGGAAATCATTAGGATATTCTAAGGTTAAATTGTGGAACATAGGGATGCTTTGCAAAGGAATGGCTTTCATAGGAGCATTAGCAATTGGGTGGGCAATGGGATATTCCAACATTGATGTTTGTCCCTAAGGTTGATTTTGTGCCATATTATCAAATATGTGCCAATAACCTTCAGGAATCTCTTGGTCTGGAAAGTTGATTTGGGCAGGACTAGTAAAGATATTTGGAAGGGGTCTTACAACACTACCTTGATCTAGGATATCAAGTATCCGTTCTTCAACTGATATCTTAGGAGATCCAGGTTCTGGTGATTGTATATTTTCTCGTACAACACTACTAGTTTCTCCCTCTCCTTCTTGCAAATTGCACGAATTTTCCTCTTGTGAAGTGTCAGAATGCAAATTTTTTGTATCCTGAAAGCTCTGTTTAGACCCTTTGGTTTTGCTATGGGTCTCGGCGTGAGCAGTATATGGTGAGCCTGATACTTGACAGATTACAATATAGATTTTCTTGGAGGTGAACCAAGGTCCTACTGACGTCTGAGATTCTACTTTTCTTATGATTTCTTCCATAAAGGTCAAAATTCCAAGGGTCACCAACCCCTTCGGTTTGGTGTATTTGGGAGGTGGATTTGGATCTATTTCTACTTTTTTCTTCCTATTCATTCATAAAAAACATCTATTTCTTTCTACTCTATATGCATCTGCTGGAAAGGGGGCTTTGAGTAAGCATTTCACTTGCGGGCATGTAGGTTCTTACCTCTTGTTTTCAATACACAAGTCCTCCACAACAATAAATTCCAATTGAAAAAAATAAATCAATCTTTAACACTCTTCCCAACAACAACGCCGAAATGTTGGTGCAAAAAGGTGACTTACAAAAATCAATTCTAATGCCTACATTAATCATCAAACAAGGTTTCGTCTGTTTGTTTCAGGAGTGTTTGCATTGTTTATGCAGGCTAAAATCAGAAGCTATCTAGGAATAAATGATTCTAAATTGTTGCAATAAGTACTTTTCTAATTCTCTAAGTTCAATCCGAAATAATTCAAAATAAAACCTTAACGCAATTACAAACCATTAATCTTAATCTATCTTCAACTGATTTGTAGAGAAACCAAATCTAACTTATGAAATGCAGGAATCACACTCAAGGAATTACTGCTTAACGATTATCTATTGAAAAGGAGAAATTATAGAAATGAACAACAATCTAGTATTCACCCTTTTCACTAAAACTAACAATAACTGATCACTCAATATTTCCAATAACCTTACACAAAAGAAACATCAATCAATTGCAATTCTTGAACTAATCTGATAAATTCATTAAAGAATAACACACAGGCATAAAAGTAATAGAAGCTAAAATTTGACTCACATTAAAAGAAAATCATAAAGATCAATTCTAATAGTAGTTGAATTAACTATAATTCTATGAGATAGTAGAAATTAATAATTGCGAAAAGGAAAATAAAAAAATATGACACAAGAGAAGCAGTAGATCTCCTAGTGACTGGGCTCGGAGTCTGCAGAAGTCACTGCTGAAAGATACTTAGAATGTGATTACAAAGGAAACATTTTATTTCTCATTAAATTCAATAATAATGATACAACATCACCACAATGTAATTACTCTGTCTTCAATAATAATGTCAAAATGTAAATTACAGCTTCTGGGTTAAAATTCTCGTTTTATTTCAGATATTAGCCTTATAATCTAAAGGAAATCAAAGATATGAGAGTGAATCCTCAGGATCAGTATATCCTAAGGATTTCATAATTGTCAATCAGATTTCCTTATAAAATAAACTCAATCCTCCTAGTCTTCCGCTGGCTCATATGAGCAAGACATGGTCGTCTTTCCTTTTCTTGGCCACTCTTGTCCCATCGTTTGAACAACAATTGTTCCCTTAATATTCCTGAACACAAAAAGAAAGCGAAAGTTAGTTTTCATGCGAGAATCACACAATTTTTTGATAATTTGTCTTTTCTGGCTTTCACAATCTTTTCTTCTAGATTTATTCGAAAATGAAGATAAGTACATAAAATTCAATGATAAATCAAGCTAATATCAGGATAAAACATATCTTTTCCATGGCCCCATAGTGATATTTACCTAGGTAAAAAAGAAATAATTTTAATGTGAAAAGGTATATGCAAATCAATTTTTTTGTAAAACCATCAGTAAGTTATTGATGTTTCCTTTTCACTACCAAACATTTTCATAGTTCATATTGGCTACAAGGGCATATGTAAGCTATAATATAGGACACCTCTTCCACTATTATTGTTCATTTATGTATGATAAGTTATTGTGGATTATTATCAACTTTCCTAATAAATTTTTTATTCTTATGACTTCTCTTGAATCTAGATAATGTTATACAAGCTCTTGTTATGATTGATAGAATGATAAATGTTTTATTTAACTGGGACTTTCAACTGATTTTGATTGTCAAGAGAGTTCCATCCCTCAAATTCAAAGCCTATAGTACTATGAGGGATTACATGTTATGATTGAAAGTTTAGTTTAGTTTCTATAATTGAGACAAGTATTTCAATTAACTCAAAAATGGGGGCCTTGGCCTTACTACATGAAAATCCAATAAGGGCCTAACTACTTTTTCTGTACTTAGAAATTTCATTTATATGTAGGGAGGTGAATGTTCCAATAGTTCAATTTCCATGGAAATTTCTAAAATATACACTTTATAACACCAAACTTTTCACCTCATTTACTTGAGGTTCCATGGATCTATTTGTAATATAAATTTCAACATTATAACTTAATTTCAAGCTTCTTTTATCCAATAAAATCACTTGGAAAGCTCAAGAAACGAACATCAGAAATACTTAATTGAAGGATATAATATTCACAACATGTAGGGTGCAATCTCCTTCATCAACCAACTCTTACAATTAATTTATTTAAAGTAGATTTATTTCAACAAGAAATATGATTTCTAGTTTCTTCATAGCATGTTAAATCACATAACACATCAGGCAAGTTGTCTTGATAAATCAGCATATATAAATATCCATGAAACCACTCATAACATTGAAAACACAATTTTATTTTTCAAGTACACAATGAAAAACTTTAGACAGCAATGGAATAGTTAAAATTAAAGAATAATCGAAGAGACAATACAATACCTCTGCTCATTCCAAGATGGTACATGTCATTTCAACTCATGTAAGAAAGGACACTACAGTTGCCACCAAGCCACATATAAGGCATCCACTATCAACAAAAAACCCTAACCAATAGTACCACTTCCTAGCAAGGTTATCACCAAGTTGTTCTAGCCATAGAAAAGGTTGCACAACAAGATAGCATCACACTAGAATTTTCACCCTTCAATCTCTACACAAGTGTTCAAGGAGATTCACAAGCTCACCTAGCATCAAGTGCTTGATGTCTTCCATAGGTTTTCAAGTCGCAAACCCAAGGTCTTATCTACACTGAGACTCAACCCTTTCAGTCCAATTATTTACCTAATCCTTTCAATTCTTACATCACAGAAGGAGAAAGAGTATGATATAAGTAAAAAAAGAAGATATGAATGATCTCGTTACTAAAATTTTAAGACAAAGACACTTTCCTCCCTTTATACAAGATAGGAAATAGAGACCAACAATAGAAACTCGACTAAGTACATGAGTAAGCTAATCTAGGCCACTAGAGTATATCCACAAGAGGGGCGCTCCTCTCCAATTTTTCCACATGTATGGTGTTGCAAAGTGTTTTTAATCCAACACCTAAGTGGTGCACTCTATAAGTTAAGGCTCCACATATCAATCTCTTCTAATCACAAGTATTCCACCCCACAAAAAAACATCCATTTATTCTCCACATATTTTCATTGTGCTCACAACAACCTCCAGGTGGTACAACCTTGAACCAAGACAATTTCAAGCCAAGTGATCAACCTCCTAGATTGTGCCAAGTGGTCTTGATGCTCCTAGGACTAATATCACTTCCTCATACTGTCCAATTATCCTCCACAATATATCTCCACATCATATGCCTATAAAAATCCACATCATGTGCCAGAGCACCATCCTTCTCAACACATATTCCATGTAGAATATGCTAATCTAGAAAACGATGCTTCCTCTATAAGAAGTTCCATGTTTTCTAGCCCTATTTCTTTTCAGTATTTTTCTTTTTAGATTTGTGATTCTTTTGGCATTCAAATTTGTGAGGAAACACACCTATATACTTATTAAAGTGGCTATAAATTAGTTAAGAATACAACATACATTATTAATTATTTATAATTTAGATGTACATGTTGATGATTCATAGTGGGATGAGTTTAGTAATGATCTCTATGCACTACTAAAGTTCCTCAAGCATCACGGGAAACACATTCACAACGAGTGTTCATAGATAAAGTTGATGAAGATAACAATATTAAGGCTCTTATTGATTCCACTACATTGTATTGGAAGTGATGATACATCAGTGGGTTGTTCATAACGTCCTATCCAGTATGTTGCCCGAGGGAATAACTTGAGGGACCTATGGCTATCTTTGAAATGTAGTGCACAATATTTTTAAACTAATAAAATTTCACCTTCATGGAGCTAGCTTAGATTTGGATGGATAGTTTATGTCTAAATGAGTTCTATGATGGGTTAACAATGTGTGGTGTGAAATGGGGATAAAAACCCCACCACAAGGCTATCTGTGTCATAGATGTAGATTTCCAGGTATGCTAAGGTTTATCATGTCTCATAACTCTATAATCAAACTGTTCATTGAGAGCTTGTCTAATTCATTCGACATGGATTCTCCCTATGATATTTATTTTCTCTACGAAATTTCATCCAACATTTTCCAACAAAGAGGGATCCCAATTTTGACCTCAAAAGGGTGAAGCTACTAAATTTCATTCCCAAATAAATTCTTGTTTCTACTCCTGATTGTTCTTATGCATTTCCAAGCAGGGCAGTTGTAGTTTTGAGGCCTAACAAGTAAGTACTTTAAACCAAGCATATATTAATTGGAAACTCCATAACATAAAATGTAAAGTGTTGGGTGTTATTTTTTATGCATTTTTTCTTAGTTATTATTTCTTGATCCAAAAAAATTCTCATATAGAGTTGATTTTGACAAGGAATTTGAGGCGTTCACATAAATTGTTTCGTTGGTGAAATTCTACCTGAATTGTGTCCTTTATGCAAGGAAGTAATGAAATATGTTGTACTTAACAAAAAATATTGTTTCAATGTATATTGTGGAAAATGTGATATAGACCAGAGAATAAATTATAGATACATTGATATATTACTTCCTTGTCTAGCTTGTGTGATTATAATGGAATTATATTTTTTACTTAGAACACATTGATGGATGAGTGTCTAAAATTCTAAAATCCTTTCGATCTTTTTTAGGCATTAAGGACCATATCATACGAAAGTCCAGATGCATTTTTGGAGCAACAAATATTATTGCACATTTTGTATTTCCAAGTAAGACTCTTCATGATACCATAAATTGAATTTTTGAGATCATCATGAGCAGTGTATAAAATGTTGGATGCTTGCTACAAGTACAAGGTATATTAATAAACCGAAAAAGTATGCATGTGTACAAATTTATATTAGCTACCTACATGTGGCTATATAATCGCAAGAGTGTTTTCTGTTGCACATATGGTGTCATCCAAGTGTCCCAGGTCCAAAGTCCTATCTCTGTCTATTTAAAGATGTATAAAGGAGGCATGCACAACTACTTCAAGATCTGACATGCCAAATATGAAGGAATTTATCACTGAAATGAAGCCAGCTATTAACCGACCACAAAAATCATCAAAGAAAAGCCTCTCTACAAATGTATCTTCACCATGTTAAGTGACACATGATTCTATGAGCATAAAATATCCTTTATCATAGGAGAGTTCCCCAATGTTTGAGAAATAAGTTCAGAAAGTTTTTCCTATTGGGGAGCCATGACATAATTATTACTCGGAAGGTTTATTTGGTTGGTCCTTTTGGATTTCTAAATTTCTAGATTTCTTATAAATTAGGTATTTATCTGTAGCAGTGTTGCTCATCCACCTCAATCATTGCTTGTTTTCAACAAGAAAGAATCATAAGAAGCAAGCTCGACAAGTTTCTATCCGTAATTAATATTTATATTACTTTTCTCTTGGGAAATAGATGTTTTGGAAAGTGCAATTGGATGTTTCTTACCTTTGTATTCCCTATGCTCATTATAATTTACATTCTTTATTACAATCCAATGAATATATTTGGAAATGATTCTTGTTCAGTGATTTATCATTGTTACATCCAATGTGATGTAGTGGAGACCATCACAATATTTTGGAGCTAAAGGGTGTATGACGTTATATGATTCACCTACTACATATAATGCCGGTTTTCCTGGTGCATAGTGGGGATTGAATGCTTACATTATTTGTAATGGTGGAATCTCATACATGAGTTATGGACCAAGTCCTTTTGACATGAAATTTAATGGATAAATTATGCCAATGGATATGTATGGAATCTATGGATATATGTTAGGTTTTATCCCTCTTTCTCAAAGGTAATGTGTTTTGTTTATTTATATATGTCACTATGTATCAAATTATATCTTCCAATGTGTTGGGGTTCCTGTGTTTTGGCAGGTTTGGAAATACCAAAAGAAAAGACAACATCAAACCACTTTGGGACCTCGGGATATAGCCCCCCTAGGTCCAGAGAGGGATCTCTCTATAAAGGCAAAGCAATATATATCTTTGAAGTTCAATTTTAAGGTATTAGGCCAGTTAAGGAGCACAAGGGTTGTTTTTTTGTTCATTTTGTTTGTTCGGTTGTTGGGAAACATGAAAGAAGGGTTCAATGTCAGATTAAGAGTGAGAAAAGAAGGATTTTTGGCAATGGGGAGATAATTCAAAGAAAACTCAAGTCCATTGGGCAATGGGGTCATAAAAGGGTTTACTTGCAATTCAATATCCAAGGCTTTCAAATGGGCTAGTCATCTAAAACAGAGGATCTCTAAAGATGATAGTATGGGATGAAAAAATAAGGAAATGAAAGTGAATGACAAGGAAACCTTCCAAGGTTACCACTTAGGAGAAAATCTAGGGACACGGCATGCTTTAACCATCTATGATCAAACTCCTATGAGGATAACTCTTCAGAAAATAGAAAACATTAAAGATTGACACAAAGTGAAGCCTAAGATCACAGAAAGACTTTTAACTTTCAATGCTTTCGACATTCACCTTAAGGGATCTTAGAAAGGCTAACTATTGGAAAAGGACCCTAGTGAGACAGAACCAACTCTCAATCTCCTAGTATCTCAATTCTTTGAGATAAAACCAGACAAGAACATCTAAAAACAAAATCTAAATTCATTCATCAGTAAGCAGGGAGAACCAACTAATATACTGGTTAAATTATCTTGAATTTGTTCTGAGATCACATAATTAGCAAAAAACATCAAAGATAAGAAGAGCAGGAAGCATTAGGGTACTTTACAACAGTATATCCTGAGGTAGATTACTGATTCTTATTAGAGAAATGAAATATGAGGAATAACATAGGGAAAACATTGACAAAGATAGAACACATCACCACTAATTTAGATCAGGATCCAATGAACATGCTTGTCATATTAAAGAGCAACATTAGTCACATACATCATTTTCCAACAGCTTGATATCAGTCTGAAATCATCTCCCAGCCTATTTTACAACTAATACACACAGAACTCTA
The DNA here is from genome assembly GCA_034641835.2 of Pinus albicaulis. Lineage (NCBI taxonomy): Eukaryota > Viridiplantae > Streptophyta > Pinopsida > Pinales > Pinaceae > Pinus > Pinus albicaulis. The sequence continues at coordinate 1,482,833,597 of CM076582.1, forward strand.
TCTAAAAGAAACAACTTACAATCCACAGTTATCCAAACAATAACCTTTACAATATATTTTTCATGAGTTATTATAGCTGAAAGAGAGGCAGTAGAGGTAGATAGAATTTTAAATGAAACATTAAAGCAGAGAATGAAGAGTGCTCGAGGCCCATTCCATTTTAATATCCCTGCATTGACTTTCATTACTCTTTGGATGAGCTAGGGGTCTTTGACAGGCTGATAATAACTCCAAGTATGTCTCTTGAAGTACTTTCTAGCTGTTTTGTACTTTGTTTGTACTCTGGGACAGGTAAGGCATATAAATGACTTTTAGGCCTGCCATAATGTGTAACTAATGCTCTGGAAATATTAGGACTACTGTTAGGGTGGTGATCTTCTCAAGAACATTGATGGAGAATAAAAAACATTATGGGAACTCGTCCTTTCTTGGGAAAGAACATTCTATTGATGTGAAACACTGATATGGCTCATTTCATGTGCTTTAGGCCTTATTAGGCCTTCTGGATCATTCATAAGGTATTCAATCTATATATTCACCCTCTAAACACTATATTAAAGCATTTAATATTCAATAATGGGCTTTAAATCTCTTTAAACTGTCACTGATACTCTTTACCACTTCACTTATGTCTTGTCTGTGAATATACATGTTTCAATGGTGCTGGAAGGTTTGAAATAGAGTTAAAAACTCTGATTTGGATAAAAAAATGCTTTCAACCCTTTCTAGATGTCTCTCCTACTATCTCTGGCTCTAAAAAAATGGCATTCTGTGCCCTGTATCACCAGGACGGTGACTGTGTAGAAAGAATGGTTTTCACCGTTTGCAACCCTGAAAAAACCCAAAAAACATGTTAATAAAATCAATGGGAGTGGAGGAGGATTACTCTGGAGGCTCATGGAAGATGGAGAGAAACGATGAAAATAGTGGTAGCAGCGAAGAAACGGGTGAAAATCATGGTAGAATGGTGAAAAACTGAGTTGATGAAGGTTTGGTGTGAGGAGGGTTTTAGACCGTCCTATTAGACTGATAGATCGTGATCAATGCTCGAGATTAACTGGTGCAGATGTTCAAACAGAATTAGGTGGAAGAAAAGACTTTAATTTTAAAACACAAAGGTTTAGTTTTTGGGCGAATACAAAGGAAAAAGGTAAAAATGAATGAAATCGGGGCATGTGGTGGTGGGACCAAGAGGGCGGAGGAAGAGCGAATGTGGACCGTCGGATCAGTGGAGAAGATCAATGGTGGTTATAAAATTAGAGGGGTAATGGAAATATGTTATGGGCGTGATGTGATATCAGCGTTGACTGTTAGATCTTTAAAGATCAACGGTAGAGATTGCAGTGGTGGTTGACAGAACAAAAGTTCATTGCATCAGAAGATTTGAAATAACAAAGGAAAAGGTGATAATGGAAAGCTCTGATTGCGATTGCACAACGGGGTTAGTGCCTGGTCCTGGGTGCAGGTCATATGTGGAAAAGGGGCAAAGGGCTAGGCCAAAATGGGCTTAAGCCTGTTATAAGGTAAAAAGTGGGTTTTTAGGCCAAAAACAGAGTTTTTAAGGCTAAATGGTGGGTTCCGGTAAAGGGAAAGAGGGATTTTTAAACCAAATGAAGGGAGCCTTAAGGTTTAAAAGGGAAATTTGATGATTTAGAAGGATAAGGAGGGGCATTTGTGGGAATTTGTGAGGGGAAAAAAGGGGTGAAAATGGGGATTTTGAAGGGACAAATGGAGTAGATGGAAGCTTTTCCTTACAAAATTTATTTCATAAACAATGAAGCTTTTTCAATGGAAACAGTAGTGAGGGCTCTTTAAAGGATAAAAAACACATGGAGGCTTCAAGAATGATAGGTTTTCAAAGGAAATGTATCTCTTGAAGACTCAGAAACAAATTTAGCCACCTGTTTTCTATGTCAAAATCTTATAGGTGCTAACAGTGGCTCCACATGGGGATGGCATCTTCTTGAAGGTGTCAAGAACTTCAGAAATAATCTTTGGAAGTAGGCTAGATGCTTGATCTTTAACCATCTTTTTCTTCTTTGATCAGCTTCTAAAAACATGATGGATACTAAGTCAGCAGAAAATATCCTCCCAAACAATCTACCTACCCATCCTACAGTCCTAACATTTTTTCTTCAAGGTGCATTTAGACTTGCAGACCTTCTTCATCACTCATTTTTATTGAAGGCAGAAAAAAAAAACTAATATAATTCTACCTGTATTCCTCCATGAGACCAGATTAAACAGTTGGTCTCATAGCTTCTCTACCTATACTACTATCTCCTAGGATTAAACTGTCTCGCAGACTTCTTTCTCTACATTCTATAACAAAAATTTAAAAACAGTCAAACTAGGATTAGACTGTCTAGTTTGTTGTGGGTCCATGGCATAAAGATAGCTGCACATGAACTAAACTTTGAAATTGCAAACAAAATGTGAAGGTTTGAAATTGTGAAACTTTAGAGCATCCTTCTTTTTCTTGTGACTCAGATTTTGAGCTTGTTAGAGTCACTTTTCTTCCTCATTTCAGCTCTGGTTTTGATCATGTTAGAGCTTGTTTTTATTCCTTCCTTTGCTGATTCAGGTTTTGGGCATATTAGAACCAACATTTCCTTTTATTTGGCTCAGGTTTTGAGCTTGTTTAAGCCATTCTTTGGAACTTCATAGGTTCAAGTTTTGAGCTTGTCTGAACCTTTATTTCTCTCTTTTTTGAAACATTTTTTCTCTCTTTTTAAAACAAAATACAACAATGATATTTACAATGGAAGTGAAAAAATTAAACTGGAACTTAGCAGTAGTAATGCTTGAGCATCCTGCCATTTATAAGACCCCCAAACATATCTGTACCATCTAGTTCTTGTAGAAAAAAGGCATTTAGACCAATGGAGGATTGGATGATGTAAGGACCCTACCACAAACTGTCAAATTGACCATGCTTTCCCTTGTCCTCCCTCCTAGAGTCCCACTTAAGTACCTTGTCTCCAATTTTCAAGTCACAACCCTTTGTTCTCTTATCAAACAACTTTTTACTGTTTTCTTACACTTACTGAGCTCTGTTGTAGACTTCTTCTCTTGTCTATTGGAGATGTATAGTTTGATTGATCCTCCTTACCATGTTGTCTTCTTCTGACTGTATTTATTGGACCAATTTTACCACTGGTACCCCTAGGCTGGTGGGGAAAACTGCATCTGCTCCATAGACTAACTCATATGGGGACATTCCAATGGATTTCTTTGTCGTTAACCTGTCAGCCCATAAAGCATGCACTAACTTGTTATGCCATGATTTTTAATTCTCTTCAAATAGCTTTTTGATGATGGTCACCAAAATTTTATTTGATGATTCTGCTAACCCATTGCGCTGTGGGTAATAAGAAATAGAATGACCAAGTGCGATCTGATACCTGTGACAAAAATAAATCATCTTTTTGGAACCAAAAGCAGTAGCATTATCAGTGATAATCTTCCTAGGGCAGCCAAATCTAGATAGGATATGGTCTTCCAGGAACTTAATGATAATAGAATCTGTGGCATTCCTAGAAGGGATGGCCTCTATCCATTTTTTGAAATAGTCTGTGGCTGTGAGAATCCACTTGTGTTGGGAAGATGAAGCAGGATGGATCTCCCCTATGAAATCTAGGCCCCACTATTGAAAGGGAGCTTCGACAATGATTGGTTGTAATGGTAAAGGGAGGAGTTTTCTTTTTCCCTAAAAAATCTGGCACTTATGGCAGGCAACTATCATTTTGTGGATATCATGGAAAAGGGTGGGCCAGTAATAGCCAGCTCTAAGGATTTTGTTAGTGGTGGTTTTCCAGTTGAGATGGCCTCCACACTCTCCTGCATGGAATTCATGTTTGATCCTCTCTACATCAATTTCAGGCAGGCATTTAAGAAACAAACCATTTTCATTTTTCCAGTATAAACACTCATTTAAAATGCAATAATTTCTAGCTTTTAACTTTAGAAACCTTCCCTTAGTCTTTGATAAATCAGGAGGAGCATTAAGATTTGTAAGAAGATACAAAATTTCAGTGTACCAGGGAGAGTTTTGGAATTGTTTTTCAACAGTAGGAGTAGGTAATCCTTCATGTTCATCCAAAGCATCTACCATGTTTATGTCAAGGGCTTGCAAGTTATATTCAACCATTAATTGAGCTAAGCCTTGACCTTTGATAAACTTTGTGGGTTTTATTTCCAGATCATACTCTAGTATTACAACAATCCATTAGCTCTTCTTTCCATTTGGATCTTGGGACAGAATGTCTTTTACCACTATGTTAGGCATGTAGGAAATGATGTGAGAATGCAGAATATACACCCTGAAGTCTTTCAAGGCCTTTACTAAAGCATAAGCCCGTTTCTCCATTATGTTATATTTCAAGGGTGCATCCCTTAGTGCCTTGCTGAAAAAGGCAATAGGCTGCTCCTGTCCCTCTAGATTTTTCTGCAACAGGATAGCAGCCACTGTATGCTCAGAGGCAAAGGAGAATATAAGGAAATATTTTGAAAAATGAGGGCTGATTAGGACTGGTACCCGAGTGAGTGCATGTTTAACTAATTCAAAAGATTTTTTGGCCTCTTGAGTCCATTTAACTCCTATCTCTTTTTTCATCATGTGTTGTCATATCTATGAGGAGTTCTGCTAAGTTGGGAATAATCCTCCTCAAGAAGTTTATTTTCCCAATAAAGGACTGCAATTCGTTTATGTTTCTCGGGTGGCTAATCTGCAGTATTCCCTCAACTTTTTTTGGGTCTATTTTAAACCCCTTTTCTAATATAATATGGCCAAGAAGCTTACCTTATTGAAGGCCAAATATAGTCTTCTTGGGATTTAAATATAGCCCAAACCTTCTACATTTCTCAAATACCTTTCTTAGATGTTTAAGATGTTCTTCATCAGTTTTGGAGTAAATCGTTATGTCATCAAGATAAATTATGAGGAAGTGCCCTATTTCTTCTAAAAATACCATGTCCATAGCTCTTTGGAAGGTTGCACCAGCATTCATTAGTCCAAAAGGCATTTTCACATAAATGAAAGTGCCCCATGGAGTGGTGAAGGTTGTCTTAAGTTTATCTTCTCGGAGTACTAAGACCTGGTTATACCCTGAAAAGCCATCTAACAGGGAAATCCTCTTTGAGCCTACTACCCTTTGTAGGATTTGTTCCATTTTGGGTAAGGGGTAATTGTCCTTAAGTGAATCTTTGTTTAGGTTTCTAAAATAAATGCATAGTCTGATCTCTCCTATATTTTTCCTCACAGCTACAATGTTGGATACCCAATTGAAAAACCACACAGGCACTATGATTCCTGCCTCATACATTTTCTTGATTTCCTTTTCTACAAGAGGCAGTCATACAGGGTTAATTCGTCACAGTTTCTACCTGAAGGGTTTTTGGTTTTCTTTTAGTGGAATTTTGTGCTAGATGATCTCTGTATTGTAGGCTTTTAAGTCCTCATAGCTCCAGGAAAACACATCAACGTATTTCTTCTTGATGTGTGTTGGCAAGGATTTAGCTAATTTAATCATATTAGGCTTATCCTCGGTGCCTATATTGCATTCTTCAACATCTGATTCAGTGTGTTCTATAGTGGGCTTCTTTGCTACATCATTAAAATCAAAAAGGTCTTCAAGGGGTGCTAGTCCTCTGCGTATGTTTTTGTCTTTGGACTGCAGCACCTCTATGTCTTCTTTTTCTGCTTTCTTGTATTCTTCAGTTTGAGTTCCAAGTTCTTCAGTTAACATGTTTATTTGTGCATTATGGGTTGATTTTTCTTCATTAGGGGGCTCTTCATTCAGGCTATTTTCATCGGATTTAGAGTCTGAATCGGGAATTTCAAACTCATTCCTGCCAAGCGTGAAATCCTCTATCTTCTTGTCACCCTCAAAGACCTGCGAATACTTCTCATTATCTGGCATTGCAGGTCTATATTTTGTTTGAATAATGATCTGTTTGTCACTAGGTGATTTTTGATATGAACTAGCAATGCAAGCTAATCCATTTGCAATAATGTTCTGACTTGTAAGAACAAGCACAAGCTCACATTCTACAAAGTTTTTCAACAAATCCATGGCATCATTTCTGTATGCTCTCAATCTAGGATGCTTTGCAGTGTACTCTCCATTTACTTTCCTGATGACTAATTCAGAGTCTCCATGTACAACTATTCTGTGGGCTCCTAGTTTTTTCAATAGATTCAATCCAAGGATGAGAGCCTCATACTCTGCAATGTTGTTTGTACATTTAAATTCTAGTTTGAAGGAATGAATCTCAACATAGTTACTTTCAGTATTGTGCAAACACACCCTAGCTCTTGCATTCTTTCTAGTGCAAGACCCATCAAAGTTCATTCTCCACAAGGGATTGTTTTCAGACTTATTATCATTTTCATCCCTAATGCTGTGTTCACCATTATCTTGTATTATGGGGTCTGCACCGTGGTGTGTAGTGTTTTTTTCTTTAGGTTTTGCATGGAGTTTAGGGTGATGAGTAATCTGCAGATTGCGGTCTCAGTTTTGTTCACTCTGACTTTTTGATTCAGCACATTTTCCGAAGGTTTCTCCCTCGTTTCCCTCTATATCTAGAGTTGCCATTGTGTTAAGATCTGTGGGCTCTACTCCGTTGTTTAAATCTCTATCTTCTAGCTCCGGCTTATCTATAGATTCATCATTGTAAAGGATAAAAGAGTCAAGATCTGTATGGACAGAGTACAGAGGTGAATTTTTAGGTTTCTCATGGCTGCTAACCATAAACTTCATGTGTGCCTCCCTATATAATCTTCTAAGTTGGATAAATACAGGGATTGTGGCATATGTCATGTCCATCTGCATTGTACCTTATAGCTTAGCACGCCATGACCTTGATAAAAACATGCCATACTTAGGAGGCACATCTGCCACTACAACATCCATTACCATGCACTTGACTAGGATTTGGGTTAGGTTCACACAGAGATCTTTGATTTGGCCAAGGCACTTCACTCTGCTAGAGTCAAATGAATATAAATCCTTATAAGGTCTGGTTATCTCTAGGCCTAACTTCTTCATAATCACCTTTGGCATAAGGTTGTGTCAGGCCCCAGAATCATGCATGGCATTATGCAATATCTTGTCATGGATATTGAGGTTGATATAAAAAGGGGGTACAACTCCTTCCTGAAACTTCCCTTCAATTTTTGGGCCAAACAAGAGATTTGGTTGATCATCATTTAAATTGACAGTGTCACTATTTTCTCCTAAGTTTAAAGATTTCAAAATTTGACCTTTATATGCATCTTGTGTGGCCAAATTAGTGAGGGGAACTGAAATTTTGATTTTGGCTATCTCACTTTTCAAATTGAAAGGAGACTGATTCTTTGAAAGATTCAATTCTGTTTTATTGGCCACTAATTTATTGGCAGAATCAGCTTGCTGATTCTCACTATGTACAATGTTTGAAGCTGTTGTATCAGGAGCATTAGCTGCAATTCTAGTGCTGCTATTTTCTTGACTTGGTTTATCAATAGTTTGGATGTCTTTTTCTTTGCTTTTTCTAGAACTCTTAGCTGTTGATTTGTTGCTTTCAGAAGTCACTTTAGCAGTCTTTTCAGGTCTCTTCTTACTGCCGATTTTAGAGTTTTTCGGTTTAGGAGCATCTAGGCTTTTCTTGCTTCTGAGATCATATTGTTCTCTAACCTACATGATGGCATTTTCGAAGCCCAACCTATATTCCTCAGATTCTAACCATTCCTCATTCCAATGTGAGTATGAGGTCTGATAATCTTCTGTGGAAAAAGTGTGAATTGGGTTGTCTACTTCCACCATGTTTATTGTAGTTCCCTCTGACTCTTCTATTATTCCCTCATCCTCATCAAGGAAATTCTCTTGGAATGGGGGTATGACTTGTTGATCAGAGTCTCTTTGTCTATTTGGGTGATTGTTTCTCCGAAAGTTTTGGTTCTGGTTTTGATTTTGGTTTCTATTCTGATTAATGAGTTGGAAAACCATTTTCTCCATCATTTTTTCTAGCCTTTCCATGTTTTTGGCTAGATTTTCATATTTGGGATCAGATGTGGAAGCTGATGAGTCATCCCTATATGTTACCTTCTTTTCGGCCCTCACTCTAGCTCTTTTTTCAATCAAGTTTGCTTCTACACTTACTGCTCCTTTTTGCATATCTTCTAGAGTTGTATAATCTCTCTCCCTAAGATGGTAGGCCATGTTAGCATCAAATCCTTCAGGGTACTTCACTAAGGCCATTCCTTGGGGAGGTTTCATATGGGGTGGAAGAGCATTGTAGACACTGTTGAATCTGGTGGAATAATCATGGACACTCTCTCCCTGATTTCTTTTAAGGTTCTTATATTTTGCTAATATTTCTAGAGGGTTGATTTTGACCTCCCATTTGTTCATGAATGTTTGGTGCAAAGAGGGAAGGTCATTGATGCTATTAAGAGGTAATGATTTAAATCACTTTTTCACTTCTCCTCCTAAACTCTGAACAAGGATTCTCATATTAATAGTTTCCTCTTCAATTTCCATATAGTCAAAGGCATCTTCCATCCTATATACATGTTGTTGAGCTGTGGTAGACTCTTTTCTAGTGAAATGAGGGATTTTTGACTGATAATCATTGGGTAGTGGAGCCAAAGGCTGTGGTAACACCAAGGGAGCATACCATGCTGCCATGATGGTGTTTTGTGGAGGTAAAGGATTGGTTTGAGCAGCAGGTATATGGATGACAAAAATTCTAGCACCAGCAGCACACTGTTGAGATGAATTAGGGTCATAGAGGCCCAAGTTTTGAATGAAATGAATATTAGGAGGTGTTGATGGAGGGGTCTCTCTGTCCCTAATATGTTGACCACTATGAGATGGTGAAATTGGAGGCTCGAGGTCTATCTGATCTATAGCACTAAATGAATTAGTTCTTGGTAAATCACTTGCTAAGTCTAAGTCAAAAGAAGTATCGAATAGAGCTGCAAATGTTTCAGGTGCTAAATTAACTCTATGGATGGATATGATACTAGTTGTCTTTTTAGGGGTAGGAGACTTCCTAAGAATGCTCTCTGGATTGTCAACTATTTCAGGGGGATTTGGATTAGGATAAGCTCTAGTATGGATTTTCTTGAAGCTAGTATGTCTTTCTCCTTAACAAGAAGCTTAATCCTATGTGTTTCTTCTAATATGGATGATGTTGTAATGAAAATTGGTCTCCCAGTGGAGTCTTGTGAAAACAAAGATAATCAGTAGGCCTATTGATCACCAATGAAGTATTTTAATCATTAAGGAACTGTGGAGTTGCTAGGTGGAAGGTTTAGAATGTTTCAAGGAGATTTACTATCCACCGCAGTGATTAACTACCAATTTTAGGCTAATTTGGTCTTGTCCCCAGTGGAGTCGCCATTATGTTTGGGTTGCCATGTTTTGGCAGGTTCGGCAATACCAAAAGACAAGACAACATCAAACCACTTTGGGACCTCATGATCTAGCCCTCCTTGGTCCAGAGAGGGATCTCTCTATAAAGGAAAATAAATATATATCTTTGAAGTTCAATTCTAAGGTATTAGGCTAGTTAAGGAGCACAAGGGTTTTTTTTTTCTATTTGTTTTGTTTGTTTGGTTGTTGGGAAACATGAAATAAGGGTTCAATGTCAGAAGGAGAGTGAGAAAAGAAGGATTTTTGGCAATGGGGAGATAATTCAAAGAAAACTAAAGTGCATTGGGCAATGGGGTCATAAAAGGGTTTACTTACAATTCAATATCCAAGGCTTTCAAATGGGCTAGTCATCTAAAAAAAAGGATCTCTAAAGATGATAGTATGGGATGAAACAATAAGGAAATGAAAGCAAATGACAAGGAAACCTTCCAAGGTGACCACATAGGAGAAAATCTAGGGACAGGGCTTGCCTTAACTGTCTATGATCAAACTCCTATGAGGCTAACTCTTCAGACAATAGAAAACATTAAATATTGACACAAAGTGCAGCTTAAGATCAGAGAAAGACTTTTAACTTTCAATGCTTTCGACATTCACCTTAAGGGATATTAGAAAGGCTAACTGTTGGAAAAAGACCCTAGTGAGACAGAACCAACTCTAAATCTCCTAGTATCCCAATCCTTTCAGCTAAAGCCAGAAAAGAACATCTAAAAGAAAACTCTAAATTCATACATCAGTAAGTAGGGAGAACCAACTACTATGCTGCTTAAATTATCTTGAATTTTTTCTCAGATCACACAATTAGCAGAAAACATCAAAGATAAGAAGAGAAGGAAGCATTAGGGTACTTTACAATAGTATATCCTATGCTAGATTACTGATTCTTATCAGAGAAATGAAATATGAGGAATAACAGAGGGAAAACATTGACAAATATAGAACACATCACCACTGATTTAGACTAGGATCCAATGAACATGCTTGTCATATTAAAGAGAAACACCGGTCACATAAATCATTTTCCAATAGCTTGATATCAGTCTGAAATCATCTCCCAGCCTATTTTACAGCTAATACACATGAAACTCTATCTCAAAGAAACGGCTTACAATCCACAGTTATCCAAACAACAAACTTTACAATGTATTTTTCATCAGTTCTTATAGCTGAAAGAGAGGCAGTAGAGGTAGATAGAATTTTAAATGAAACATTAAAATAGAGGAAGTAGAGTGCTCGAGGCCCATTCTATTTTAATATCCTTGCATTGACTTTCAGTACTCTTTGGATGCGCTAGGGGTCTTCGACAGGCTGATAATAGCTCCAGATATGTCTCTTGAAGTTCTTTCTGGCTGTTTTGTACTATGTTTGTACTCTGGGACAAGTAAGGTGGATAAATGAATTTTAGGCCTGCCATACTGTGTAACTAATGCTCTGGAAATCTTAGGACTACTGTCGGGGTGGTGATCTTCTCAGGAACATTGATGGAGAATAAAAAACATTATGGGAACTCGTCCTTTCATGGGAAAGAACATTCTGCTGATGTGAAACACTAAAATGGCTCATTTCATGTGCTTTAGGCCTTATTAGGCCTTCTGGATCATTCATAAGGTCCTCAATCTGTATATTCTCCCTCTAAACACCGGATTAAAGAATTTAATCTTCAATAATGGACTTTAAATCTCTTTAAACTGTCACTGATACTCTTTGCCGCTTCACTTCTGTCTTGTCTATGAATACACAGGTTTCAATGGCACCAGAAGGTTTTAAACAGAGTTAATAACTCTGATTTGGATAAAAACATGCTTTGAACCCTTTCTGGATGTCTCTCCTACTATCTCTGGCTTTGAAAAAATGGCATTCTGTGCCCTGTATCACCATGACGATGACTATTTAGAAAAAAAAAATTTCACTGTCTGTAACCCTGCAAAAACCCAAAAAACATGTTAAGAAAATCAATAGGAGTGGAGGAGGATTTCTCTAGAGGCTCGTCAAATATGGAGAGAAACGATGAAAATAGTGGTAGTGGAAAAGAAACGGGTGAAAATCATGGCAGAATGGTGAAAAAATGAGTTGATGAAGGTTTGGTGCGAGGAGGGTTTTAGACCGTCCGATTAGACTGATAGATGGTGATCAATGGTCGAGATTCACTGGTGCAGATGTTCAGACTGAATTAGGCGGAAGAAAATACTTTAGTGTTAAAACACAAAGGTTTAGTGTTTGGGCGAATATAAAGGAAAAAGGTAAAAATGAATGAAATCGGGGCATCTGGTGGTGGGACCGAGAGGGCAGAGGAAGAGCAAATGTGGACCATCGGATCACTGGAGGAGATCAACGGTGGATATAGAATTGGAGGGGTAATGGAAAGATGTTATGGGCATGATGTGATATCAGCGCTAACCGTTAGATCTGTAAAGATCGACGGTGGAGATTGCAACGGAGGTTGACAGAACAAAAGTTCATCGCATCAGAAGATTTGAAATAACAAAGGAAAAGGTGATAATGGAAAGCTTCAATTATGATTGCGTGATAGGCTTAGTGCCTGGTCCTGGGCATAGGTCATATGTGGAAAATGGGCAAAGAGCTAGGCCGAAAGGGGCTTAAGCCTGTTATAAGGTAAAAAGTGGGTTTTTAGGCCAAAAATAGAGTTTTTAAGGCTAAATGGTGGGTTCCGGTGAAGGGAAAAAGGGATTTTTAAACCAAATGAAGGGAGCCTTAAGGTTTAAAAGGAAATTTGATGATTTAGAGGGCTAAGGATGGGAATTTTTGGGAATTTGTGAGGGGAAAAAAGGGGTGAAAATGGGGATTTTGAAGGGACAAATGGAGCAGATGGAAGCTTTTCCTGAGCAAATTTCTTTCACAAACAGTGTCGCTTTTTCAATGGAAATAGCAATGAGGGCTCTTTAAAGGATAAAAAACACATGGAGGCTTCAAGAATAATAGGTTTTCAAAGGAAATGTATCTCTTGAAGACTCAGAAACAAATTCAGCCACCTGTTTGCTATGTCAAAATCTTATATGTGGCTAACACAATTTATGATCATGATTACGATACCTAGCTCAGTCTTTTTGAGTGTCCCTGTGTTTCACTAGTTGAGTGAAGTGTAGTGATTGGGAGACTTGGCCAAACTCACCATAAATTGGTTACTTTGAAGACATTGTGAAACTAGTCATGCTCATTTCAAATGAACCTGTTTTACCAATATTAGGAATAGTTCTTGGAAGACTTGATCATAATTTAAGTTGTGTAATATTTAGTCAAGTTTTAGCTATAAAATAAAATTATGTACATGCCCAAAACAATAATAGAAATAACATCCCTAAATTAATTTTCGAAGCCAAATTTTATACCAAGTTTGTTTGTTGAATATTTTTTATTCTCATTCAAAGTCTTACTCTTAAATTTGTGGAGTCATTTAAATTTTGTACTAAATGAGTAAATTTGTAAATTTTAGAGAATATATGGATTTTGGTATAGATGATGCTCCATTTTTTAGTAAAGAGGAGTTTGAAGCTACTATGCAAGCCAAACAAAGGAGAAAAAATCTAGAATATGAGAAACCACACATGCGCAAGTAACAAAACTTTCACTTCTAGAAAATAAATGCATATTTAGGTTTTATGAGGAACCTAAGTTATTCATTTCAAATTTTCCTTTATTAAATTAAAGGAAATAGTTTTAGGATTGACTGTGGTTGAGAATTTGGTCCCCAAAATTTGTCGTCTAAGTAAAATAATTCTACATATTGGATACTAACTTGTCTCCTCGACCCTATCCTTACAGATGTTAGAACCCTTCTTTAACTCTGCCCGTGCACATGCAGAGCCTACTTTCCAAGATTCAATGAAAAATATTGAAGAAACCTTCCAAACCATTTTTGTTAAATGTATATGAAGGGTGAATTAAAATCTTGTTTTCCCAATGCTATGAAGTTAAAATTCATTAGATGGTACTATAAAACTAATTACCTTTGTAAGACTTTAAAATACCTTGAAAAAAAAAATTTCCTGTTGAGGAAAATGAAATTATATTTGATATTGTGGTAGGTTCCAGACAATGAATCTTTTTCATTAGTTTAATTACCGTAAAATTTTCCTTCCACCAAGGAATTCACAACCCATTCTTATGTATCACCACCAAGTTGTAGTTACAATCACATGTCATTTATTTAGATAACTAATCAAGCGAAATTATTTAATTTATTTAGGTTTCATCAGTAACTCCATGTAAAACCCTTTCTTTTTGGCTTAATACGTTATAGATTTTGGCTTACTTGATTTATTTTATTCTCCTCTTGATCTAATATGATGTTGATTTCTATTTTTATTATATGATACTGATTAAAAATAGATATAGATACTCGGTTTCATTTAAATTAGTTAACGATATGTCACAAACATGATCCACGCGAAGGGACAAACAAAGGATATTACACTCTGTTAGACTAATTCGAAATTATACCTTTTGAATTTTATGGTGTAATTTTGAAGGAGTCGATTGAATCCAAAATTGATCAAACTATGTTTATTTGAGTTAATAATATATGTTTGTTTAAATACTGGATCCAATTTTCCTGGATAAAATTGATCAAACTATGTTTATTTGAGTTAATAATATATGTTTGTTTAAATACTGGATCCAATTTTCCTAGATAGATTGTATTTTAGTTTGTGGGATAATTGATTTTCACTAAGCAATATTGATAAATTCATTTGCTGTGGAATTTCCTGGATGGATCATTGACCAAGGTGAGGTCAAGCTAATATTACTTGGGGTCTCTTTTGTGGAAATATTAATTATAGGTTTTCCTAGAAATAAATCAATATATTGTGCAAATATCATGGGCCCTCTTTGTCATAAAATGATAGCTAGGCTTGAATATATTAGAATAATGATATTATATTTAACTGATATGTGTAGGTTGAAGTCACTATTGATGGTTCATTGAAGGATTTTTAGATCATGTTTACTAAACACTCAAGTTGATCATTATGTTGAGTTGCAAAAAAGTCATAAATATAATTGTTAAGCATTAGAAGGTGGAGATTTCCCAATTGATGTTTTTTGGAAGGTAGATCACCCTTGCATACAATATTGAATGTCTAATCAGGAAAATTCCCATTTGGAGTTGCGTTGGAGGTAAATCATTCTCAGACAGTCTATTTTATGAAAATCTGAGTTCATTTGCAATGTTAAGAGATTCAATACTTTCGAATTTGAATTTTTGTATGAAGTTAGACTAAGATCCATGAGGAGTCACTCTCTGGGTAGATCATTCGGTTGTTTAGCAATTATTTTGGGTCTTATGAAATCTAAAAGTGTAATATCAAATGAATATAGCTAGATTGGAGATAGGCTGTGAATGGTGGCATTTAACTTTTGGACCTTAATATCTTCAATGTGATGATGAGCCTAGAACATTATGAACTTAACATGTGAACTATCAATATCCCTTGAGGTTTGATTCCAATAGCCAATATCCTTCATAGCCCGAGAGAGGGAGGCAATGGAAATCATCCCTTTGTTTGAGTGTCCATGGATAAGCACTATGCACATATTACCGAAGAAACCTTATCACTACCTCATCCTTTCTTCCATATATAAGTCAAGTTCAATTGAGTATTAATTCTTACTCCTAATAGTATTACATATATAATACCATCAGTTGTTAAAGCTTTCTTACCTACCAGACTTCTATCACTTATAGCTAGCCCTTATTGACTACTATCATGAATTCACTATATGTCTTTCACAAAAAGTTACACTTTGAACTTGTCTATATTTATATACATATGAACATAGTATTTAGAACTCTTAAGCTTTTCTGCCTTCTGCTTCTTAAGGACAAGTTATTTTCTTCATGACTAAATGAAGGTCGAGAAGGGAGGAGGCACTATAGTATCATATAAACTGTTGTAGATTGGACTACAAATACACTGGAATATCGTATCAAATATTGGAATATCAAACTATAATATGAAACGGGGTAACCACAACCCCATTTTCTAGCTTGACAGCCTGCAAATAATATTTATGGAATTATAAGCTAGCTATCTAGCCATACATTTATAATAATATAGTCGAGGTAAGCAACCAAACGTTGTGAACCAAATTGAACCCATTCTTATTTCAAACTTAAATTATTAACTAATTCATTAATTAATCGTCGAAAACTATTCTCATATAGCACTTAAGCGATTCACATTCGCAAAGGATAAGATTCCCTTAGACTCTTCAGAATAGGTTGGTATTGTGCGTGACATGAGAATAATTTTTAAGGATTGTAATAACTCCTCATATATTTCTTTAATGGGTGTTAGCTCAATTTTATGCAACCAACTCACAAAATAGAAGAAAAGATAGATCAATGACTTCAAAATTAAGCCTTTCTAGGGGAAACCTCCTTTACATTACATAAATGAACAATTATTCGATGATACAAATGATAAGACCTCCTTGGTGTATATAGGAGTCTAAGGGGTCATAATATAATCATGTCCTGCATAACAATAACAATTTTAGGACACAACAGTAACAATAGTGGGATTCTACGGGGCTCAATAACAACAATAGGGGGTTATACCAACAATAACAATAAGGGGAATACACTAGTATTATAGGGACCTAACATTCCCCTCTCCTTAAAAAAAGTGTTTTCCTCAAAACTTGAGTAGTTTTGGATGCTTTTGTATAAAATTATCATCCTCCCATGTGGAATCTTCAATGGGTAAGTTCTTCCACTTAATTAAATACTATGAAATTAAGTGATTTTGTAGCTATCTATTTTTTTTTCCATGACTAGTTCAAGCTAAAATATGATTTTTCCTTCTTCACCAAGTTCTGGATACATTGTTTGAACTGGGAGATTTTCATTGATAACCTTCTTTAAGAATGAAACATGGAAAATTGGGTGTACTCAGGAAGATCTAGGTGACTCCAATTTATATGTCATAATACCAATATTTTCCAACACCTTGTAAGGACAATACTACCTGGGTGATAATATATTATGCTTCTTATCTTGCTTGAGGGACATTTGTTTGTATTGTTATAGCAGTAAAAAGACCCAGTGGCCTACATCAAAAAATATTTCACTATGGTGATGATCTGCTTGTTATTTCATTTGATTCTCCGCCAGAGTGATGTTATCCTTAAAGTGTTGGATAAATTGTTGTTGATGCTCGATGTGATCATCCACTGCTTGAATCTTAGAATTTTCTCTTAAAGATGAAATTATGGATTTTGGATGAAATCCATAAAAGTGCCATAAATGGGATCATTTTTGCTGCAGTATGGAAGGAAATGTTATACCACCATTGAGCTATAGGTAACCACCTGACCCAATTTTTTTGTTTATTATATACAAAATAATGAATATATCCTTTCAAAAATTTGTTCACTATCTCAATTTTCTTGTTAGATTGAGGATGATAAAATGAGTTATGATATAATTAAGTACTAATACAAGAGAATAATTTCATCCAAAAATTTCTATTTAATATGGGATATTTGTCACTAAAAATAATCTTTGGTTTTCCATGTAGTTTTTGAACTATTTCGATAAATGTAGTAGCAAGTGTACTAGATTTAAAAGGGCGAGATAATGCAAAAAAATGTGCATACATGGTAACTCTATCAACTACCACCATTATGACAGTATTTCCTTCATACTTCGGTAAACCTATGATAAAATACATTGAGATCTCCTCCCAATGCTGACTTCGAAAGGATAAATGTTGTAACATAATCAAGGTCTTAATTGTCTCAACTTTATTTTGTTGGAAAACCAATCATTCTGCCACAACATTTTGAATATCATATTTAAGTCCATTCGAAAAAAAAAATCCTTCTTGACCCTATGGTAAGTTTCTAAAAAACCTAAGTGGCCTCCTAAGGGGGATGTGTGCAATTCCAAAAGAATCTTTTACTTGACTTGGGAGTTCTTAAAAATATATAAGCAATCTTTGTACCATAATGAATCATTTTTCCATCTATATGTATCATATGTACTCAGATGTTGCTGAAAATTTTGAATGGGTATCCACACCTCTTTTTCATTCTTCTAGTAATGCCTTCTTTCAGTTATCCAATCAGCTTGGATAAGAGAAATGGCACAAATAAATGCTTCCACATCTTCAGCCTTTCTTGAGAGTATATCTGCAACAACATTTTGATTCCTTTTTTTGTATATGATTTCAAATTCATAACCCAAAAACTTTTTGACCCTTTTGTGTTTCTCTTTTGAAGATAATATTTGTTCCAAAAAGTGTTTAAGACTAGCAGGATATGCTTTACCTTGAAGTTTATTCCCATTAGCTAAGGCTTTCATTGCTTTAGTGCATGCAGTATTGACAACATTTCCTTTGATTGGATGAATTTCAAGAGCAATGGGTCTTCCTTCTTGCATTAAACTAGCACCAATTCCATTTCCTCAGGTATTACATTCCACAATAAAGGTTTTTGTGAAGTCTAGCGTACCTAAGGTCAGTGCTTGACACATTTCCCCTTTAATATGTTCAACGACCTTAGTTTCTTATGGATTCTAAGAATATGCATCTTTCTCTGGTAATGTTATTAGAGGTGCTACTATTCTCCCATACTTTTTAAAAAACCTGTGATAATACCCTGTAAAATTGAGAAATCCTCGAAGATTCTTTATGGTTGTGGGTATTTTCCATTCTTTAATGGCTTTAATTTTGTTAGGGTCTACCTTAAGACACTCATGAGATACAATATGACCCAAATGTTCCA
Source organism: Pinus albicaulis (assembly GCA_034641835.2). Taxonomy (NCBI): domain Eukaryota; kingdom Viridiplantae; phylum Streptophyta; class Pinopsida; order Pinales; family Pinaceae; genus Pinus; species Pinus albicaulis. Next base: position 1,482,851,764 of record CM076582.1, read on the forward strand.
CCTCCTATACTCCAAAGAAACATTTTTAGGTTTTTTCATATAATTGTTTCTCCTCCAATAGTTTGACCATCCTCTCAACATGTTGAACATGATCCTTCCAAGACTTGTTGTAGATTACTATATCATCAAAAAATACTAACAAGTATTTTCTAAGGAAGGGTTTGGAAATGGAATTTATCAAACCTTGAAATGTGGAAGGTGAATTAGTAAGGCAAAAAGGCATGAAAAAAATTTCATAATGACCCTCATGAGTTATAAATTTTTTTTTCAAAATGTCTTCATCCTTCATTATAATTTGATGATATCCTGAATGAATATCCTGATTGGTGAAATTTAACTGCTCCATGTAATTCATCCAACAATTCATCAATGAAAGTAATGGGAAATTCATCTTTAATAGTGAGATTTTTGATCTCCCTATAATCCATACACATACGCCATGATCCATCCTTCTTGTGCACCAATACTATTGGAGCAAATAAATAACTTCGACTAGGTTGAATTATACTAGCCTCTAGTATTTATGCAACCATACATTCAATTTGAATCTTTTGTGAATAATGATATTTGTAAGATATAATGTTTGGAGGAACACTTCCTAGAATCAAATGAATAGCATGATCATGATTATGAATAGTTTGGAATACTTTTGGAGTATCAAATACCTTGGAATAATTGCCCAATATTTTTTGGAGAACTGGAGAAATAAATTATTTCTATGTTTGAACCTATAGTGAGCATAATTGTGAAACAACACCTAGTTCTTATTTCTTCAGAATCTTTTTCATGCCATTAGAGTTTATTATATTTCTCAATTTCCATGGGATGCCCCTTAATTCGACTTCCTTTCCTTCCCAAAAAAATTTCAAGAAAAGTTCTCGAAAATTAAGAGATATCATCCCCAAACATTGTAACCATTGGACTACTAGTACAACATCAACACCACCCATTGGAATGCAAATAATTGGACTATTAAATAAATATTTCACCATGTTTAGCTTGATATCATGGAAATCTATAGATAAATTTATAGTTCCTCCAATGGAAAATTTTAAGGGCTAATAATCGCAAGTGGGCTAATTTTTCATTTTTTTTTTTTCTAAAAATGATATTCGCTTATATCAAATTTTCCAAAGAATGATTCTCCCAAATTTTATAGTATACAACTATTGTACCTTAAAAACTGCCAAAATTCTATATAGAGACTATATAAAACTATTATACATTTGAAAATTTTTACAAATATATCATGAAACATTTTACACAATTCATATTATTCACTAGTGAGATTCGCCAAGGTTTCTAAACATGAAGATAATGTCCATCCTTAAAATTTTCCCTGGGTCACTTCCTCCATTTACAACCATCACTTGATACTATGGTGTTGGATATATGAATCAATTCAATTCCTTTGCTATATTACAATGAATAAAATTATGGGTACTACCTAAATAAATCAACACTATTTATTTTTTCTCCTTGATATATCCTTCTACCTTAAGAATTTTAGGAATGGTAATTCATGCCAATGAATTACAAGATATGGTAGGATTAATTTATTATATATTCGGTGTTTTTTTTTGGTGTATGCCCTCCTCTTTTGATGTTTCTTTTACCTTTTCTTCCTTCTATTCACAATATATGTAGAAAAATTTATTCTCAATGCACTTATGGCCTTTAATTTATTTTCTATCACAATTGTAACAAATCCCTTTTTCTCTTTTTTCCTCCAATTATTGTGGCATACACATTTTAGGATGTGGAAGGATAGTAGAAACAAGGTTTCCATATTTATAGTTGTGAGTGGTATACTTTCTTGTTGTCATAATTTTTCTTTCAACTTTTCTTTCCACCCTGAATGCCTCTCTCCAATGAATCAGGTTCCCAAAGGTGAACCTCACATTGAATTTTATACTTCAAATTCCCTATGAAGACATCAATCCTATGCTCCTATGAAATATTCTTTACCCCAATATTCAATTTTTGGAAGTCCTCAATGTGTTGCACCATTGAACCCTTTTGTTTGAGATTTTTCAATTGGCTAAAGAAGGAGTTTCTCTTTCTACCCTCATAATGTGCTATCATTTCCTCCATAAAATTTGACCAAGTGAAAAGTAGTTTACAAGAAAAAATCCATCGATATCATACAATGTGATTGGGTTCTAAATATAAAGATGCAATTACTACCTTTTGTGTGTGTTGAACATCATGGAGATCAAAATATTGATCCATCTGTATTATCCATGTTACCGAATCCTTGCCATTAAACTTCCTCATGAATGTGGTGGGTCTTAAGCCCGACATTAGAGTCTCTAAAATCATAATTCATATTCATTTTTTTCTCCTCATGAGTTACATGGAATAGATTTTCTCCATTAGGAAACATTTCCTGTAGAAACTTTGTCAAACATTCCTTCAAGCCTTCCATGTATTTTTTAAACCATTCATGTTGTATTTTATTTCTACGTTTAAACCATCTATGTCACCTTTTAATGCATCCATGTATCCTTTTAATTCATCCATTGCCAATTTTAATTTAGACATGTCTTGCTTTAGTTCATCTTTGGTTTCTCTTTGTAAGAGAAAATTTTTGTTGCACTTGGTCCCATAATTTTGATATATCATGTTGCAATTCTTCCTCTTCATTAGTCATAGTAGAGATTTCTGAGGGCTTAATGGGTGTAGAGATATTTTTATTTTTGGGGGGAATTTTAGAACCAAATACTGATATCTATACTTTAATATCCCTTTTGAATCACTTCAAACTGATTTCTTGAACAAAACTTATACAAAATTTAAAAAATACACACCTTTTTCTTGCTTTTTTGGAGGTCAATATTGAAGTTCTTGTATCTCTGTAAGTTCATATCTCCAAGGTCTGAAATTTCATATTATGGTATCCCTATTAGTATTCTTTTCAACCCTACAAGTCAGTCTGAGATTGGACTATTTAAGGAATAGTTATGCCCTATCTCCCACGATGGTCTGGCTATAAAATGGTTCAGTAGAGTGAACTTGTACGGAGTGCCACACATCACTTTTTGACCTTCTTCCATTAAATTAATGCATGAAAAAATTAATTTTGTGCACTTTGAGTCAATTTTTATGAAATTAAAATACAATCCTTGAAGAGAAAGTTATTATTATTTTCCCTAGGTGAGTTGCTTGAGATGAAATTCTAGATCTTGCAAAAACCCTAACTTCTATGGATTGTATCACCGAAAATATAGAAAAAAAATATATCTAAAATTCATACACAATGTTCATCAATATTTTTTCTCCACGTGGTTGCAAATTCAGCTTCTAAAGCCTCTTAGAAAAACGTTATAGAAAATATGCAAAGATTAAATGTTTGAAAAAGTGAAACCCTAGAATCCAAAGCTCTGATACCCAATGTCGTTCAACCAAATCACAAAATAGAAGGAAATATAGATCAACGAGTTAAAAAATAACCTATTTGAGAAGAAAAACTCCTTTACATTACATAAATAAACAATTCTTCGATGATACAAATGATAAGACCTCCTTGGTATATATTGGATATTGGGAAAAATACTGAGCCGGGGGGGTGGGGTGAATTAGTATTTACAAGAATCATAATCTTTTACTTTTATTTTACTGATTTATATAAACGAATTTAATTAGACCAACTAGCGTATGTATGTGGCTATCTTAAATGAAACTTGTGTATGCCCAAATAAATTAATTTTCAGATAAATATTTAGAAACATTAGTTAGCCCAGTTCATCAATTATGCATCAAACATTTAAGCAGTAAACATGTGAAGTAATAACAGAATAAATCATCACACAAGGGCATCACACATGAACAACAAGATTTAAGGTGGAAACCCAAGTTGGGAGAAAAAAATTGATGTTGTAGTCTCTGTCTTCAATATTTATTATATAGAAAACTTCTTACAATGTTGTGTTAATGTAGACTCATGTCACTACGCAGGCACTCACCTGCAGAAGGTTGCAACCTTATCTCATTCTCCAGATGCTACTGGAAGGGAGCTCCAACCCCCTAATCACATTTATCAACCACTAATGGAAGGGAGCTACAACCCCCTGAAATGATCACCAACTTCTACTGGCAAGAAGCATCAACTTCCACACTGAAGGCTTCAACCCTTAGAATCACTGTAGACCGCGTTTCATAAATTTTCACACTGGATCCAACAGCTTTAACATAATACTATTTGTAGATCAACACTAATATTTGTCAACTAATAAATAGAACACTGTAACCAGATCACAGCATTAAACCCAGACATACGTATTAATATGAAGAATCAATTCCAACCTTGATCATTCATAAAAATAATTGTATACACTACTTTACTTACTGCAACATGCATGTACATGCACTTTCCTGTGGACGAACCTGCGTATAGATCTTTATATACTAAAATTATGAATCTGACTAGACTCAGAATAGATCATATACATTCAGGCATACTTTGTCAGATTTATAATACCCTTATTCAATTAGCAACATCCATCATATTCAATCCTGCAGTCATTAATCATGTTTATACATAATTAACTAGCAACATAAACAATATTCAAACAATCCAGATCTACATGAAGACTTCATTTTCAGACAACAGAAATATAGCAGAAATGATACCCTATTTTTCTTCAGCAATATTCAGAAAAAAAAACCCTAACTTCCATACGCGCTTTTTTTTAAACGAGCCCATGTGTATATGCGCTTTAATCGTGACGAACGAGCGTATAGATCTGTAAATATGCAGGACTGTGTAACACTTCAAATCAATAGACTTACTCATATCATACCCTTCACTTCAGCAAACATGCCCTAGATCACAGATCTAAACATCTCACACACAGATCAAGAAAATACATAGTCATTTCAGGTCTAGAGATCCTAATCCATCATTGTATTCATAAGTGCATCATTATTTCAGATCTATCAATAAATTGTAACCCATTCCATGAAGATATACTTTAGAGTGAAGTATTCAATGAATACCCATACACTTGCACCTCTTTGCACTATGATCTCCACCTCCTTATATAGTTTGAGAATTTACGAATACCATGAGCCAAAACCATACAAGTTTTGATGGTATTCTTGGATGGGATCAAATAATCATTAATGTGCTCAATATTGTGGGCTAATACCATGGTAAAGACCCTTGGTATCATAAAATGAGTGCGTAAATACATACATGACTTTGCTTCATTGTACCCACGTGTATACGCAACTTTTCTTCACCAAAACTGTGTATACACTAATTCTGGATGTATACTTGGGTTTCCTTCATCAAACATGCATTTACATCTTGAAATTTTACCTTTATAATTCCTATGCTGCTCACTAGAATTCATTTCTATGTCACATCTTAACTGATCTGTAGATACATCGATTTTACATCTTTCACAAGTAGGTCGCTATCAAAAGGAAAGTCATCAAGTAGGTTTCCAGCAAGGACAACATAACAACATATTACATCATAATTCCAACAATCTACCCCTTTGGACTTGACGGAAAACATGATTTTTCTTGATCACCACAACTTGTAGATACCTGATAGATATATCAATCATAAGCATTATTCAACAACCAAGTTACTCTCCCCCTTTTACACTAATAGAAAAGGGCGAACCGATACAAGAATGTTGAGATCTACACTTCACTATATGGATCATACTCCCCTTGAACACAAGTTCGAGCTTGAAAACAAATTTGCAAGACTATTAACCTTTCCTATCACCAAGGAAACATACATACATTAATTACCTAACCAAGTGGGGTTACATATTTGACTCAACTGCCCAACCAAGTGGGATTTACATTATTGACTCAAGAACCCAACCAAGTGGGTTTACAATTTTGAAAAAGTCCATACATGAGTGAAATTGACAATTTTTACATCATAGGTCTCAATATGACCCTTACATCAAATTTCATATATGAAATTTATAACCAAAACCAAAGGAACTCAAGGGAGAGATCATAATTTAGCGACCAACATAATTCCAACAATGCATTATTCTTAGCAATGCTAATGCTCCCCGTAAACCTGTGCATCCTGAACATTTTCAACAACCAATTCATCAAAACATCTTCATCAAGAAGATAAATATCAAGGAAAGGAAATGTAAGTTGAACACCAGAACCACATATTGTACCCATCAACACCTGGCAAACAGAGCCAAACCATATATGTCAGCAACATGTCGAAGACTATTATGAAGGTTGACCCAAAAATTTTATGAGAAAAGGATCCATACACGATTGTATAGAGAGAAACTTGCGTATATACGTGACTATGCTTCATCAAACCTACGTACCAAATTTAATCTTATGAAATCAAACAAATCAGATCAGTGAGGTAGAGACAACTCCTAGCTTTAGTATGAGATATTCAAATGCTTCTCTGGGAAGAGGTTTAGTAAATATGTCAAAAACTTGTTCTTTGGAGGGAACATACTCCAATTTAGCCTTTTTCTCAAGCAAATGTTCTCATAAAAAATGATACTTGATATGAATGTGTTTGGTTTTGGAATGCATAACAGGATTTTTCGAGATACTGATGGCACCTATATTATCACATAAGATGGAGATTGGAGGAGAACATTTAATTTGAATATCTTATAATGTATGCATCATCCAAAGCGGTTGTGTGCAACATGATGAAGCATCCACTTATTTTTCTTCTGTTGTAGATAAGGAAGTGGAAATTTTTGTCTTGTTGAACCGATATACTAATCAGGGCCCCATATAAAATGCACCACCACTAGCACTTTTCTGGTCATCAACATTTCCAGCCTAGTCCGCATCTATGTAAGCATGAAGAGTAAGATCAAGATTCCTGGGATACCATAGAACAAAATTTTGAGATCCTTGTAGGTATTTGAATATTATTTTTATGGCCTGAAGATCTGACTCCTTTCGATTGGCTTAGAATCATCGAACAATCCCAACTACATGCATGATATCTAGTCTAGTCCCTATTAGATAAAATCATAGATCTATAGTCTAGTTGGTTTACCATGGGAAAATCATCATGAGAACCAAGGTTACATCCGGTCACCATTGGAGTACTCACAGGTTTGCAGTCTTCTATCCCACACTTCTTCAGGATCTATTTGAGATATTTTTCTTGTGAGAGAAACACGCCATCTTTCGCTTGTTTCAGTTGTAAGCCAAGAAAATATGTTAGTTCCCCAAGTAAAGTAATTTCAACTTCTTGTTGCCTAAAAGAAGCAAATTTTTGACTCATGGATTCTTCATTACTTCTAAAAATTATGTCATTAACATAAACAACAATAATTAATAGTTTATCATTCTCAGTTTTTGTGTATAATTTATTGTCTGCGGATCGTTTTGTGAAACCTTGTTATATTGTCTACGGATCGTTTTGTGAAACCTTGTTATTGAAGATATTTGTCAAGACGATAGTACCATGCCTGTTGGGCTTGTTTTAGACCATATAGGGCCTTTTTAAGTTTGCAAATAAGTTTTTCATTATTTCCCATAATGAATCTTTCTCGTTGTTATATATAAAATTCTTCTTCCATATCACCACTAAGGAAATCATATTTCACATCCATTTGATAAAACTTGAATTGTTGAAAACATGAAAATGCAATAAACATTCTTATGGCTTCAAGACTAGATATTGGTGCAAATGTTTCTTCAAGGTATATACTTTCTTGTTGAGCATACCCTTTACAAACAAGTCTAGCTTTGTTTCTAATGACATCTCCATTTTCATTTAACTTGTTTTTGAATTTCCACTTTGTTCCAATTACATTTATCATGAGGTCTTGGAATCAATTTCCAAGTATTATTCTTTTCAATTTGATCAAGTTCTTCATTCTTGCTACAAAAAACTGTCTTTTTATGCCATATTGTTCACAGAAATCAAATAATTCATCTGATATGTATTCTCCTCCTCGATCAGATCTAATATGTTTGATTTTTAGATCTAGTTCATTTTCAACTAAAGCTTTTAAGACCTTCAATTTTTCAAATGATTCATCTTTATGTTTCAATAAACCAATACAACACATTCTAAAAAAGTCATCAATGAATAAGATATAGTATTGTTCTCCACGAGGTGACTTTTTCCTTAGAGGTGCACATAAATCAGTATGTATAAGCTCAAGAGGCTTACTTGTTGATCTTTCTTTGGCATTAAATTGAACCTTAGTTTTCTTACCAAATTGGCATGATTTTCATATGGTACTTTCGGTAAGTGATGTTGGGTAGATCATGAACAACTTTGAGCCCGCTTGATTTTCTTATTTGATAAAAACTCAGATGTCCCAATATTTTGTGTGATAACTAGTTTTATGTAGATTTACCTAGATAAAATTTCTCTTCGCCACCTTTCAACATATACAGTTTGCTTGGTGTTCTTATTTCTTTTATTATGGTCTTTCGAGTGTCAAGTTCACGAACCACACACTCTTTTGATCGAAATAATACTTCATTTCCTTGATCACACATTTGACTAGCACTCAAAAAGTTAAGCTTTAATTCATCAACATACATAACATTGTTATCTTTAACATTTTCTTTTAGAAAAATAGATCCTTTACCCTTAAAGGTTGGAGGAGAGTCATTTCCAAAACTAACATTTTTTTCCTTCTCTAATGCATTCTATGAAATACGTTTATCTTTGTCACATGTCATATGTTTTGAACATCCACTATCAATGTATCATTGATTTTCTTCTCCTTCTGCAAATAAATTTATGCCGAAACTTTAAAACTGCAATTCCTTCCTTTTCCATACCTTGGAACTTGTGGATATTTTTTCATTTGGCTAAAGTTCGCTCCTCCATTCATATTCTTCATGTCCAAAGTTATTGCAAAATTAACATTCAATTTTGTCTTGACGAGGAGAATTTTTTTATAAGTTTCCTTCTTTATTCCTGTCTCATTTCTTTTCTTTCTTGCTTCTATGGTCATGATGGTTTTGTATGCAACACATTGAGCAACTTTGTGACCAAAATTATGACATGAGAAACATTTTCCATTAAAGAAGAAATTTCTGCAATCATAGAACCTTCTAGTGTTGTTTACATTTTGACTGATATTTCTATTATTGTCCATCCTTGGATTTGAATGATCATGCTTTAACTGGACATTGTCTATGTTCTTCCTTGCTGATGGATCTATTGAAACTACAACTGGATATTGGTAACTGCCTTCAACTATTGCCCAAACAACTGCTCCAAGAGACTCAATATAAGATCTTGTTCTTGTCTTCTAGAAGATTAAATTGTTTCCGTTGTAGAGTGGTGGTCTGATAGATGTTGTTCCATCTTTATTTCTCATCTCAAATAATCTTCCTTCTAATGATTAAGCTTCTTCAGAAGGACCTACTCTGATTCCAATTGTTGGGAAAAATACTGAGAGTGGGGTAGTGAATCAGTATTTACAAGAATCACAATATTTTACTTTTCTTTTATTGATTTCTATACGAAACTTTGATTAGCCCAACTAGCGTATGTACGCGGCTATATTAAATGAAAATTGTGTATAACCAAATAACTTAATGTTCAGATAAATATTCAGAAACATAACTTAGCCCAGTTCATCAGTTATGCATCAAACATTTAAGCAGTAAACATGTACAGTAATAACAGAATAAATCATCACACAAGGGCATCACACACGAACACCAAGATTTAAGGTGGAAACCAAAGTCGGGAGAAAACTACCGCTACTGACATCTTTGTCTTCAATATTTATTATATATAAAATTTCTTACAATGTTGTACTAATGCAGACTCATGTCAGTACATAGGCACCCACCTATAGAAGGCTGCAAGCTTCTCTCGTTCTCCAGTTGCTACTGGAAGGGAAATCCAACCCCCTGATCTCATTTATCAGCCACTACTAGAAGGGATCTACAACCCCCTGAACTAATTACCAACTTCTATTGGAAGGAAGCTTCAACTTCCACACTTAAGGCTTCAACCCTCAGAGCCACTATAGACCACGTTTCATAAATTTTCACATTGGATCCAACAACTTCAACACAACACTATTTTTAGATCAACACTAATAGCCATCAACCAATAAACAAAACACTCTAACTATATCACAGCATTAAACCCATACATTTGTATTAACATGAAGAATGAAATTCAACTTTGATCATTCATAAAACCAATTGTATACGCTACTTTACTTACTGCAACCTGCGTGTATACGCACTTTCCTATGGACGAACCTGCTTATAGATCTTTATATCCTGAAATTAGGAATCTAACCAGACTCAAAATAGATGAGAGTCATTAAAGCATACTTTTTCGTATTTACAAAACCCTTATTTTGTCAGCAACATCCATCATATTCAATCACCCAGTCACTGATCATATTTATACATAATCAAATAGTAGCATAAACAGTATTCAAAAAATCCAAATCTACATGAAGACTTCATTGACAGACAATAGAAATATATTAGAAATGATCATATATTTTCTTCAGCGATCTTCAGAAAAAAACCCTAACCTCCATACACACTTTTGCTGAAAAGAACCCGCATGTATACACGCTTTCACCATGACGAACCAGTGTATAGATCTGCAAATATTCAGGAATACATAATGCTTCAGATCAACAAACTTACTTAGATCATACCCTTCACTTCAACAAACATATTCTATATCACAGATCTAAACATCTCACAAACAGATCAAGAAAATACATAATCATTTCATGTCTAGAGATCCCAATCCATCATTGTATTCATAGGTGCATCATTATTTCAGATCTAACAATAAACTATAACCCATTCCATGCAGATATAATTCATAGTGAAGTATTCAATCAATACCCGTACACTTGCACCTCTTTGCACTATGATCTTTACCTCCTTATATAGTTTGAGCCTTTATCAATACCATGAGACAAAACCATGCAAGTGTTAATGGAATCCTTGGATGGGATCAAATAACCGTTAATACGCTCAATATTGTGGGCTAATACCATGGTAAAGACCCTTGGTATCATAAATTGAGTGTGTAAATACATACACGACTTTGCATCATTGTAACTACGTGTATACACAACTTTTCTTCACCAAAACTACATATACACTACTTCTGGATGTATACCCAGATTGCCTTCATCAAACCTGTGAGCATACGTGCGTTCCCTTCATCATAATTGTGTATACATCTTGAAATTTTACCTTTATCATTCCTTTGTCACTTATTGGAATTCCTTTCTCTGTCACATCTGAACTAACCAATAGATACATCAATTTTACATATTTCACAAATAGGTTGCTATCAAAAGGAAACTCATCGAGTAGGTTGCCATCAAGGACAACATAACAACATATTACGTCATAATGCCAACATAAGAGTCTAAGGGGTCACAATATAATCACAACCTACATAACAATAATAATGTAAGGGCACAACAATAACAATAGTGGGCTTCTATGGGGTAAACCAATAACAACAAGGAGGATACATGGGAACAAAAATAACAATAGGGGGCTACAGTGACAATAAAAATAAGGGGAATACAATAGTATTGTGGGGACCCAACACTTCATTGAAGAGCACTGGCCTTATCAGCATGAGGTTGGTGGTTCGATTCCATTGTTCCCTAACATGAATTAATAAATGATGTTATAGTTTATTTTAAATTAAGTAATTTTTATATTTATATATTTCTATGGTGAGATATATTTCTAGTTTCATTGTCTTATATTGCTTGTAAAGGGACAAAAGACATATTGTCTCTATAAAGGTAATATACCTTTAATTCAAACTATTCTATGTGAAGAGACAAAAATGAGATTGTATCATGAGTGACAATCACACTCGTGTTATCTATTGTTTTTATAGAGACAATTTTTCAAGACAATAATTTGAGACACTCGCTTAAAAGCAATATTGAATAAAATGCACATATTTTTTTTCAATTTAAGACAATTGACCCAAAAATATCTCAAATATTTTCTTAAAACCTCTCTATGTTATAATGTGTAGATAAAAAATAGACATGAAATTTACATACCAAAATAATCTATACAAATATATCTTAGTCGATATGAAATATGAAAAGAATTAATATATATCTCTTTGTATCATTCACATATATTCTTTGTACACATGCAGTTAAGAAAAAGATAATATTATTTATTTTTCTTACTTCACATAGTTGTTGAATAAGGATTGGAAAACCACTATTTTGTTCTAAAGTAAAAGTCTTCCTTACAAAAAAAAATTATTTCATCACCAGGAAATTTATTTCATCATATAGATACATCAATTTTACATATTTCACAAATAGGTTGCTATCAAAAGGAAACTCATCGAGTAGGTTTCCATCAAGGACAACATAACAACATATTACATCATAATGCCAACATAGGAGTCTAAGGGGTCACAATATAATCAAAGCCTACATAACAATAATAATGTAAGGGCACAACAATAACAATAGTGGGCTTCTATGTGGTAAACCAATAACAACAAGGAGGATACATGAGAACAAAAATAACAATAGGGGGTACACTAACAATAGCAATAAGGGGAATACACTAATATTGTAGGGACCCAACACTTCATGGAAGAGCACCGGCCTTATCAACACGAGGTTGGTGGTTTGAATCGATTGCTCCCTAACATGAATTAATAAATGATATTATAGCTTCTTTTAAATTAAGTAATTTTTATATTTATTTATTTCTATGGTGAGATATATTTCTAGTTTCGTTGTTTTATATTGCTTGTCAAGAGACAAAAGACATATTGTCTCTGTAAAGGTAATATACCTTCAATCCAAACTATTCTATGTGAAAAGACAGAAATGAAATTGTATCATAAGAGACAATGACACTTGTGTTATATATTGTTTTTATAGAAACAATTTTTCAAGATAATAATTTGAGACACTCGCTTAAAGGCAATATTTAAGACAATGCACATTTTTTTTTCAATTTAAGACAATTGACCCAAAAAATGTCTCAAATATTTTCTTAAAACCCTCTCTATGTTATAATAGACATGAAATTTAAATATCAAAATAATTTATACAAATATATCTTAGTTCATATGAAATATGAAAAGAATTAATATCTATCTGTTTGTACCATTCACATATATTCTTTGTACACATGCAATTAAAAAAGATAATATTAGTTATTTTTCTTACTTCACATAGTTGTTGAATGAGGAAGGATTGGAAAACCACTATTTTGTTTTAAAGTAAAAGTCTTCCTTACAAAAAATAAATATTTCATCACCAAAGAATGCAAGAAAAAACTAATGTTTTGTATTATATAAAGTGTACAAGGTGGTATAGTGTAACTATATTCAAAAGATAAATAATATGTAAATTTGGTTTAAGAGCATTAAGATTCAAGGAAGAAATTATTATATTATTTATTAAATAGGCATAATCATAAAGTCTTAAACATCTCATATTTTAGGTAGAAATATTGGGTAGTAATTAGAGTCTTTAAATTCCCACAATGTCAAATTATTTCCATAGCGTCCCTTAATTTCAATTTTCAACGGCATACAATGAGATGTAAGATGAGGTAGCTTGCCTTTATCGTGCTCCAATTTTTTGAAACTGTCCACCTCCTTTACATTTTGATTTACATGGCCAAAAAAATAGTACAAGTGCTTAGGTTGTTTGTTTTTTAAACGTTAGGCATTAGAATTTGATTGACATACTCTTAAAGGAGAAAAAAAGTAGGCTAATAGTTTAGGTTCTTTGTTGCTTCTTGCTTAAGAGTACAAGTTCGATTTGTTATTATACCTGCCGAGGTAGGTATATAGCGATCGCTAGGTTGCTGACAGCATATTAATTGCATTGATTTATTTTTTATTTCATTACTTTAATCAGGGATGTTAAAGTTTTTGATGAATTAAGCATTACGATGTGGGATGTTAAAGATTGAGATTGAGAAATCAAACTAAGCTTTTATTTCAGCTTCACTTTCCATTACCATATTAACTTTAATTTGAGCTATCATATCCTAAATTATCCTAAATTTTATTTTGAGACCAACTTCTAAATATCACATGTTAAAATTTATAGTAAAGTTTATTTTTACATCAACAACAACCGAGATACAATATTAAATTCAGCAAAATCACGCTATACCAGTCAACCAATGGACAATGGTTAATATTTATTCCGTAGGTATGCCGTCCGCAACGCATGGACTTGTTTATATTGATCATGTGCTCTATAAATCTATTAGACAAGGGTTCCGTTGACATTATGCATCTATGTCTTAGTTTCTTAAAGTTTTCAATTTTTATTTTTTTTATTTCTATTATTTAGTTTAAATGAACTCACATTTTTTTAATTTTCTCTATGCGCCGCTTAAGTTTGCATTTTTTTTATTTTCTTACTATTAATTATTCAAATTAAAATTAGTTGTGTATTAATCATAAATTACAAATCAACACCAAATTTTATTGATTGAGTTTAGAAACCAAAGTTAAGGTGGATGGGTGAGTAGAATTTTCTAAATTCAATTTATTTTATATTGTAATTTTGTTTTTTATTAATAAAATTATCAACAATATTTTAGATGAAAGAAAATGTAATATATATATCACATTAAAATATATATCATATAAATAGTACTTGTAAATTAATATCCATTTTGTCATATAAATTAAAATAATGGTTACATAATCATATTTAAATTTAATTAATAAGCCGATAGAAATGTAATATTTACAATATAAAAATATTTTTAATCATGAATATTTACCATGGATATTGTTAACTTCTAAATAGGTTTTTTTACAATACCAAGGCCTAACAACCACAAGAGAAAGATAGAAGGAGGGAGAGAGAGAGAGGAGGGAAGAAAGTAATAATACAATGGGCTAATACCATGGTTTATCAATAACATGGGCCATATATGCTTCTGACTATTGTGTTATGGATCTGGGCTTTTAATTATTTTTTTACAATACCATGGACCAATACCATGGCTAATCAATACCACATGCCCAAAAACCATAACCTATTTCCAAATCAAAATATTTTACAAATACTTTATTTTAATTTAATTTTATAAAAAAATTCAAATAAATCTAAAAGCAAAAAGTTTAGAATTACTTTTTAGGTATATCTAAACCCTTCATTGTCACATCTACTAAAAATATTCCCATAGAGATTAAATCAAGGTTTTAATAAATTAAAAATGAGCACACACACACACACACACACACACACACACACACACACACATATATATATATGAAATATATATACTATAAATAATATTATAAAGAACCAAGATAGATGCATTTTAGCTAAGGATCCAAGCAAAGAGAGAAAACTAAGTGACTAACAATGATAGAAGAAAGATAGTGCATGATTCTTTTAAGTTCTTTATTATTATATTTTGTTTGACATGATTGATCCAAAATATAGGTTTAATATTTTGCAACCTATTATGTTTGTTTTTAAAATTTAGATACTTTCTTAAATACAATATAACGGGGTCATATTTAAAAGAGAGAGTGAGATGGAGGGGTAATGGAGTGGGGGAGAGAGACATATAGGTGGTAGAGTAAGGGAGATAGAGGAAGGAAGAGAAAGAGGAGGGAGGATAGAGGAGGAGAGAGGGAGGGAGAGAGAGAGAGATGGATTTGGAGGTGGGAGAGAGGGAGGGAAGAACAAAAACATAGAGATACAGAGGTGGAGAGATAGAGGGAGTGATAAGGGAGATATGAAGATGGAATGAGGGAGAGACGAGACAAGGGAAGGGGGAGAAAATGAAAGGATAGAGATAGGGAAAGAAGGAAAAGAGAGAGGTGGGGAGACATAGATATGGAGGGGGCGAGAGCGAGATAGTGATAGAGTTGGAGGGTGGAGAGAGCAAGTGTGTGTGATGGGGGAGGGAGATATAGAGGGAGGTGGGAGAGAAATGGCGAGAGATGAAGGAAGAGAGAGGGGACTTTAGAGAGAGGAGAGAGAGAAGGGGAGAGAGAGATGGATTTGGAAGGGGAAAAGAGAGGGAGGGAAGAACAAATACATTGAGAGATAAAGGTGGACAGAGAGAGGGAGTGATAAGGGAGAGAGGAGATGAGGGAAGGGAGAGAAAATGAGAGGATAGACAGTGGGAAATAAGCAGAAGAGATAGATAGGGAGGCGTAGATATGGAGTGGGGAGATAGGGGTGGAGAGAGAAGGAGAGAGAGAGGGATATAGTGACAGAGCTGGAGGGCGGAGAGAGAGAGTGTGTGTGATGGGGAGGAGAGACAGAGGGAGGTGAGAGAGAGAGGACTTGATAGAGAGGAGAACGAGATGGAGTTGGAAGGGGAATAAACACATAAAGAGAGAAAGGTGGAGAGGGAGAGGGAGTTACAAAGGAGATATGGAGAGATGATGAGGTAGAGAATAGAGCAAGAGGAAATGGAGAGAGAGAGAGAGAGAGAGAGAGAGAGAGAGAGAGAGAAGTGGAAGAGAAAGAGACAAGGGGAAGAGAGGGAGAGAGAGGATGGGAAGAGAGAGATGTGGAGGAAGAGGGAGGGATATAGAGAAAGTGTGTATGTTTTTGGGTTGAGAAGGAGATAAAAGGGGATATAGAGATAAATATGGAGGTAAGAGAGGGGGCATAAGAGAGAGGCAAAGAAATGGAGGGAGGATGAGATATATGTATGGAAAGGGAAGGGGAAGAGAGAGAGAGAGAGAGAGAGAGAGGGATAGAGAGAGAGGGAGACGAAGAGGGAGGTAGAGGAAGAGGGAGGGAGAGAGAGAGAGAGAGAGAGAGAGAGAGAGAGAGAGAGAGAGATGGATAAAGCATGTGTATGTTTGGGGGATGAGATAGAGATATAGATAGAGGGGGTAGAGAGAGAGGGAGAGAGAGAGAGAGAGAGAGAGAGAGAGAGAGAGAGAGAAGGGGAAGAGATAAAGAGGGATAGGTAGAGGGCGAGATATATAGATAGAGAGATATGGTGAGAGAGAGTGTATGTGGATTGATATAGAGAGATAAAGAAGGACAGACATAGGGAGATAGAGATATATATGGAGGGGGAAAGAGCGAATAAGAGAGAGACAAAGAAATGGAGGGAGGAAGAGAGATAGAAATGTGTTTAGGTCATCCAAGTGGATATTGGTGTCCATTGTCCTATTCCCTTTGGACCCCCACCATTGCTTCTTTTGGTTTTTCAGTTTCCTTAATTGTAGCACAATTTACTATTTTTGGCATTTTTTTTATTCCTGAACTTCCAGAGCCGTTTTGAGGCCCTAAAAAACTTATTTTTGGAAAATAACCTTTGGTGAATGCTAGTCTCTAATTTTAAATTTAGTATCATCACTTATAGTCCTCAAATAGATATTTCTAATGAGGTATCATGTGTGTCAAATGAAAATCGTATGCCAAAGTTACGACCCGGGGAAATTGATGTAACAATTTACCCGAACGGGGCCCATAGTTTGACGTTTCATCTCCTACAGTTAGGTTCTTGTATGTTTAAGGTTTTCCATTGTTTCTAAATAATAAATTGGTCTTTGAGACTCATTGTAACACAGTTCAGTGACATGTAGCCACCATTTCCATTCTGTTTGTAAGCATATTTCAGTTATGTGATATTAATGAAATGAAGTATTATTTATTTTGCATCTGTATGTTTATGTGTATTTTTTTATTTTATTGTATTCCTGCATAATTTTGGATGAGTTAGGAAGCAATTGTCCCCATTGTATTTTGTTCCTCCATGAGATGAGGAAACTTCTGGTGAACTTGGTCCTTAGTGAGCCACTTACCTTGGTAAAGGAGTTGGTTTGTTTTGACAACTCAATATAGATGGATCCTCCTCTTGCAGGTGTTCTTGATTTGTGTGTCCAGGATCCAATCATTTGTTCCATGCAGTCTGTGTTGAACTCTGTTGGTGTGAGTTGTTCTCCCAAGTCGAATGTGTCTAGTAGAGGTGGAAAGTAGGGTTGAAGTTGGTTGGCATTGAACATTGGGTGTAGACCAAGGAATGGTGGAATACTGATCTTGAAAGCATTGTCGCCTACAACCTTGGTGATGGTGTATGGCCCATATCAAAGTAGGCGAAGCTTGCGGTGGGGTCCAATGAGGTGTTACTTCTAAAAAATGTAGCCACACTTTGTCGCCCACGTGGAATTTGTGTGGAACCTGATTCTGATCATGTCGTTGCTTGTTATTAACATTGACTCTGTCCAATATGTCATGAACCTATTGGCATATGTGCTGAATGTGCTCAATGAATTTTTTTTCCTTGTTATTTTCAGACTGTACATGAGCTTAATCAGCATGAATAGCCACAAATGGTATGGATACTTCAATGCGACATAGTGGCTGGAATCCCAAGCCCACTTGAAAAGGTCTATGGCCAATTGAGCTATGGAGAGCTTGGTTATAACTTTGTTTTACATAGGTGATACTCTAATCCCATGTGTGTGGATGATTTGAGTTTTACATGTGTAGAATGTGTAGGATCGTCATGTTGACGACCTTTTTCTAGCCATCAGTTTCAGGGTGGAAAGATATGGACTTGGTGAGTTTGGTGTCCAACATCGACAAGAGGTTGGAACAAAATATACTAAGGATCCTGTTGCCCTGATATGAGATGATAGATTTCCAGATCCCAAATTGTACCCACACTCATTTAAAGAAGAGTTTAGTAGTGGCTTCTGCTATGATATTCTTCTTGCAAGCCGCCATAATGGACATCTTCAAGAATTTGTCGACGACCACGAAAACACAGTCGTTTCCATGCTTAGTAAAAGGAAGGCTCGATATGTAATCCATGGATATGGATTCTCAAGGTCAACTTGGGGTATGAAGTTGCTTCTTAACGGTTTATTTGGAAAGGGCGTAGGAAATGTAGGATCTGATGTATGTCTCGACATCCTGTCAAAGGTTCAGCCAATACAAATACTTCTATAGTACTACCACTATTTTCTCAACCCCGAAATTCCCTACGACCTGACTGCAGTGTGCTTCCCAAATCATATTGGCATGCTTGCTTGAAGGAACACAAAGGTGTCCCCAGTGACATAGCAATGCATCTTGGAGGTGAAATTTTTGACTTGCTTATCCTCCAAGAGCATGTTGTATGTGTGGCTGAATTCTTGATCACTCTTGTAGAGAAGCGACCAATTAGAAGTCTCTTGCCGACAAGAGTTGAGCACAGTGGTTGATCAGGTGCTCAGTATTTAGCTCAAAATCAAAAGTTTCCAAAATTACTCAAAACTAGGATGACAATGTAGAGCTCATCACTAGGATTCCAACGCAACTCGTTTCATCAAAATTCGTGTTTGTATGAGTAAGGTTACAGGTATGGCTTGATGTCTGTTTACTCAAACAGCTAAAAAAAGTTGGAAATTGGACAAGTTGCTGACATGGAAGCACAGTCAGCAAAAAGAAATCTTCTAGAATATTCTTCAGGTTTCAACCAATGAGGTTGTGACAAGTGGCATTTTCTAATTCACTGGTTTCGTTTATGTGGGTGAAATTATCCTAATGCTTCTAAGGTGCAATTGTATTTTTTTATTTAATTATGATTTAATATTATATATATATATATATGTATATAATATATAATATAATATATTATATGTTTAAAACATATTATATATATTATATATATTAAATATTGTATTATATTTAAATTTAAATTGAATCAAACCATACATAGTCTGTATTTTAAATATTCATAATCCGCATTATTCAACATAGTTCAAAATATCAAATTCCAAGTCCGTTGGATCTGCTTATTTAAATGTGAAAATTCTATTTAAAATCATGGTTCGATGGAATATTCAATGGTTTGTTGATATAATATATTATATGCCAAAAGCATTGGAGTATGGGGGTGAGATCAGGTTTAAACCCCGGACCTCCACCCCACAAAGCCACCCTCTTAGCAATATGACATGGCACAATCACTTGTTAAACCTTCCAAAAAACATGTGTTTATTCCATACGCGGTGGGTCTTGCAGAGTGCGGAGGGGCTAGCCTACAATCAACCCCTCCACCATTTGACCAAATCAACATGACCAATGCCAGGGCTAAATACTAAGCGCACTTAGCATAGGATTTAATTAATCCAACTACAGTTAACGGTTAATTAAGTGCAGATTAGACTAGCGATATTTTTTTGTGGAGCGCACCAAATGTGGCAGATTTCTAAATTTAGCCATGCTAACTTGCGGAACTTCTAGTTTTAGTGGAGGAAAACTAGGGAAATTTGTTTTTTCCATAATGGAGGCAATATTCAACCATTTTTGGAAGATGAATAGTCAATTTTAGATGATTTTTTCATTCTAGAGACAATGGTATAGGTTAAAGTCTGAAATCGACTTCTACATGTGATTTTGCTAGAGGGAAGTTCAAGGGAGCCTGGGCCACTAGGATGGAGGTCAAGTCTAGACCAGCGAGAGTCAGTTTTCAGTAATTGGACAGTCAATTTTAGAGGATTTGTATACTATGAAGACAATAGAATAGATTTCAGGAGAAATTTATAAATGTACGTAGTACTTTTTCCAAATTTAATCTAATACAAGAGGCCCAAGCTATGGAGCTAGACCAAGGAGATGTACCCCAGGAGGGGTGAATTCCTTCATAAAAAACGTGTGTTGATGGAATTGTTTATGTTTTATTGTACATGTTTATGCAGCTATTTATTTCTTACTTGCATTGTATATTTTTCATTAAATACAACATAAAACACAAGACAATTTCCTGTTTTGACATTCACCTGCATCAAAGAAACTAAAGCACCATAAGCAAACAAGAATCAAATAAATTATAATTATGAACTTGTAATTAGCACAAAAAAACTAACATATCAGGTTCATATCAAGTGGTATTAGAGCATCATGTTGCTTAAGGTTATTTTCTTGCTTTGCTAGAGTTTGTGAAAAATATTTTTAACGGTTGCAATTTTGTGATGCTTACAAGGTTAAGATTGTAGAGAGGAGAAGGGAAGTTATTGGTAGCTAGTCCTGAGGTTAGGACAAGAAGGAATAAAGCTGAGAAAGTATCATCTTCATCGAATATTCCACTCAAAGCTTCACTTGAATAACCTCAAGTTCCATCTCCATCAATTGATATTTAAGAGTTACAAATTGCACAAGAAGCTGAAGTGATTGAAGAGGTAGAAGCTACATAGGTTGAGCTTGAATCCTTAGCCATTATATTAGGCTATGAAGAGACTCATGAACATTATAAATAAGAGGATGTTAAGGGAGACTTCAAAGAGATGCAAATAATGGTTAAAATTATGTTTGAAGCATTCATTGAAGAAACAAAAGGAGGAGATTCTAAGTTCCCACATGGAGAAGGCACTGCAAATGATAAGAAGGATGAAGAGAAGAGTTCAAAGAGAAGTGGAGGAAAGACACCTCCATCCCCACCATCTTCATCATCCTCATAATTCCCATCTGCATCATCTTCTACTTCCACCACAAAATCCACCCACACCCACACTCACTCAAAAGCCACAAGAGTAAAAACTCCATTACTCAAATTGGACATAATGTTTGAGCTACCCATGTACAATGGAGAGGTAAATGAAGATAAGTTGAAAATTAGATACGTCAATTGGAGGTGTGTTTCATAATTCAAAACATTCATGAAAATGACATAAAGATCCAGTTGGCTTCATTGACACTAGAAGGAGTAGCACTAGTCTGGTGGGAAGAAAAGACTCAAGAGGAAATGTGAATCCATGGTAAGATATCCATTTTGTGGGTTGAGTTTATTTCTTCCATTAAAAGACAATTTTATCCATTAGCCTACATGAAAATATCTATTATGAGTTGGAAAATATTTAGGCAACTCAAGGATCAAACAGTTCAAGAGTATACCTAGGATTTTAGAAAGAGAGGTTTGTTATTAGAAGTAAACCTGAATTCACAAGATACACTCTTGAAATATATTGGAGGTTTACATTCCTACTTGAAGCATTCTATTCTTATGTTTAACCCAAGAAATTTCGACGAAGTTTGTGTGCAAGCCATACACTTAGAGGCAAGGGGAAAATAAGGCATAGAGAAGAAAGAGGAATGTGAGGGTAAAGGGAAAAGAAATAGTTCTGTTAAAAAAGAGAACAAAAAACTCACATGCAAGAACTGTTCAAATAATGGCCATGATGAATACCACAGTTGGCAACTTCATCTAGAATTGAAACCAAACAAACTGAAAGAGAAAGAGAAGGGAAAAAATGTTTCTATAGCTGAAAAATACTTAGGGTCAGATTCAGGAGATGAGACAAAAATTACAGCCATGGGTTTGAAAGTTAAACATGTTGCAAGCACTATGTAATGTTCCCAATTTTAGCCTCAAGCTAAAATGGAACACTATAGTTGCATATTTTCATTTTGTTCAATAAAAGTGGGTAAAGTGACCCATTCATGTAATAAACAGGAATAAAATCTCTTACAATGTGAAAAGGGATCATCATGGAGCTGGATTTCACACCCTCATGTGTGAAAAAGGTTAAAATGAAAATGGACAAGGCCTAATTGACCAAGTCAAACTGTGTTGGCATGAGTTGGAAAGCACTAAATGGGACAACGCAGTTTTAGTGGAGGAATATTCCACGGGGGAGGAAAATTATAGAGGAAGGAAGGAGGAGAATTCATTGTTTTTAAAAGAGAGACAAGGCAACCCATTGAGATAGTCTTAGATCATTTGATTATTTGTCTAGTGAGACAAATTCCTGCCTCTTGCTGTTCAGCAGAGCTGCAATGCCCTCGGGCAGGAGGGAGTCATGTTTAGGATTTCCTCTCCTTCTTGAGTAGCTCATGAAGGATTGCACTCATCCTCCATATTCCATCATTCAGGCCATAACATCAACCATCTTCATCAGCGCAGTGTCTGTAGCAAATTATTGTGCAGTGTAGCTAGGTGTTGCTGGAGGTTTCCCACAACACCATTTCTAGTTGATCTTTCAGAGGAGGGAAGTTCTCTACTTCTAGGAGGTTAGTGAGGATGTTTTTTGAGCATATTCCACTATCATTGGCAAGAGGCCAAACATTTCCATCAGTCACAGCACAGATACTCTCATAGACTGCGTTCTAGTTGGAGCACATTTGCAGTGAGGGGTTTGCAGGTATTATAGAGGATGAGATATTTGGTGTAGGGATCAGCCTTGCACTTTAGATTCCCAAAGGAGAAGGGTTCTTCATTAGCTTCAACCATTCATCCTTCTCCATTCCATTCCATGTATTGAGTTGCTACAGCTACCCAGCAACTCCGGCATTTTAGTAGTTTTGCATAGTTGAGCCAATCCTTCTAGGATTGACTTGAGGAGTGATTGGGAGCTTACATCTTCTCTCCCAATGATTTATGAGACATGTATATGTAGATAAATGATGTTTCTCACTCAGTACATCAGTCTCTCTTCTATGACTCCGTAGTTCCTATTCATGGGCATTCTACTATGGAGTAACACTTGTATTTTGGCATGTATTTTCATGGAAGGCTTCTAGCCTTATTATTTAGACATTCATTGTATCATTTGCTGCTTTTATTTCATAATAAAATGGCTCAAGGTTTTTCACACATTTTGGCATCATGTTTATTCATTTCTATTTCCAGTTTATGTCTTTATATTGTTGTAGCTGCACTTTTGGGTTATCTTAAGAGATTCCCAATTTTGTTGTATTCCATCTTGGGGATATTGTCCTTTGACAATCACTCTATAGACAGAGTCTGATAGTGGTCCAGGAAGCCTCTGGAGTTCATCCTTCCTTGTGAAGGTGACAAATCTAGTAAATGCCCCTTTAGTCCATCTCTGGAATAGATTTCCTTGTCAATTGACAATGTTCCTAAAAAAGGAACATTACACACTAGTACTTCAAAATGTTCAAATGATACTCATGATGAAGATACAATAATATAACTTTTCCATATTAAAGTTGTCTCTAAACATACCAATATTGATACACTTTTTGATAGTGGGTCACAAGATAACTTGATTTCTGAAGATTTGTTAATGAACTAGGCCTTGAAACAATTAGACATCCAAGACCATATCCTTTGGGTTGTATTTGCAAGAATGAAAACTTGAAGGTTACAAGGAAGTGCTTACTAAGATTCACCATTAACTCAAACTTTCTTGATGAAGTTGAGCTTGATGTGGTGTCGCTTGAAATATATGGTATTATATTGGGAATTCCTTATATGTATGATAGGAAAGTTGTATTTCATCATCATGAGAACAACTTCCATATTTTTAAGGATTGTATTGAGTATATAATTAGAGAACATAAGAAGAAGAGAGGTTTGTCTCTTATGCATGCAAGTGAAATGAAGAGGATAGTGAATGAAAGTCAGAACTTGACATTGTTGATGATCAGACAAAGAGATATATTGAATCACACTTTTCATAAAGATTCTTATGCTTTTAATGAGTTGTTTCAGAATTTTAATAGGTTGCCTTTGAAACAAGGTGAAAAGCATATGGAGTAATCAACATTGGTGTTGAGCAATGTTGGAAACAAGATGTCGGTGCAAGAGGGTGGAAAGGTCAAAGAGAAAGTGACAAAGCATCTTGGCAAATAATTCATGGGTTCCAGAAATTTTGTTTCATGGTTCCCAAAAGGTACATGGCAATGGTGAAGAAACTTGGTCAAGAGTCGACACAAGTACAGAGTGAGATGAGCTAAAAATCGCCATGGTGACAGTGTGCAAGGTGATAAATTTTCTAAGTTTTCTTTTATTGTTGATGAAATGTAAGAAGCAAATGGTTTCTGTAAGAATAGATTTCCGTTCTAAAAATTTAGAAATATTGCAACATGAAAATGTCAAATACAGCAAGAGAAGGTCACAAAAATCGAGGAAAATTTTGATTTTTTGTTAAAAGCTCCAATTGATGAAATTGGGAAAATTTCAATGGATAGAGACTGAAAGGGTGAGGGAACAGTCCCCATCCACGTAATCAATAATCAAGAGATATTTTGGGGTCCAAAAGGCTTCTAGTGATGAGGATTAATCAGGTTCATAGTATTTAGCTCAAAATCAAAGTTTTCATAATTTCTCGAAACTAGGACGACATCATAGAGATCTTCACTAGGATTCCAACACAACTCGTTTCATCAAAATTTGAGTTCGTGTGAGTAAGTCATGGCCTGTTGTCCGTTTACTGAAACAGCTAAAAAAAATTACAAATTGGACAAGTTACTAACATGGAAGCCTAGTCAGCAAAAAGGGATCTTCTAGAATATTCTTTAGGTTTCAGCCAATGAGATTGTGACAAGTGCCATTTTCTAATTCGCTAGTTTGGTCTGTGTGGGTGAAATTATCCTAATGATTCTAAGGTGGAATTGTATTTTCTATTTATTTATTTAATTGTGATATATATATATATATATATATATATATATATAGATAGATAGATAATATATATATATATATATATATTAAATATTAAATATTATATTATATGTAAATTTAAATTAAATCAAACCATACATAATCTGCATTTTAGATATTCATAATCTGCATTAATCAACATAGTTCAAAATATCCAATGCCAGTTAAATTGGATCCGCATATTTAAATGTGCAAAGTCCGTTTAAAACCATGGTTCGATGGAATATTCAATGTTCTGTTGATATAATATACTATATGCCAAAATCATTGGAGTATTGGGGGGGGGGGGGTGGTCAAGTTTGAACCCTAGACCTCTACCCCACAGAGTTTCCCTCTTACCAATATGCCATGGAACAATCACTTGTTAAACCTTTTGAAAAACATGTGCTTATTCCATGCGTGGAAGGTCCAGCGGAGCATGGAGGGGCCAGCTCGCGGACAACCCCTCCACAATGTGACCAAATCAACATGACTAGCACAAGGGCTAAATACTAGGCGCGCTTAGCATGAGATTTAATTAATCCTACTCTAGTTAATGGTTAAATAAATGTGGATTAGACTTGCGGTCTTCATGGCGAAGCACACAAAATGTGGCAGATTTCTAAATTTAGCCATGCTAACTAGCGGAACTTCTAGTTTTAGTGGAGGAAAGTTATGGAAAATTGTTTTTTCCATAATGGAGGCAATATTCAACAATTTTTGGAGAATGAATAGTCAATTATAGATTATTTTGGAATTAAAAAGACAATGGCATAGGTTTCAGAGGCTAAAAAGGACTTCTACATGTGATTTTGATTCAGGTAAGTTCAAGGGAGCCTAGGGCCACCAGGGAAGGAGGTCAAGTCTAGACCAGCCAAAGTCGGTTTTCAATAATTGGATAGTCATTTTTAGATTATTTTTATGTTCTGAAGATAATAGAATAGGTTTCATGAGAAATTGAGAAATTTACACATCACTCTTTCCAAATTTGAGCTAATACAAGAGGCCCAAGCTATGGACATGGACCAAGGAGATGTATCCCAGGACGGGTGAACTCCTTCATCAAAAACTTGTGTTGATTGCTTTGTACATGTTGACTTTTTTTTTCAATTCTTACTTATGTTGTATATTTTCCATTAAATACAACATGAAACACAAAAAAAATTCATGTTTTGAAACTCAGCTGCACCAAAGAAACTAAAGCACCATAAGAAAACAAGAAGAAAATAAATTATAATTTTGAGCTTGTAATTAGCACAGCAAAACTAACATATCAGGTTCAGATCAGTGGTTCCCCAATAGCATATTCATAGAAATCTATCTCAATCTCAAATGGTTTTTGCAAGTCTGGTAATGTGAGCACTCAAGAAGAGCAGAGGCGATGTTTCAACTCTAAGAAATTCTTTTGTTGAGATTCAAACCAAAATAATTTATCCTTCGCTCCTCCCTTGGTGAATTGACTCAAGGTCCATGTGATATGAGAGAATCCCAACAAGAAGTTGCGGTACAAATTAGCAAGACCCATAAATTTGCGGGGATTTGTTAGAGTGGTTGGGCCTGGCCAATCTCGAATGACTTGGATATTCGTTGTATCCACATGCACCCCCACTCTCATTAATAATGTATCCCACATACTGAAATTGGGTCATGCCAAAAATGAACTTATCCAAATTGGCACACAACTTGCATTGCTACAGTGTTTGGAGGACTTGTCGGATGTGGTGGAGGCGCTCTTCAAAAGTCTGGTTAAAGATCAGGATGTCATCCAAGTACACTAATATAAATTAGTTGATGAATGGCTGCAATGTGTCATCCATCAGCCTCATGAATTTTGTTATAGAATTCATCAACTCGAAAGGCATGACCAACCATTCAAAAAGGCCCTCCTTGGATTTGAAGGCATTCTTCTACAAATTGTACGGTTTGATTGGCACCTGGTGATACTCAGAATTCAATTTGATCTTGCTGAAATATTTTCAACCATTGATTTGGTCCAAAGGTCATCAATCCATGGTATCAAGCACCTATTACAGACCATGACCTTGTTCAGCACCCGATAGTCAATACAGAGTCTCCAAGTCCCATCATTCTTCTGTACCAACACAATTGAGCTCCCATAGGATGACGAACTCAGCTAGATGTGAAATTTCTGTAGCTGCTCCTGATTCTGCCTCTCGATTTTTTCGTTCTCTAGAACAGAGCATCGATGGATTGGTCCATTGGGTAGCATTGCACTTAGGGTCAACTCGATGGGTTGGTTGACTTGACAGTGCAAAGGCACCCCTACGGGTGAAGATGTCCCTGTACTCCTCCACAATGTTTTCCATTTATTGTTTTCCTGTAGAGGAGCCCTCTTTTTAGGTCATGGCCACACTCTTCTTCTTGGCCTGAGTGTAGACCATGAGGAAAAAAAATTCTCGGTTTTGGAAATGAGCTTACTGCATTTTTTTTTGCAATAACCGAAGATATGGTGGCAGGAAGTGCTACCTTTGATATACTGTTTAACCTATTCCCCAAAGTAAAAATAATAGCGCGAGGTTGGGAGTCATACAAAACATTTCACTTCCACAAGTATGGTTGGCCTAATAATACATCACAAACATTAAGAGGATCAATGTCATATAATACCTCATCTGTGAAGGTCTTAATGTTGTAGGGAAATTGACATTGTTGGCTGATGTGGAGATCTTGTCCTTGGTGAAGACACCTAATGGTGTACGGTTGTGGGTATGCTGTGGTAGACAAGCCTAGCCACATAAAAACCTCTGTTGAAATGAGCTTCTTCTAGCTCCTTTTGTCAACAATGAACTGCAATAGGGAACCCTTTACCCATATCTTGGAATGGAAAAGGTGCTCCCCCTCCTCTCGATATTTCGGTTCGACCTTATAGATCTTTGTGGTGGAAATGGTGGTGTTGGGCTCCACATTGATAATCTAATTCCGTTCGGTGTTCCCCTTTTCGGGTTTTGATTCAGAGTCAGAGCATGTATCCAATTTAGAAGCCTTTAGCTTGTCCACCAGTGATTTCCTAGCGTGACACTCAGTACTTGTGTTGGGAGTGGAGCTCTTATGGAACTCACACCACTTTCCCATGTCTTTCTTTGGCTTTGCGGTGTCATTCTTTGCTTTTAGCTTTGGAAGGTTATCCTTGGTTTCCCAACCTTGGCTTTATCCTTTTTTCGATGGTTTGGGGCACCTGTCCCTTAATTTTAATTCGCAGATCCAAAGTCTCACTTCTTCTATTTGAACTTATTCTCAATATTGGAAGCATATCGGTATGTTGCGCTAAGTGAGGAGATGTGAAGGAACTCCATTTCCTCCTAAATGTATCTGTGCAGAAAACTACAGTACTTCAACACCAAATGTTTCTATGAATATTTGATACCCAATTTTGTGTGCAGGGTATGGAACAGATTTGTCCGCTCATGCACATCTTTATCACTTTGTTGTCGCATCATATTTCATTGTATGTAATTTCCATAATAGCTGCCCATAGGATAATATTTTTCCTTGATGGTGTCTAGAAACTAATCCCAAGTGGGTGTGACCGAAAACAGAGAGAATTCCCACCAGTCCTTGACATGGGGGACGAGTTTGAGGAGTGAAAAAGTAATCTTTTCTAAGTTGGAAAAGTCATGAACCAAGAAATACCCTCCTAATATATTGAACCATCTATCTATATCTTGTGCATCTATTTGGCCCTAAAATATCGGAATGTAAAAATTTACTTGCACCTTAAAAGGAGTTTCCCCTCTAGAGTCGTTGTTGGATGCAGATGCGCCGTCGGTGGGCAGTCGTTGAAGGATCTGGGAAAAGTTATCCATCATCGTGTTCATTTGTTTCTCAAGGGCTTCCTTGGGAAATATTTTTATAGGATCTCATGCTCCCTCATCTTTCTTTTCATCCCCCATGGGTGGTCGTTAGGGTTTGCGAGGTTCATCTTGCAAAGGTTCAACCAGATCGAGCCCTAACTCCTCTGATGCCACTGATCCAACATTATGCAGGAATGAAATAAAATATAGAAATACACATAAATGCAAACATGCAACAGAAATAAGACCTCATTTCATTAATATCGCATAAGTGAAATATGCTTACAGACAGAATGGAAATAAACTAGTTAGGGTGCTCGTAACTTATCTTTGAGAAGAGATGTGGAGACTACATGACTCTGAACTATGTTACAATTAAACTCAAAGGCCTATTTATTATTTAGAAACAATGAAAACCCTAAACATGCAAAAAAATAGCCCTAGGAGATGAAACACCAAACTATGGGCCTCTTTGGGGTAAATTGGTACATTAATTTCTCAGGGTCGTAACTTTGGCATACGATTTCCGTTTGATGCACATGATACATGATATCTATTCGATGACTACAATTTTTAATGGATAATGTCGAGTCAAATAATTTCTCAAATACTCACGTTGAACAATGGTTATTTTCCGAAAAAGCATTAGGCAAGGCCTTAAAACGGCACTGGAAGTTCAGGACCCGAAAAATGCCAAAAATTGTAAATTGTGATACAATTAAGGAAACTGAAAAGATGAAATAAAAAATGGTGGGGTCCAAGTGGAATAGGCAGGTGGCCACCAATATTCACCTAGATAATTAGGGGGCTGATATAGAGAGATAGATAAGGACAAATGGAGGGATGTATAGATATAGATGGTAAGGGGGGAGAGGAAATAAGAGAATTTAAGATATAGAAAGGGAGGGAGAGGGGGAGAGAGAGATGGGGGAGAGAGGGAGGGGGTGATAGAGAAGGAGAGAGGGAGGGAGATAGACATATAATGGAAGGTGGAGAGAGAGGGGAGAAGAAAGAGACACAAAGAGACAAATACAAAAACAAAATTAGATGTATTAATTTTAGTGTACTTGTTCATTTCTAATCCTATTTGATCGCTTACACTATATGAATTGGTTTTTGTGTAGATGTCGATTTATAATCCTATTTAATACATTACACTACATGCATTGATTTTAGTGTAGATGTTTATTTCTACTCCTATTTGATTGCTTGAACTAGATGCATTGGTTTCAATTTAGATATTGATTTCTAATTGTATTTGGTCGATTTAAATAGATTCATTGATTTTAGTGTAGATGTCGATTTTTAATCCTATTTAATACCTTATACTAGATTCCTTTAGTTCAGTTTAGATGTTGATTACTACTCCTTTTTGATGTCTCGCACTGGATGCATTGGTTTTAGTGTAGATATTTATTTATAATTTTATATCATCACTTGTACTATATGCATTCATTTCAGTGGAGATGTCAATTTCTAATCCTATTTAATACCTTACACTAGACGCATTGATTTCATAGTAGATGTTGATTTCTACTCATATTTGATTGCTTGCATTGGATGCATTGGTTTCACCCTATATATTGATTACTAATCCTATTTGTTTGCTTCCATAAATGCATCGATTTTAGTGCAGTTATTGATTTCTAATCCTATATTATTGTCTGCACTAGATGCATTGATTTCAGTGTAGATGTTGTTTATGATTTTATGAAACTAGATGTATAATTTACATTAATTTCAAAGTAATTATAATAATAGTGCTCATTTATTTTAGTGTAAGCACATTCCTTCCCTTTCCATCTATATCTCTGACTCCCATTATCTCTCTATCTCACCCCCCAAACACACACATTCTATATCCATATCTATCTATCTCTCTTTCTCTCCCCCCCCTTTTGCACTCCCTCTCTCTCTCTCTCTCTCTTACCCTTCTCTCTCTCCAACACTTCTCTCTCCATATCGATCTATCTCTCTTTCTCTCCCTCCCTTTTCCACTCCCTCTCTCTCTATTCTCCTTCTCTCTCTCTACCACTTCTCTCTCCATAACTATATCTCTTCCTCCCTCTGTGTATTTTCATCTTTTTTCTTACCCCCCCACCCACCTCTATATCTCTATCTCACCCCCAAAACATACAAGAACATAAACATTATTCATGGCGTGAATTGGCATGAATTGACTTCTTTGTTACAGTAATTCAACCATAAATACAATGCTTGAATTTTCATCCTAACTAAAATGTTCACTTACCTGAAATGTCTTCTTCTCAAAAGTGTAAACTATTTGTAATTGGATACATTCTTATCACTTGCATTTTCTATCATTCAACATTGTCAATCACTTTCCATTCAAACGCGGTAATAGAAAATAACTTATTGGTGTGACAATGATAATTGTAGAAGAAAATATCTTCAGATTGATTACAATGAAAAATGTTTGTAATTCATAATATTCTCATTATTCAAATTTTCTATTATTCAACATTGTTACATTGTCACTTTGATCCACTAACAATAGTCGACAAATATGAAAAAAAAATCATGAAATCCAATGACAAGGTGTGCATTATGTGAGGCTTGCAATGGAAGTGCTGGGTCAAATTCATAGCATTTTTCAGTCTAATGGATCCATACATATGGTGGAAAAGTCAAGTGGAATCGCTTGACCATCAGAGGCAGAAGTTGATCATTTGCGGTACGATAGTCTCAATGGTTTTGGCTGTTCGAAGTGTTGGAAGTAACAGTGGAGAGTAGCATGTATGCAATGTTGGGTCCAGTGGTAGCGTCAGGCACACCTGATAGAATTTTGAGCTAGACGTGATGGGACAGAGTTGTCTATGGGGTGGATAGTCACCGACCGATAATGATAGTCTATTAGCAGTCGTGCTGGCAATCTGTCATGCAATTTAAATAAGAGGTGATTGTCTGGTGATGGTCTGCATTACAATGGCAAGGGTGAAAGATGTGTAGTCCGAGGTTTTCTCCTCGTTGTTTGTTTTATTATTTATTAATAAATTTTATTTATTTTTAATGTATTTTTTTATTTTTTTTATATATTATTTTTATAAATTTTTTTTTAATTAATATTTTTCTTTTTATCTTTTAGAAAGTATTTTTTTTAACAATATTTTTTTTTTCAATATGTATAAATATTGAATTTTTTTAAATAATGATATATATTTCTTAAATAAATATATTTGTTAATATAATTATTTATTTATTTCTTCCCTTTTTTTTAATCAACTACATATTTGTTTTTTAATTATATGTCCAAAGTCCCGCAAGGAAACTTGCAATATGCAGAAGCTCCAAACTATCTATAGTGAAACACTCGACCAATCATAATGGAAACAAAGTTGATTGAGATATGATGGAAAAATGTTGGAGCAGACTAAATCTAATATCAGGTTAAACACTCAAAAAGTCTTGAAATATGGAGATATCCATTGAGGGTTCAATATATATACCTAGGAAGGTACCATTTAACGATTTGTCATGTCTTTAGACATATGCATTTTCCATACTAATTACTTATTAATAAATCATTATTACAATTATCATTATCATTTATATTTATATTATTTTTATATATATTTTATTCATAACAATATTTTTTATCACCCTACTATTCTATTCATTCATAGCACATTTTCTCTATTTTTGGCTCAGGTCCTCAACTTCACGAGCTATTTTGAGGCCCTAAACAACTTTTTTTGGGGGGAAATGGGCTGATAATAATCATTGACTTTGTCAACAGCAACAAATCATACTCCTTGAGTAAAAATTTTGAATGGTTTATTTTGCACACCAAATATAGATTGTATGCCAGAGTTATGACACTGAAAGTTGACCTTCCAACTTACCCCCATCAGGGCCCACAAGCCTTCGGCACTTTATCTCGTAGGGTTAGGTTTTTGGATGTTTAAGGACTCACATTATTCCTTAAAAATAAAAATTCCTCAAAGTCTCATTGCAACACAGTTCGAGAATGGGTGTAGCGGTCATATATCTTCTCACATATAAGCTACCACTATTCAAGCTAGTTTTCTATCATCCTATATGTATACAATTTTAACATTTTTTATTTATTAATTGATGTTTGGTTTCATTATATCTCTATGAATTGATTTGAAATATATATTTCATTTGGTTCCCTTCTTAAATTTGAATTAACTAACCCATGGTATTCATTTGAAATATACCATATTTAAAAGGGGGAATTAAGCAAACCTAGATCCATGTTAACTCCAAATCTACCAAATTCCAAGAGCGATCATATATTTTGATATGTGGAAATATTTTAGAGTTAAAAGAGATTTGATCACTTTCAACGCTTTGTAGATCAAGAGTTAAGATATATCTAACTTGGGTATTAATTATAAAAAATAGAATATATGAGGTAAAGATATATACATTTAAAAACATGTACCCTATTCTTAACCATGGATATTATTAACATGTAAAAATACTTTGTTACAATACCAAAATCTAATACCATGGCCCAGAAAGGCCTTATACCCAAAAAAAAAAACCTAACTCTTGTTTATATGACATTTTCTTTAATTAATAAATTTAATTGAAAGGGAAGAAAGGGAATAACTACTACTCAGATTAATATGAACCTTTGATTTATGACTACTATTAAGAATATTATAGAGTATTCCATGGAATCAAATCTCTACCATATACGTAATAATTTTTTATAATTAAATTAAAATTATATAATTCATATTCCAAAATAAACATGGCTACCAACGTAATTAAATATAAATAATATTGAATTCTATATAACTTGATATTGTTGTAGACACCAATATAGATCCATCTTAACCATATATATAGCAAGTGTCTAGAGGGATCAAATATGTTGAGGTGTATAAACTTATTTTATAATGCAGAACCTGAAAAAAAGTTTGCACCTAAAGAGATTTGGCCCCTTTAGAAAATCGTTAAGATTCATTATAGTCGTTATACACACATGATGTTGAAAATCACACCAAGAATTAAATTAAAATAATGTCAAAGAGTCGAGAGGTCAAGGAGTCGAATGTGGAATTGAACCACATCTAGTGCTCCATCATATAATTGATTATTTACTTATAAATAGCTTATGCATGTCAATTCTGAGAAAGACCCAGTTAATATTGGAGTTCAAGGGAATTGTCCTATCAGTTGTATAATCATCTAAACTGTACATGTGATTCATCCTTCCCTAATGTATTGCCTAATACGGATTGATAATTTCCCTAATAAATAGGGCCTAATTACCCAAGGAAACAATAGGAAATAGGGATCCTAGAGAGCAGAAAATTGCTTAAGTGTTGAACCAAGTTTGTCAAGGAATTCATCAAACAGATAGAGATAGTGAAGAGGTTTCTCAACTTGGAGAAAATGATTGTAATATTATCATATGTTATGACGTATTAAATACACATATAGAGGGGTTTTTAGTTGAGGCTTTCCCGAGAAAATACTTGTGTACTATGTGATTGAAATTCTTTCTCTTTCATGTTTTCTGATTTCACGATCTAAATTTGTTTTCTGCAATTTTTAGAGTAGATTTAAGTATATATTTTTAGCATATTACAATTATCAGTTTAAATCTACCTCGATTTTCTACATGGTATCAGAGCAGGAATCGCTACACAAGAGAAGAATACGAGTTTTTTTCTATGTAGGTGAATTAAATTTGCAGATCTACTCATCAGGATTAGCAGCAGGATCAAGATTCCTTTCTGTAGATTGAGACTCGAAAATCCCCTTGAGGGTAGTTCCAATTACATAGATTGAAAGGAAATGATGGAAGTAGTGTTGAAATAAAATGGGTCATATGAGTTTATAGATAATGATATTCCTAATCGTACAATAGTAAATTCTTAAGATCTGGCAACCTCGAAGAAGAATTTAGCATAGGAAAGAAGGATTCTATTGGAAGGTGTTCGAGATTAAATTGTCTTGATCCTCCATGGAAATGAAATTCCATATGCTATGTGGTAGGACTTAACATATTTGTTTCAGAACAAAAGTAAACAATGGAGTTTGGCACTAAACACTATTACTGATGAAATAAGTAACTGCACTGGTACCTACTTTTTGGCATAGCAAGAAAAACACCCGATTTTGAAAAGTGGTGATTCAGAAGTAATTTTTTTTCTGGGCATGTTTTTTTCACTTTATTTTTATTTTATTTTATTTTTTTTTCTATGATGCTTTTTATGTCGATTTTGAATAGTCGTGGCGTATCATCACCAACGTTTTTTTAGAGGATTGATTTTGACACTGTACATTTTCTAATGTCTTCTTCTTCTTCCGTGAGATATTCATTTTTAAGTACATTTATGTACTTGTGTTTTAAAAATAAAAAAGTAAATCTTTTTAAATTAAAAATTTGTAATGATATCTTCACTTTTTCACATAGATAAAAAATGAAAAAAGGGTCAATATTATAAAGTTTATATTTTCTACAAGTTTATGTATTGCTCATTAATTTTTCAATGCACATCAAATAATTGTCACTAAAAAAATAATATTTTGAATGATATGACAAAGAAAAAATAAATTTTCAATATAAATAGAATGCAAAAAATACACTTTTAGAGAATTTTTGTTAAAAAAACATGTTAAATAAACTAATTTTTGGGAAAATCTTAGCAAAAAAACTTAATAAAATAACATTTTTATTGAATTTTGTGTCAAAAAATAATAGTAATCACATGTTTTTTGCAAGAAATAAGGATTTTTCTCATAAAGTATCAAAGTTTAAACATTACAAGTAAAACTGATTAATAGATCTCAAAAATGAGCTTTTTTTGCAAGGATAACTTAAAGATCCTCAACAATATCAACTAATACATGTTTGACATCATCTAGAACATCCTTGATGGCTTCTTCCGCAACATTTTCTACTTCATTTTGGTCTTTGTCATCTTGTAATGGATCTTTTGTGTCTGCAAATCTTCCAAAGTGTCCATTTCCAATCATTCCATATAATGGTGGTTGAGGTTCCTTTGTTTTTTTTGCCACACGTGATTCATTGAAATCCACTTTCCTCAAACCAAATTCTTGCTTCGCATCTGGAAGGAATTCAAGAGCGTTAATTCTTTGTTGAATAAATTTGCATTGCACTGGGTCTTTCTCAATGTAAATGCAATCTGTTCCTTTTGGTAGTGTTAGTCATCAGTATTTTTAACTTGTTGGTGATGAATAGTTGTAACAGCCAAGTTTTCTAGCAGCTGATCTAAAAAATTGTCAAATTTGCCAGCTGGAAAACACCCATAAACATTTTTTGCCCTCCTACATTTTCAATCTGCCCATGATGAGATGAAACCTCATTATCAAGCCCTATCTAGCCTCAGCCATACTAGCTTGTCCATTAGCTCCAAGGAAAACAATCCAAATCTGTCTAAGAATTCTCCCCTAAGTTAGCTAGTGGTGCTCTAGGAATTTCTCCCTTGGAAAACTATCATATGCCAAAGAACCTCTATCTATGATCAACCAGTCCTATTTGACCTTCCTATTCTACAAATAAAGTTTGGTTACACCCTTAAGTCGCGCCACTAACAAACCTTGAAGTCTCAACAATGCATGTGCCATAGGTCAAACTAATATTAGGTAATTTTACAGTGTTTCAAAGGATATTTCAAGAGAAGAAGTGTACCAACATCCCAGAAGACAGTATTTAGCTCAACATGAGAAGACAGCTACTTCTCATGTGATTTCGAGCCTGGGATGTAGCCACAGGGTAGAGAGTTGTTTCATTAAGCTCCTGAAATCACAGTCAAAGGTTAGCAAATTATGAATGACAAGAAGCACTTTGAAAATACTAGCCAAATTTCTTGTGATGTCTAAAACAGGCGCAAAGGTATTTGAAAAGCAGGATTACTTGTCTCATAAAAGTTCCCATCATGACTTATTATCAACTTGCCATCTTCATTTACTCAAGCATGAATAGGCAGTGAAAGGAAAGATAACACTGTTTAAAAGACTGATGAAATGGCATCACTCAGAAAACCTCCTTCATCTATAAGTAGAGGGCTGAAGGAACTATGATAAAGGCCTCCTTCATCTATAAGCAGAGGGCCAGAGATAAAGTTTGATTTTAAGATTTTCACTGACTGAAAGGAAAATTTTAGGTGCAGTAGGAAAGCAACTAAGGGTTTCTGAATAAAAAATAATGTTAAAAGAAGAGCCAAAGCAGTGTTTCGTTTAAAGGTTGTTTACATAAGTTTCATTGTTATCAAAATACAATGTGAAGCTACTGGGGTGATTATAAATGAATAAATATTGTTGAGCAAGTGGCCAAGGAAGTAAAACAGTCTTGGTTTTAAGCTAACTTCTACTATCCAATACAAAGAAAACTACTATCAGTATGTTCATAAAAAATTCTTCATTTGATTGAGATGGAGGTCAAAAAGAAACCAAACATTTGTCAAAAGTAGGCCTCCTTCATAAACAAAGTAAAGGGCTCACCATTGTTTGGGGATGGAAAGCAATTATTGCATGTGGCAAAGATTTCAAAAGGGACTGCTCTCAAAAAGGGTGAAATGAATGAAAATTCATGTTTCTTGCAGACCTCCTTCACAGAAGAACAAAGGGACAGCCTACCCATGTTAACATTTCAACCTTTAATTCATCATCCTCTGTTTTATCTCCATAAGAGGATAAGATTCATTACTTTAGCAATCCAGGGTTAGTTAGTTGCCTTGATGATGGAAGATATTTATTGCAGAGTTTTTCATTTACATATTCAGGGGAGGTTCTTCACCCACAGTCAAGAGAGACTCAAAGCAGCGCCTGCCAGTTCAATCAGCTTCGCAGTGGTCATGACCACCTTCAAAGCATCAGGAGCAGAAACTGTTAATTAAATTTTAAAAAGATGAGTTATCTCGTTGCAAGAATGACAGAAGATGTTTCACAACTCATTGGTATGTTTTTTGAGCATAATTTTTCTTTGAAAATATCATTAAAAAGGTCAGCAGTGGCAGAGTTTCCTTTTTAATAAAGCACAGTGAAAAAGTTGTAGAGGAGATTTGCAATTCCTAAACAAAGGCCTCTTTACTTGAACAAAAGCCATCATTATGTTACCTTTTCAAAAAGTCAAACTCCACGTGTTGTCAAAATATTAGTGCAAAAAGAGTCTTTATAGGTTTTAAGTGATGAAATCACAAGGGAAGTGCTTCATGTTTTGTTTTAACTCGAAGGCCTTTTTCAAATGTCTTCAAAACCCTCACCAAGCAAACGTAAAAAGGACTCTGACTTTTCTGCTTTCAAAAGAAGTTGAAAGGACCATTGAAAGCTCTATTTTCATTTCAAAACACGAAAAACATCTCTTCTTAGTTGCTCATAGGACCGAAGATAGTTTTCAAGCAAGTTTGCAGAAGTTTAAAGCCTTTTAGCCCGCGCGACATGCTTGGAAAAGTATGCGGCGGGTTCAGGAGTCAATTTACGAAGGCATTGTATTGTGGCGCGGCATGCCTGTAGGCTCCGGTCACGACCGTCGATCATCGACCCGACACCCCTATTGCTATGCGGTGCTTACCCTTTTTAATGTGCTGCGCATGTTTGAATGGTTATAAACACCTCCAAAAGGGACTGAAAGCTGCTCAACTCTTCAAACAAAGACTACCATCCATCTTCAAGGTGTTTTCATTTACCTCCTTGGTATATTCGAGTTGCTAAAATGGTGATTAAAAAAGAGAAGGTCTTGGTATAGATCAAGGGGTTTTGGGTAAATAGTTTAAAGAATATTGTTACAGTGGGAGGATGGTGGAGTGGTCATTTTAGTTTCAAAGGCCTAGAACTTCCCTCAAAACAGTGCTAAACCATAACACTACCTGCAAGTCAAAATAAACACAGTGTTAGAGTTTTTTTCAATCATTAAGGGTATCCTAACTGTGATAAGACAAAGCTAACCTCTGTCAGCAAAATGTAATGGTGAAAACAGTATTAGAATGTGATGCAGTGTTTATAAGGAAAGCATAGTGATTGTGAGGTAACATCAATGAGCCCATGTTAAAAGTAGTAGTCTTAGTCCGAATGCCTTGTCACCTTCAAAGAATGTTTCCTTTTTGAATAAGTGAAAAAGTGAAACTAGGGCTGCCTCCTTTGTCCCACAAAGTAGATTGTGGTGAAGGATATTTTAAATCAATTTGAAGGTGTTTGTCCACCTGTGTGTGAGAAATAGTGAATACAATGAGGGTGTTTTTGATTGGGAGGAGTGTTTTTCCATTGTCTAAACACAAGGTTGTCTTGTTTTCATCAAAACATAAAAGATCCTTGTAAACTTACCCAAGCACAGTAACAATTTGACGGTGTGCTTGTTATTTTGATAACTATTTGTTGATTGTCATACAAAGGGGAACAAACAGTGATTTGTAAGGAGCAGAGAGCTAGTATTGAAGAACCATTTCACACAACATTTGAGGCAATGTTCCTTGGTCAAACAGTGACTAACAAAGAGGACAGAGTTGTGTTTGATAAAGCATTTCAAAATCCATTTGAGGTAGCTTGGTGTTGCAGAGACCATTCAAAACAAGATGCCTCCCAGGCAAGACAGTAGGAGAGGATCGCATAAGAGATTTGAGCCTGTTTCCGCTAAAGAAGTGAATGCCCACCCATCAATCTTGTTCAATTTACATGAGGTTGGGTGTTTATATTTTTTTCAAAGAGTGCAAGAGGTGAAGATTTTTTCCCCTTTGACACATCTTTGCGCTTTTAGGTTTCAAGAGAAGCATTTCCAGCTGGCAGGCCTAGATTTAAAATTCTCTCCAAGGTCCATCTCCAAGGCCATTAAAATCCCTTATATTGGGGAGAAGTGGTTTAAACAAAACCACCTGGAATCAGAAGATTACAAGCCCTTTATAAAACCTGAGCACAGAGAGTCATGTCCTTCCATTTTCCCCTTCTCATATATTTTGACTAGCTATGCCCCCCTCATTAAGATCATCATGAAATAATTCACTTGTGAGGGACGATTATCCCAAGTCTAGCCTATCACATTCGATTTCTCATACATTTCACAAGGGCCAAATTGCTAAATATTCCTTTCTTATTACATAGAAGCATTGACAAAATGGCCTTCAATGTTTAGAAAGAGCCTCCTTCACAGCAAACAGTCTTCCTCTTCCATCACTCCCTCATCAAAGTCATCATTGTTCATTAGCTTGAGAAGAGGGAGCTCTCTTGGGATACTTTCATCACCCATCCGGATTTCTCCACTGTCCCTCCAGTTCATACATCCCCTACACCTCCTACTCACCATCCTTCCCCTTCTTCTAGCAGGCCTATTCCCAAGAAGCTCAAGTTTACCACAGAACAAGCAAAAGAGCCTGAAGAGGGAGGAGAGCATGACCATGATGAGGAAGAAGAACATGAGCAGGAAGAGCAAAGTGATGATGAGCAGCAGCAGGATGAAACAGGGCAGCAAGGGGATGAAAAAGAAAGTGCTGATGAGTAGCATTACAGTGAGACAAAATAGCAAGGGAAAGAAGAGCATGATGAAGGGCAGCAACATGAAGATGTGCAACACAATGAGGGTGAGAAAACCCATGAAGATGTTAAACAGGGGCAGGCACAAGATTCTGAACAGGGGCAGCCACAACATGATACACAATAGCTACAGCATGATGAACAGAGGCAACCTCAGGGTGATGAACAACAGTCTCCTAAAAAGGAACAACAACCTCAAGAAGAAGAGGGGTAGTAAGATAAAAAGTAACAACATAGTGAGGAGGACATCCCTCAAAAGGAAGTGCAAAATGACAACCAAGGCATCCACGAAGAAATCCAAGGCAATGGAAAAAATGAAGAGAAAAGTGACAAAGGTAAAGAGCCCATGGAGCATGTGCTAGCTACCTCTCCTAGGCAAGGGGCCATGCTCTCTTCTCTGAAAGTGGCCAAGCCCCGAACATCAAATAAAAGGGTGCCTAGAGTTGTAACTCCAAATGTGACTAGGGCCCTCCAAAGCAAGGGAAAATTTTCCAAAAAGCCCATGGTCGAATTGCCCAAGAGGAAGAGGACTAAAAGAGCCACCCAAAGCAAAGGGAAGGACAAGGAAGAAAGTAGTCATGAACAAGAAAGGTAATTTGACATCATCCAAATCCAAAGTGATGATAGTGATAATGAAGCCTGGATCCTAGAAAACCTCTTGATCCATAGAGAAATCCAAATTGATGCCTTAAGGACTGATCTTGATAGAGCTAGGAACTTCAATAATTTTTTGAAAGTTCAAAACAAGCAGATGAGTGTCCATATGGCTGTACATGAGACATAGGCCATCCGATACAAAAAGGAGGCCTCTAAAGCATAGGTGAGATTGGAAGAACTCATGGGTGAGTTCAATGAAAGTGAAGGTGAAGATCAGCCAAGGCGAAAGAGGCCAAGAACCATGGGGCTAAAAAAAGGGCCTTTGAGAAACAAAAATGAGAAGAAGATGCCCTTCTCCAATCTACCCTTCTCACTGCATTTTTCGAATAAGAGATAGAGAACAATCAGGAAGCATGGCTTGAGAGAGTTAATGATCACTTGGAGAAGAAATTGGAGAAGGCAAATAGGGACTTAGACCTTCAATGGACGATGACCGGGCATTATAAAAAGCTCAATCAGTTTTCCCGGCAATAGTTGAAGGTTGCTCAAGAAAAACTCAAGGAGGCTAAAGGGAAGCGCCCAGCACCAAAATTGAGGAAAGAAACCTCAAGGCTCCAAATTTTAGCCTCATATTCACAACATATTTCTGAAAACCCTTGAGGGTCATGCTCGCCATGTTTGGGCGAAATTCGACGCATTTTGGTTTTTTGTCATTTTTGGGTTTTTGGCCAAAATTCATGGGCATTTCCGTTTCAGTTTGGGGCATCATCAAAGGGCGAAAATGGTATCATTGGATTCCATAATTTGAAGGGCACATACTCAGCAATTTTCAGAACAATTGAAGATCATTTTCTCCCTCAAAATGGCGAAAAACACTCGCTTTTTCTACACTCTGCCTCGTTTATCAGCAAGGACTATTTCCTGGTTTTTTACACACAGGTCTATTTTTGGAGGACTTCCGGTGGTCAGTTGGGAGAAAAATAAACATTTTCATAAAGTAGACACTCAAATATTTCCAACGAGCCATCATGAGCCTCATTTCAACATCGGCAAGGCTTCCAAAAGTTGTCGGAAAATCAGGGGACCTTTTGCGGATGTATTTTTTGAGTATTTTTGTAAAAATTGAACCTTTCAAAATTGACTTTCCTTCATGTGTGTTTAGCTATTTTTGTACATGATAAGTTAAGAAAAGTCAATATATTTCCCTCTTTTAGCATTTTTTGAGATATTTTATGAGATATTTTGTGCCTTAGGCTTTGCAAAGCCTCAAGGACAAAATAAGATATTTTGGATAGGCCAATGAGATTGCAAGTTGAACTAAGAGGTTTTCCTCACTTTGGCCTATATATTCCAAAGGATTTCATTGTACACAAGGCTGAACTTGATGAATAGAAGCAATATATGGTCATA
Source organism: Pinus albicaulis (assembly GCA_034641835.2). NCBI lineage: Eukaryota > Viridiplantae > Streptophyta > Pinopsida > Pinales > Pinaceae > Pinus > Pinus albicaulis. The sequence continues at coordinate 1,482,894,390 of CM076582.1, forward strand.
TAAGATTTGGAAGAAATACTTGTCTCATGCTTTTGGATAATTTCTTGGATGTTCTTGGATGATGAAAGAGGATTGTTGTTGGATTCGATGACTTGGTCGAATGGTATAGTGTCTCTCTCTCTGTTTTGTTTCCTAGTTTTCATTCATAAATCCATGTTCTTGCTTGCTATATGACAGTAGAGAACAAATTTGAGACATGCCCTTGGAGGCACCTCGAATTTCCTGTTTCTTCATAGCTTCCATGTTTTCTTCATTCTTAGTCACATTAAAGAATTCTTGTTTGCTCTTTAATAACTTAAGGATATTGTTGCTTGTTTCATTCATGGTTTTATGTATGCTAAGTATGATTTACGGTATGCCCTACTTACTCATGGCTAGCCATAGCTCCATTTATGAAATTTCTCTTTGACTGATTAGATTGTCATTTGTTGAACCAAGGAGGTCTTGTTCTGATATCGCCCTTTGCCTAAGACTATGCAATCTTGTTTTCAAAGTGCCCAATAGCTTGAAGTACTGTGTTTAGGCATTCCGACATAGTGGTTTGAGTTTTTTTTCTGTCTTAAATGTATTTCCCCAAAGTCTGATAGCCATTTCCTAAAGTTAGAGAGTTATATATCTCTATGCATGGCTTGAATGTTTATTTCTATGCATTGATTAGCTTAAAGTTACATTTCTCATGATTAATGATTTTCCCTACCATGATTATGTCAGCTATTAAACTATTTGTGCTTGAAATCCTTTGTTATTCACAAACTTGATGTCCATATTACTCCATTTTTCCCAAAGATCCGTATTAACTCGAATCAAATCGGCCCTTAAACAACCTTGTATCACCATCTGAAAGCTTTCTTGACCTTTTCGACCCCATAGCCCAGTTGATCCGACATCTTTTTACCTATCTTAATCTTTGATCATTTCATCCCTCACAACCTAAAAACCAAAACCAAAAAACCTATTTCATAACTAGCCTAAAATCAAAACACAATAAGCGAACACATAGATATCCCTTACACAGATAGAGAGAGCCCTCTCTGAGTCCAGGAAGGCTAGGTCCTTGGGCTCCAAAGATTGGTTTGATGTTACACTGTCATTTGGCTTTCCAATCAGCCAAATCACGGGACACTAACATAATGGTGATGACGGTGGGACTTTGAGTCAAAACATCCTAGGTATCCCTTAGGAACCCTCAAAATCTCAGTCAAACTTAGAAGAGTAGAATCTGGTTGTATCACCATCTGAGCAAAATGATGACTCAGTTATAGGACACTCTTACAAACCTTAGGACTACATAAAGAACTCAGAAAAACTCCAAGAAACTCCCTTATATTGGTTTTTGTCAGTACTGGTGGTGGACCATACACATATACCTCAAAACAACTAAAAATCCACCTGGTGACTCCACTAGCCTCCAGTAGGCCTCACTACTTTACTAATCTCTAAGCTACTATTCGATTGAGCCACCTCATTGCCACCCTAACATAATGGCGATCACGGTGGGACTCTGAGTTAGTGACAATCTAAGTACACCTTAGGACTCCAAAAATCCCTTATCTTCAAAGATACTTGCCATTTAGCCACCTCATCGCCACACTAACATAATGGCAATCACGGTGGGACTAACTGAGTACATAACAGTCTAGCAAACTCTTGTAGATTCATTAGTCTTTAAATTTTAAACAGGAAAGCAGTCCATAGAGTCGTTTAGAGTAAACTCTTTTTGTTTTCACTACTCTAGCAAAGTGATGAAACAGGGTTAGAATACTTTAATAAACCATAGGCTGCACATAAAACTCAAAAAACCCCAAAACATTCCCAGATTGGCTTTTCCCTAGTTATTGGTGGTGGACCATAACTACATCTTTACAAAAACAACCAAATTCCACCTGGAGAGTCCACCAGCCTCCAGTAGGCCTAAAAACTCCATAAAAGACCAAAAAATTCATAAACCATACCTTCTGCTAACTCATCCTTCCAAAAACTTAAAACTTAGGGTGAAAACTCTGTAATCAATGACAAACTAAGTATAACTTAGTGATTTAGAAAACCTCACATAAACATAGGAGATAAGAAGAAGTCTTCTTGCCAAGAGAACCATTAGCTTGTCCATACAGCCTAGCAAACTATTGAAACCAAGTGAATCACTCTTCTTTGCAAGTTTCCATCTCAAATTTTGCTATAAAACTTTTTCCCAAAAGCATCTTTGATAGTGTCGGTGGTGGACCATAGTTCTCATAGAAATCCACCTGGCGACTCCACTAGTCCATGTTTTTGTTTTGACCATCCTTCACATTAGTAAGACCCTAGAGAGGCCATCCATCCAAGACAATAACAAATACCATCCTCTCTAAACTCTAGACCCGAAATCTAGCTTCACGAAGAATCAACCCAGATCTCATCCAGACCCAAATCCCCCTATCATAGTAGATGACCCAGAAAAGATTCTGTGGAAAGCTTTCGAAACTAGCAATTTAGCTATTGATAGGTCCATTCGTAAAGAAATATTAGTACCTGAACATCTCATCGCCTTGCCGGATTCCCCCTTTGACTTAAAATCATCAAAAACCCTTTTTAGAATCAAGTCACAAAGTAAGATAAACTTTGCGATCTTGAGCCCCTAGATCTGCCACAGAGTCCTAGTAGAGAAACCTCACCTAACACACCTCCTGACTTTGATCTTCTCCATCACTTTGGCTCCTACCATCCCAGATCTGCTCAAAATCAGATCACTAGTCCAAGTACATCTGCCACACCCATCCAAACCACTACTTTTCAAACCCCCTTAGCTCATCCCGCAAGCCCTCATTTTGCACATCATCCATTAGCTCCCGTCATGGCAGTCTGGTATGCACCCTTGGTGTTGCCACAACCTTTGGTTCCCTTACAAAATGACTATCAATCCAAAATTCTGCACTTTACCGGAGTTGAGACTACCACAACTCAACAACATGTAGATAGGATTAACGATGCCTTTGAATACATGGAAATAGAAGACAAGACCATCAGAATGAGGATGTTTTCCCAAAGCTTGGGCGGATAACCCAAAAAATGGTTTAAGAGCTTAACTCCAAACAACATCCACAATCTCCCAGAGCTCTACCAAACCTTCATAAACAAGTGGGAAATCCGAAAGAACCCCATTCAAATCCTGTTAGAATATAACAATATAAAACGGGAAAATGGGGAAAGTGTCCAGGGATACTGCACTAGGTTCAACAGTGTGTATAACGCCCTCCCACCACATTTTAAACCTCCACTTGGCTCAGCCTTAGAAAAGTTCCCTGAAGGCTTTGACCCAGACATGACTTATCAACTAAGAGACAAGGACCCCCCTACCTTAGAGGAAATGAAAAAAGTGGCCATAAGTGCAGAAGCCAACTTAGCAGAAAAGAGAGCTAGGACTAGATCAGAAAGGAAAGTCACATATCGGGATGAGGTCTCCCCTTCAACCCCCTCCTTTGATCTTAGAATAGATGACTTGGTTAAATCCATGGCTAAAATGTGGGAAAATATGAGTGAAAAGACACCCCTTATGGATAACCATCCAAACCCTCCAAACAGAAACCAGAACCAAAATTTTAGGAGAGAACAGCCTCAAAACAAACCTAGGGAAAATGACCAACAAATTAGGCCACCCTTTAATGAAAATTATGTGGAAGATGATGATTGGGAGACAGAAACCATTGATGAAAATCATTTGAACCTCATAGGTTCTGATAACGAGAGCGAGGTTTACCTCACAGAAGAGGAACAAGTGTTCTTCTCTCTGAATCAGGATGAAACCAACTATGAAGATCTTGAGGATCCTGCCATAGATTTTCAGAATGCCATCATAGAATCTCACAAGCAGTATGAACTTAGAAGCAGAAAAAACAAAGACAACTCCAATAAAGGTATCTCAGACACTACTAAAACCCCTGATACCTTCCTTAAAAAAGCAGTGGATAGCAACAAAATCAAGGTCAAGAAAACTGACCAAAACAAAGATAAAGCTATTCAAACAAGTCTTGGCTCAGATGCTCCTAGTACCTCCACAAATATTCCTGAGATGGCTATGTCAAAACAAATCTCGAAATAAAGTCAGCAAACTCAGAACAAAGAGAAATTCATGGCTGAAAAAGATGAAGAAAACCTGTCTAAACTACAAGTACCTTTCAGTTTTGAGGGAGAAATTACCAAAATAAATATTACCATGCCTCTCACTAAACTTATCGCCCAAGGCTCTTATAAATCTCAAGTGTTAAAGGTCCTGAATATAGGAAATGATGTGAACACCCTTAATCTAGCTGATGACACTCCTGAAGTGTTGTTTGGTCCGAAAATAGAAGGAAAATTCCAAGAAGAAACCACTCTTCCCTTTTACATCAGTCTGAATATCCATGACCAAATCCTTCACAATTCCATGCTAGAATCTGGGGCCTCGCGTAATCTCATGCCAAAGGTTGTGATGGAAAGATTAGGCCTAGAAATCAAAATACCATATAAAGACTTATATTCATTTGATTCGAGTAGAGTTAAATGTTTAGGCTTGATCAAATATCTTTGTTTCAGTTTGGCCCATGTACCTACAAAACATCTGATCATGGACATAGTGGTAGCAGACATCCCTCCTAAATATGGAATGCTTTTATCCAGATCTTGGGGAGCCAAGCTTCAGGGAAACATTCAACTTGATATGTCTTATGCCACTATTCATGTGTTTGACCAAACTAGAATACTCTATCGGGAGTCACACATGAAATATATGATCAGCAGCCAAGAGAGGCCAGATAACATCCCGATGTATTCCTTGTATTCCGATTTGAACTCTTTCATTTTACACACTGATGAGGACATTAAAGAATATTCAGAAGGATTTGAAACCAACTCAGACCCACCACATTAGCTGCCCCAAGTTCTCTATGATGATCTGAACACTCAAAACTATCATGATCATGAACAGCTATGTCTTGAGGAAAGTGAGTGTGTTCCTTTCGAAACAGGGATAGAGCAAGAAGCACAAACCATTATGTACTATCAAGCAAATTGGTCAAACCTTAATCAAACATCAGCGGTAACATTAGGAAAAGTTTTCAAAACAAAGGCATTAGAAGACTTACATATCACAAACCTATTTGGAACTTAGGAGTAGGGAAGCTTAATGTTCTTACTATAGCTCAAGGATTTACCATCGCATAAATCTGCCACTGCAAATGAAACCTTGATTGTAGCCATAACAGCTCAAAATCCAAAAAAAATGGCTGATAAAATTCTCATGAGAGGAGATGATGACTGTAGTCCGAATACACCTGAGTTACTTGAACTGGCTAACCTTTTGTCACTCCACCAAAGACTTAGAACTACTAGAATTGGCAATCTCATTCAAAATACTACTTCATACAGAGAAAAAAGTGAGAAACAATATGCCGCTACCATCACTCCAAGAAACAACTTCGACAAAAGAAAACACAAAAATCTAAAGCAATCAATAATAGTCAAACAAAAAATAGCTGGTCATAGGATCTGTTTTGATTTTAGAAACACTAATACACATCCTTGTAACATAAATTTTATCCTTCCCACCCAAGACCATGATATACCAATGATAAGTTATTTTAATCATATGTCTTTGCAAGATGATGTTTCAGGTTATAGCTAAGAAATTCCCTTGCAAAGTAGATAGCTCAAAGATTTTTTCCAGTATGCTGGAAGTAGTTCTAGTTTCAGACTCAGAATTGCAAAACCATCGGTTATAAAAAATATGCTCCTAAAAGCCATGTTTCCGGTTCTGAATTTTTTCATTTTGACATACCTTGATGATGTCATCATATATTTCAAAAATGACAAAGAATATCTGCATTACTTGAAAAAGATGTACAGTAAAGGAAGGGGTGGAAATCAAAAGTGTAAAGAGGTACAATGGGAAGATATGGGTTTGTTTAGAGATTCATGCATGAATCCTTATGTCATGCTCGAAAGAGAAACTTTTCCAAATTTTTCTTTTCAAGAGCTGAGTGGACCAAGAGTGGTAGGATATCCTTATGAGGATAAGATGCTTAAATTTCGCCATTTCCAAGATTTCTGAGTTTAAAACATTTTCAATCATTGTATATACCATGGTTTGAAAACTAGATAAAAAACAGAAAATTCAAAAACAATAGAAAAATAGAAAAGTGGGCAGTTTGAAAAATAGAAAGAAGGCCCTATGTTCAAAAAATAGTCATTCGGAAAGCGTGCAAATCTAAATGCTGCTGCTAGTGCTCAAATCTCTTGTTCAGTTATCTAGCCTAATCATAGCTAAATATGTTTTAAATTTATTTGCTGATAAGTTAGTGAGTGGAAAAGATGGTAAAAATTGTGTAAGCTTGACTTATCAAAGAGAAGATTAGGAAAAGATACTAGTTCCACATGCTCAAAATAGAACCAAAAAGGAAATTAGGGATAAAAAACAAATTTTATATCCTAGCCTTGTTTTCCTAGTTTTCAATTTATGAAAAATAACATTTGTGTGCAGCTTCTCTTTCGTGCCACAAATACATGAAAAATCAGACTGCCTAATCCTGATTTAGTCATTTTTAAATTTCATGTTGTAGATTAGAGAACAAAATCCCGTCAAATAGCTTAACCTTGAAAGTTGATCTAGCATACGTAGAGAAACAAAGGAGTTCATAAGTTTAATCTGAACTCCCGACAGATATAAGTGTAGAACTAGATAGGTTCATTTTTCAAAAAATATATATTTTCAAAGGGTTGCTAGTCCAAATACACCCAAAGGAAGAAAAAATGTTAGGAAAGATAGTGGGGTAGGTAGAAATGTCATTGATGCTAATCATGCTGTCAATTTTCAGAAATAGCATCAAGGAGGAATGAAATTTGCGCCAATGGACAAGGCACTGGTCTTCATAAGCCAAAGATTTGAAATTATGGACACCTCCTGAAAAGGAACTGCCCTTCCCAAATGGAGCCACTATTAGTCATCAGTATTTTTCACTTGTTGGTGATGACTAGTTGTAATAGCCAAGTTTTCTAGCAGCTGATCTAAAAGAATGTCAAATTTTCCAACTAGAAAACTCCCATAAACATTTTTTTCCCTCCTACCTTTTCAATCCGCCCATGACGAGATGAAACCTCATTATCAAGCCTTATCTAGCCTCATCCATACTAGCTTGTCCATCAGCTCCAAGGAAAACAGTCCAAATCTGTCCAAGAAGTCTCCCCTAAGTTAGGTAGTGGCACTCTAGGCATTTCTCCCTTGGAAAACTATCATATGCCAAAGAACCTCTATCTATGATCAACCAGTCCTAACTGACCTTCCTATCTTGCAAATAAAGTTTGGTTACACCCTTAAGTCGCGCCACTAATAAACCATGAAGTCTCAGCAATGGATGTGCCATAGGTCAAACTGATATTAGGCAATTTTATAGTGTTTCAAAGGATCTTTCAAGAGCAGAAGTGTACCAACATCCTAGAAGACAGTATTTAGCTCAACATGAGAAGACAACTGCTTCTCATGTGATTTCGAGCCTGGGATGCAGCCACAGGGCAGAGAGTTGTTTCATTAAGCTCATGAAATCACAGTCAAAGGTTAGCAAATTATGAATGACAAGAAGTGCTTTGCAAATACTAGCCAAATTGCTTGTGATGTCTAAAATAGGCGCAAAGGTATTTGAAAATGAGGATTACTTGTCTCAAAAAAGTGCCCATAATTACTTATTATCAATTTTCCATCTTCATTTATTCAAGCATGAATAGGCAGTGAAAGGAAAGATAAGATTGTTTAAAATACTGATGAAATGGCATCACTCAGAAAACCTCCTTCATCTATAAGCAGAGGGTTGAAGGCACTGCGATAAAGGCCTCCTTCATCTATAAGTAGAGCGCCAGAGATAAAGTTTGATTTTAAGATTTTCACTGACTGAAAGGAAAATTTTAGGTGCAGTAGGAAAGCAACTAAGGGTTTCTGAATAAAAAATAGTGTTAAAAGTAGAGGCAAAGCAGTGGTTCCTTTAAAGGTTGTTTACATAAGTTTCACTGTTATCAAAATACAATGTGAAGCTACTTGGGTGATTATCAATGAAGAAATATTGTTGAGCAAGTGGCCAAGGAAGTAAAACAGTCTTGGTTTTAAGCTGACTTCTGCTATCCAGTACAAAGAAAACTACTATCAGTATGTTCATCAAACATTATTCACTTGATTGAGACAGAGGTTGAAAAGAAACTAGGCATTTGTCAAAAGTAGGCCTCCTTCATAAACAAAATAATGGTCTCACCATTGTTTGAGGATGAAAAGCAATTATTGCATGTGGTAAATATTTCAAAAGGGACTACTCTCAAAAAGGGTGAAATGAATGAAAATTCATGTTTCTTGTAGACCTCCTTCACAGAAGAACAAAGGGACAGCCTGCCCATGTTCACATTTCAAACTTCAGTTCGTCATCCCCTATTTTATCTCCATAAGAATTGAAGACTCATTACTTTAGCAATCCAGGGTTATTCAGTTGCCTTGATGATGGAAGCTATTTATAGCAGAGGTTTTCAATTACAAATTCAGAGGAGGTTCTTCACCGACAGTTAAGAGAGACTCAAAGCAGCACCTGCAAGTTCAATCAATTTCACAGTGGGCATGACCACCTTCAAAGCATCAGGAGAAAAAACTATCAATTAAATTTTAAAAAGATGAGTTATCTCCTTGCAAGAATGGCAGAAGATGTTTCACAACTCATTGGTATGTTTTTTGAGCATAATTTTCCTTTGAAAATATCATTAAAAAGGTCAGCAGTGGCAGAGTTTCATTTTTAATAAAGCACAGTGAAAAAGCTGTAGAGGAGATTTGCAGTTCATAAACAAAGGCCTCTTTACTTAAACAAAAGCCATCACTATGTTACCTTTTCAAAAATTCAAACTCCACATCTTGTCAACATATTAGTGCAAAAAGAGTCTTTATAGGTTTTAAGTGATGAAATCACAAGGCAAGTGCTTCATGTTTTGTTTTAACTCGAAAGCCTTTTTCAAATGTCTTCAAAACCCTCACCATGAAAATGTAAAAAGGATTCTGACTTTTCTTCTTTCAAAAGAAGTTGAAAGGACCATTGCAAGCTCTATTTGCATTTCAAAACACGAAAAACATCTCTTCTTAGCTGCTCACTAGACCGAAGAGAGTTTTCAAGCAAGTTTGCAGAAGTTTAAAGCCTTTTAGCTTGCGAGACGTGCCTGGAAAAGCGCGCGGCACGTTCAAGAATCAATTTACGCTGTAGTGGCACGTGACATGCCTGTAGGCACTGGTCACGACCACCCATCATCAACCCAACACTCCTATTGCTGCACATCGCTTACCCTTTTGAACGTGTCGCACATGTTTGAACGGTTAAAAATTCCTCCAAAAGGGTCTAAAACTTGCTCAACTCTTCAAACAAAGACTACCATCCATATTCAAGGTGTTTTCATTTACCTCCTTGGTATATTCGAGTTTCTAAAATGGTGATTAAAAAAGAAAAGGCCTTGGTATAAATCAAGGGGTTTTTGGGTGAATAGTTTGAAGAACATTGTTACAGTGGGAAGCTGGTGGAGTGGTCATTTTAGTTTCAAAGGCCTAGAACTGCCCTCAAAATGGTGCTAAACCATAACACTACCAGCAAGTCAAAATAAACACAGTGTTAGAGGTTTTTTCAATGATTAAGGGTATCCTAACTGTGATAAGACAAAGCTAACTTCTGTCAGCAAAATGTAATGGTGAAAACAGTATTAGAAGGTGATGTAGTGTTTATAATGAAAGCACAGTGATTGTGAGGTAACATCAATGAGCCCATGTTAAAAGCAGTAGTCTTAGTATGAATGCCTTGTTACCTTCAAAGAATGTCTCCTTTTTGAATAAGTGAAACAATGAAACTAGGGCTACCTTCTTTGTCCCATAAAGTACATTGTGGTGAAGGATCTTTTAAATAAATTTGAAGGTGTTTGTCCACTTGTGTGTGAGAAATAGTGAATACAAGGAGGGTTTTTTTTATTGGGAGGAGTGTTTTGCCTTTGTCTAAATACAAGGCTGTCTTGTTTTTATCAAAACATAAAATATACTTGTAAACTTACCCAAGCAAAGTAACAATTTGACTGTGTGCTTGTTATTTTGATAATTATTTATTGATTGGCATACAAAGGGAAACAAACAGTGATTTGTAAGGAGCAGAGAGCTGGTATTAAAGAACCATTTCACATAGCATTTGAGGCAATTTTCCTTAGTCAAACAGTGACTAACAAAGAGGACAGAGTTGTGTTTGAGAAAGAATTTCAAAAGCCATTTGAGGCAGCTTGGTGTTGCAGAGAGCATTCAAAACAAGATGCCTCCCAGGCAAGACAGTAGGAGTGGATTGTATAAGAGATTTGAGCATGTTTCCACTGAAGAAGTGAATGCCCACCCATCAGTCCTGTTCAATTTTCATGAGGTTGGGTGTTTATATTTTTGTCAAAGAGTGCAAGAGGTGAAGATTTTTTCCACTTTGACACATCTTTGCGCTTTGAGGTTTCAAGAGAAGCATTTCCAGCTAGCAGGCCTAGATTTAAAATTCTCTCCAAGGTCCATCTCCAAGGCCACTAAAATCCCTTATATTGGGGAGAAGTGGTTTAAACAAAGCCACCTAGACTCAGAAGATTACAAGCCCTTTCTAAAACCTGAGCACAGAGAGTCATGCCTTCCATTTTTCCCTTCTCATATCTTTTGACTAGCTATGCCCCCCTCATGAAGATCATCATGAAATACTTCACTTGTGAGGGAAGATTCTCTTGATTCTATGCCTATCACATTCGATTGCTCATGCATTTCACAAGGGCCACATTGCTAAATCTTCCTTTCTTCTTACATAGAAGCATTGAGAAAATGGTCTCCACTGTTCAGAAAAAGCCTCCTTCACATCAAACAGTCTGCCTCTTCCATCGCTCCCTCATCAAAGTCATCATTCTTCATCAGCTTGAGAAGAGGGAGGTCTCTTGGGATACTTTCATCACCCATCCGGTTTTCTCCACTGTCCCTTGGGTTCATACATCCCCTACACCTCCTACTCACCATCCTTCCCCTTCTTCTAGCAAACCTATTCCCAAGAAGCTCAAGTTTACCACAAAAGAAAAAAAATATCCTGAAGAGGGAGAAGAGCATGACCATGATGAGGAAGAAGAACATGATCAGGAATAGGAAAGTGATGATGAGCAGCAGCAGGATGAAACAGGGCAGCAAGGGGATGAAAAAGAAAGTGCTGATGAGCAGCATTACAGTGAGACAGAATAGCAAGGAAAAGAAGAGCATGATGAAGGGTAGCAGCATGAAGAGGTGAAACAAAGTGAGGGTGAGCAAACCCATGAAGATGTTGAACATGGGCAGCCACAACATGATACACAACAGCTACAACATGATGAACAGAGGCAGCCTCAGGGTGATGAACAATAGTCTCCTAAAAAGGAACAACAAACTCGAGAATAAGAGGGGCAGCAAGATAAAAAGGTGCAACATAGTGAGGAGGACAATCCTCAAAAGGAAGTGCAAAAGGACAGCCAACGCATCCACGAAGAAATCCAAGGCAGTGGCAAAAGTGAATAGCAAAGTGACAAAGGTAAAGAGCCCATGGAGCATGTGCTAGCTGCCTCTCCTAGGTAAGGGGCCATGCTCTCTTCTTCAAAAGTGGCCAAGCCCTGAACATCAAATAAAAGGGTGGCTAGATTTGTAACTCAAAATGTGACTAGGACCCTCCGAAGCAAGGGAAAATTTCCCAAAAATTCCATGGTCAAATTTCCCAAGAGGAAGAGGACTAAAAGAGCCACCCAAAGCAAAGGGAAGGACAAGGAAGAAAGAAATCATGAACAGGAAAGGGAATTCAACATCATCCAAATCCAAAGTGTGAATAGTGATAATGAAGCCTGAATCCTAGAAAACCTCTTAATCCATAGAGAAAGCCAAATTGATGCCTTAAGGACTGATCTTGATAGAGCTAGGAACTTCAACCATTTTTTGCAATTTCAAAACAAGCAGATGAGTGTCCATATGGCTGTACATGAGACAAGGGCCATCTGATACAAAAAGGAGGCCTCTAAAGCACAGGTGATATTGGAAGAACTCATGGGTGAGTTCGATGAAAGTGAAGGTGAAGATCAGCCTAGGCGAAAGAGGCCAAGAACCATGGGGCTAAAAAAAGGCCTTTGAGACACAAAAATAAGAAGAAGATGCCCTTCTCCAATCTACCCCTCTCACTGCATTGTTCGAACAAGAGATAGAGAAAAATTGGGAAGCATGGCTTGAGAGAGTTAATGATCACTTGGAGAAGTAAAATAGGGACTTAGACCTTCAACGGAGGATGACCGGGCATTATAAAAAACTCAATCAGTCTACCCGAAAAAAGTTGAAGGCTGCTCAAGAAAAACTCAAGGAGGCTAAAGGGAAGTGCTCGGCACCAAAATTGAGGAAAGACACCTCAAGGCTCCAAATTTTGGCCTCAGCTTCACAACATGTTTCTGAAAACCCTGGAGGGTCATGCTCACCAACTTTGGGCGAAATTCGACATATTTTGGTTTTTTGTCATTTTTGGGTTTTTGGCCAAAATTCATGGGCATTGCCATTTCAGTTTGGTGCATCATCAAAGGATGAAAATGGTATAATTGGATTCCATAATTTCAGGGGCACATACTCATCAATTTTCAGAACAATTAAAGATCATTTTCTCCCTCAAAATGGCGAAAAACACTTGCTTTTTCTACACTCTGCCCCGTTTATCAGCAAGGACTATTTCCTAGTTTTTTACACACAGGTCTATTTTTGGAGGAATTCCAGTGGTTAGTTGGGAGAAAACTAAACATTTTCAGAAATTATACACTCAAATATTTCCAACGAGCCATCATGAGCCTCATTTTGACATCGATAAGGCTTCCAAAAGTTGCCGGCAAGTCAGGGGACCTTTTGCTGATGTATTTTATGAGTATTTTTGTAAAAATTGAACCTTTCAAAACTAACTTTCCTTCATGTATTTTATGAGACATGCCCTTGGAGGCACCTAGAATTTCCTGTTTCTTCATAGCTTCCATGTTTTCTTCATTCTTAGTCACATTAAAGAATTGTTGTTTGCTCTTTAATAACTTAAGGATATTGTTGCTTGTTTCTTTCATGGTTTTATCCATGCTAAGTATGATTTACGGTATGCCCTGCTTACTCATAGCTAGCCATAGCTCCATCTATGAAATTTCTTTTTGACTGATTAGATTTTCATTTTTTGAACCAAGGAGGTCTTGTTCTGATCTTGCCCTTTGCCTAATACTATGCAATCATGTTTTCAAAGTGCCCAATAGCTTGAAGTACTGTGTTTAGGCATTCCGACATAGTGGTTTGAGTTGTTTGTCTATCTTAAATGTATTTCCCCAAAGTCTGATAGCCATTTCCTAAAGTTAGAGAGTTATATATCTCTATGCATGGCTTGAATGTTTATTTCTATGCATTGATTAGCTTAAAGTTACATTTCCCATGATTAATGGTTTTCCCTACCATGATTATGTTAGCTATTAAACTATTTGTCCTTGAAATCCTTTGTTATTCACAAACTTGTTGTCCATCTTACTCCATTTTACCCAAAGATCCATTTTACCTCGAATCAAATCGGCCCTTCAACAACCTTGTATCACCATCTGAAAGCTTTCTTGACCTTTTCGACCCCATAGCCCAGTAGATTTGACATATTTTTACCTATCTTAATCTTTGATTAGTTCATCCCTCACAACCTAAAAACCAAAACCAAAAACCTATTTCATAACTAGCCTAAAATCAGAACACAATAAGCGAACACACAGATATCCCTTACACAGATAGAGAGAGCCCTCTCTAAGTCCAGGAAGGCTAGGTCCTTGGGCTCCAAAGACTGGTTTGATGTTACCCTGTCATTTGGCTTGCCAATCAGCCAAATCATGGGCCACTAACAGGTAGGCAACATGCTAGTGTTTTACCTAATCATCAAGTACAAAATAAATAAGTAAGAAAATTAGTATAAAGAAATAAAAAGTAAAAAATAAACTATTTAAATTTTAATTTGTATAATAAAACTTACCTGAACCTGAAAATAGATCCAAAACCCAATCTCCTTCATTTGAAGCCATCGCTTGGCCTACCTCCGGCCCCTGGCTGGGCGGAGGGCAATTCCTAGAATCACCCTCCGCCCAGCTTAGGATCGAAGGAAGGCTGGGAAACCCTCGATGATGCCACCCGGCTGGCCTACACCCAGCCGAGGGCGATTCTCCAAATTTCCCTCCACCCAACCGGGGATGATTCTGGGAATCGCTCTCCGTCCACCCGAGAACGATTCTCAGAATCGCCCTTCGCCCAGCGGGGGGTGATTCTCAGAATCACCCTCTGCCTAGCCGGGGGATGGAGGTAGGTCGGGCGGTGTCGAGGGCTACCCAGCCTGCCTCCGGCCCCCAGCTGGGCGGAGGCAGGCTGGTCAGCCCTCGATGGCGCCACCCAGCTGGCCTCTGACCCTTAGTTAGGAGGAGGGAGATTATCGAAATCACCCTTCGCCCGGCTGGGGGCCGGATGCCAACCCAGCGACACCGTCGAGGGTTGTTCAGCTTGCCTCTGGTCCACGGCTGGGTGGAGGGTGATTCTGAGAATCTCCCTCCACCCAGCTGCGGGTAAAAGGCAGGCTGGGCATCCCTCGATGACACTGCTTGTCCTACCTCCGGCCCCCGTCTGGGTGGAGGGTGTTTCCTAGAATCACCCTCGGCTGGGTGGAGGGAGATTCCGAGAATCACCCCCGGCTGGGCGGAGGGTGAGTCCAAGAATCACCCCCAGTTGGGTGGAGGGTGATTATGAGAATTACCCCCTCTGGACCGAGGGAGATTCTGAGAATCCCCTGCGACTGGGCAGAGGATCATTCCGAGAATCACACCTGACTAGGCGGAGGGCGATTCTGAGAATCCCCCAGGGTGGGTTGAGGGCGATTCCAAGAATCACCCTCAGCTGGGAAAAGGGAGATTCCAAGAATCACCCCTGGCTGGGCGGAGGGCAATTCTTCGAATTGCCCTCCGCCCAACTGGGGGTGATTCTCAGAATTTCCCTCCGTCCAGATGGGGGCCAGAGGAAAGCTAAGCGGCACCGTCGAGGGCTACCCAGCCTGCCTCTAACCTGCGGCTGGGTGGAGGGTCACCCTCCACCCAGATAGGGGCTGGAGGCAGGCTGAGCAGCTCTCGACAGTGCTGCCCGCCGGACTCCGGGCCCCAGCCGGGCGGAGAGTGATTCCGAGAATCTCCCTCTGCCCAGCTAGGTGGCACCATCGAGGGCTTCCCAGCCTTCCTCTGCCTAGCCGAGGGCCAGAGGCAGGCTGGGAAACACTCGACGGCGTCGCCCAGCTTGCCTCCAAGCCTTGACTGGGTGGAGGGCGATTCCAAGAATCACCCCCGGCTGGGCAGAGGGAAATTTTGAGAATCACCCATGGCTGGGCAGAGGGCCATTCAGAGAATCACCCTCTGCCCAGCCATGTGTGATTCTCGGAATCGCCCTCTGCCCAACTCGGGGCCAGAGGCCGGCCGAGCAGTGTCGTCGAGGGTTGCCCAGCTTGCCTCTTGCTCCCGACGGGCAGCAAATTAATTTTTTTTTAATTTTATTTTCTTCAAACACAAACTATTTTAAAAATTTAATTATTTTTTAAACAAAAACTATTATAATAAAAAAAAATGTATTGTTTAATATAAAAAAAAGGAAACTATTCGATTAAAATTTTAATATAAAAAAACAATAAAAATAAATAAAAAAATATGTTTTAAAAAATAAACAAACAAATATAATATTTTTTTTTTTTAATTTTTATTATTTTTAAATTAAAACAATTATTATTTAAAATATAAAAAAACAATTTTTTTTTTTTAAATATGTTGTAAAATATAAACGAAAATTTATAAGAAGATTTTAATTTTTAATTTTTATTTTCTTAAAATTAAAACAATTATAATTTAAAATATAGAAGAACAATAAAAAAAAATAAAAAATATGTTTTTATATATAAATAAACAAATATATGAATAATAAAATTTTCATTTACTTGTTCATTTTTAAAAATTGTTTAAGTCATATAATTTCTCCATAATTTCATTGTTCAAGTACCTTGAAAACTTAAGATTTAAAAACTTGAGATTTACAACTTGTCATTAAGGTTTTTATGCATTGTGAAATTTTATCTTTAATGTTATGGTTGAAAATAATTACAATTTTAGGGTTGTTTAGAGTCAAGATATTTTATGTTTAACAACATGGATAAAAAAATTTCAAAATAATAGGCCCTTCAGACATGATTTTGTTTATATTTAACATCATCTATCAAAAAATTTAGAATTTTATGATTTTTCAATGTCCTAATATGTTGTCTTTAATTCCATTGTTACAATGTGTCAAAAGTGTGACAATTTTTTTTTTGTTATTCCAGCATCAACTCGTTTTGTTTTGAGGGTGTTTTTTCAATCATTTTTTCAACAGAGAATTTTGCTTTTAGCATAATTTTATAAACAGGTGAAATTTGACCTTGAGAAAAACACAAATGCATTCTAGAATGCACACTTTTTGTTTTTGGGGCGTTTTTTCATGTTTTTTGAGTCTTTTTGGGCTAGAGTTTTCGTTTTGAGGTAATAGTTCCTGTTTCATTGGTAACATTGTTACTAAAGGACAAGCTCAAAAACATCAAGATGGAGAAGGGCGACACAATACCCAAGTACTTGACCAAGTTTACCCAATGTTGGGATTATTTTGGAATTGTTGGTGTTACAATTTTTGAATATGATTTGGTGATCCTAGCACTTCTAGGCCTTCCCAAGGGCTAGCACAACCACCAAGATTCACTAAATGAGAGGGAGAAGCTACCAAAGTGGGCATGTTTATGGTCTAACTTGGTACAAGAAGAGATTCGATATTAGAAAAAGGGTGGATCCTCATCAAAGCATGATGATGAGGACAAATATGAATTTGTTGGAAAGGAAAATAAAGGCAAAGGTAAGTCATCACATTCCAAATAAGATTCTATTCAGGCAAGCAAGGAAGGACTTTTTGAAGATTAAATGTTTTCGCTGTCACTAGTTGGGACATTATGCCATGAAGTATCTACAGAAGAAAGTTGGAAAGAATTCCTCAAGAGGAGCGGAAACTGAATCTTTTTCTTCGAAATTGGAGTTGGATTTCACTCTCATCACATGCATGGTGTCATCAGTGATGGGTTCTATGTGGTACCTATATAGTGGAACCTCATTCCATATGACTGAAAACAAAGGTTTCTTTAGAAAATTAGACGAGAAGAACCTCCATATGCACAACGATATGGTAGATGATGGGAGGTATAGCATGACCCACATAAATATTGTTACCTTTCAGAGGGATTTTGGTCCTCTCATATTGAAATATTTTATGTATGTTCCTTGTTTGAAGAAGAAGTTAGTTTCAGTTACTATGTTGGAAGACCGTGGCTAAAATGTGAGATTTAACAAAGGAAAGGAATTCTTTCATCATATACCCATGGGATGGGTGAAAAATATTGGGGATCAGGTAAAGAACCTCTACAAATTGGATGTAGAAGATTGTAGTGCCCTGAGCACAAAAACAGAGAAAGTGGGTAATCAAGACATCAGTGAGTTATATACATTTAAAAACATGTACCCAAATTCTTAACCATGAATATTCTTAGCATGTAAATATACTTTGTTACAATAGCACAGGCTAAGACCACGGATAAAAAATACCACATACCCAAAAGAGCCCTAACTTTTTTTTATATGACATTTTTCTTAATTAATAAATTTAATTAAAAGGGTGGTAAGGGAATAAATACTTTTGAGATGAATATGAACCTATGATTTATGAATATTATTAAGAATATTCTAGAATATTCCATGGAATCAAATCCATACCATATACGTAATAATTATTGATAATTAAATGAAATTCTATAAGTCCTCTTCCAAATTAAACATGGCTACCGATTTAATTAAACATAAATAATATTGAATGCTATTTAACTTGCTACTACTGTAGACACCAATATAGATCCATATTAACCACATATCTTGCAAGTGTCTAGAAGGATCAAATACCTTGAGGTGTAAACGTCTTTTATAATGAAGAAATTGAAAAAAGGTTTGCACCTAAAGATATTTTACCCCTTTAGAAAATATTTAAGATTCATTATAGTTGTTATACACACATAATGTTGAAAATGACACCAAGAAAGTATTCTAATTTAACTTTTTCTTAAATTAAATTAGAATAAAATTGTAATTCCACATCACAGGACAAGTTGTATGAGTTAACTAATTTAGTAGGACTTAGTTGGATTCATTAATTCAAGTTGAGGGTATAACTTGAGCCATGTAGAGTTTCTCCTACAAAATAGGAGCCCTCATTGAGTTTAGTTTGATTTTTAATTAATTAACTCAATTTATTCAAGTTAAAATCATTTTAACTAGTTCTAATGGATGGAGGAACTAGTGAGAGGTGAAAGAGTCAAACTTGGACTTGAACCAAGTCTAGTTATCAATGTGATGATTGAGGATTCACTCATAAATAACTTACGGATGTCATTTCTGAGAAAGATCTAGTTGAGATTTGAGTTCAAGGGAAATGTACTATCAGTTGTATAATCATACAAATTGTGCAAGTGGTGCATGTAGTAAGAGGAAGGCCCCTAATGGATTTCGCAATATGGGTTGATAATTTCACTAATTAATAGGGCATAATTACCCAAGGAAACAACGCAAGGAAATACGGATCCTCGAGGGCAGAAAATTGGTTAAGTATTGAACCAAGCTTGTCTAGGAATTAGTGAGGTGGATAGAGAGAACACAAAGGTTTCTCAGCTTGGAGAAAAGAATTTTAATATTATCATATTGTCTGACTTATGAAATATATAGATAGTGGGGTTTTTAGCTGTGACTTTCCCCAAGGAATACTTGTGTACTATGCGATTGAAATTTCTTCTCTTTCAGGATTTGTGATTTCACGATGTAAATTCGTTTTCCACAATTGTTTGAGTAGATTCAAGTATATGTTTTTAGAATATTACAATTATCAGTTTGAATCTAGGTGGATTTTCTACATGGTTTTAGAGAAATAATCACTATACAAGAGAAGAATATGAGTTTTTTCTATGCAGGTGAATGAAATATGCAGATCTCCTCTTTAGGACTAGCAACATGATCATGATGTGATTCTTTGGATTGAAACTCGAATATGCCCTTGGTGGTAGTTTGAATTACATAGATTGGAAGGAAAGGATGAAATTAGTGTTTTAATACAATGGGATGTACAGGTTCATAGAAAATGATATTCCTAAGCCTGTCATAAAATTCTCAAGATATGGAAACCTCAAAGAATAATGTAGCAAAGGCTAGAAGTATTTTATTAGAAGGTGTTTAAGATAATATTATCTATAAATTCCATGCAAAGGAAACACCATATGATATGTGGAAGACCTTAATATTGTTTTTTCAAAACAACAGTGACCACAGGAAGTTGGCAATGAAGGAAAAGCTCAAAACAATCAAGATGGAGAAGGGTGACACAATACCAAAGTACTTGAGCAAGTTTACCCAATTTCGCAATGAGCTTGGAAGTGTTGGTGTTACAGTCGTTGAAGCTAATCTGGTGAACCTAGAACTTTTATGCCTTCCCATGAGTTGGCACAAATACTAGGATTCAGTAAATGGGAGGGAGAAGCTACCAGAGTGGGAGCGTTTTTGGTCCGAATTAGTATAAGAAGAGGTTCATAAGAAAACAAGATATGGATCCTCATAAAAGTATGATTATGAGGATAATTTTTCCTTAGATGGAAAGGAAAATAAAGGGAAATGAATTTCATACCATTCCAAATCATATTTTAGTCAGGAAGGAAAGAAGAGGGACTTCTAGAAGATTGAATGTTTTCACTGTCACTAGCCAGGACACTATACAACGAAGTGTTTTCACGAGAAGGCTGAGAATAATCCTTCAGGATGAGCAGTGGGTGAAGCTCTTGATTCAAAATTCCAGTTGGATTTCACTCTGATCACATGCATGGTATCATCGGTGATGGGTTTTATGCGGTAGAGAGATATTGGACCCTCATTCCATATGACCAAAAACAAAGAGTTCTTTAGAAAATTAGAGGGGAAGGACCTCTAGATGCACATCGAGATGGGAGATGATGGTAGGGATAGCGTGACCGACATCACTATTGTTACCTTTTAGAGGGAGTCTAGTTCTTTCACATTGAAAAATTTCATGTATGCTCTTCGTTTGAAGAAGAAATTAGTTTCAGTTACTATGTTGGAATATCGTGGCTACGATATGATATTCAACAAAGGAAATGTGCTCCTTCATCACATAGCCATGGGATGGGTGAAAAAAATTAGGGATTAATTAAAGAACCTCTAAAAATTGGATGTATAGCATTGTGTTTCCTTTAGCATGAAAGAAAAGAAAGTGGAGAATAGAAACAACAATAGCATAGGAGATTGGGCCATCTACACCATCGAGATTTGAATATCATGCAACGAATTTCTATAGGACTTCCCATGGGTGCACTTGAGTAGTGTGATACATGAAAGGGGTGTAAATTGGGGAATTACACGAAGGCCAAATTTTATGATAAGAACAATCGAGCAAAAGTAATGCTTGAAAGAGTTCACTCAGATGCATGTGAACCATTCTCGACAACGTCCATGGACCAACACAGGTATTATGTTATTTTTATATTTTATTTTCCATGCAAGTGTTAGATATTATTCATTTGGAATAAATACCATACGTTCTAAAAATTTAGTGAGTTCAAAGAACTTGTTGAAAAATATATAGGCAAAAAGGTGGAGGCTCTCAGGAGTGACAACGACGAAGAATATGTGTCAAATGAATTCAACAAATTTTTTGCATGAGAAGGAATTCAAAGAGAATTTATAGAATCTCATAACCCGCAATAGAATGGGGTTGCAAAAAGAAATAACATAAGCATTGTGGGAGCTGCACAAGTGATGTTACATGATTGAGGCCTATCGTTTCACTTATGGGGGGAAGCATGCAACATAACTTTGTATGTGAAAAATAGAAGTCCTCATTGGATCCTCATGATGAGGACACCAAAAGAAGCCTTTCATGGTAAAAATCTAGATGTGGCACACTTTAGAATTTTTATCTCATGAGTTTACTATCATCTTACTAAGGATGCACGGAAAAATCTAGAACTAATTGCTAACTTCACAATATTTGTGATGTATATTGATACACCTCAAAAGTACTATTAGGCATACCTGTCATCTCACAGGATGATAGTGGTTCATAGAGATGTGAAATTAGATGAAGGAAAGGCCATGTGAATTTCACTTCAGAGGGATATTCAAATGCATGTAGATGAGGAGCGCTTAGCTCCAAAATAAGTACCTTGAGATGTAGAGTAGACACAAGAAGAGGAGAAGAGAGTGGAAGCACCCACTCATGCAGAGAAATTGAGAAATGGAAGGAAGCACATCACAGAGGTTGACAGTTGGATGAATGATGATAGAGATAATGTGGGAGAACCCAGATCATAGTGCAGGTTGAGAAGGTCCCGACATTGGTACACTGGTTACATGACTCTTATGAGCGAGAGTGTAGAGATTGAGCCATACTCATTCGAGGAAGTAGTGAAACAACTAGTATGGTTTGATGCCATAGTAGAGGAGTATGACTCCATTATTATAAAAAATGCATGGGAAGTTGTCCTAAACCCAAAGGACACATCATTTGTAATATCTAGGTAGATCTACAAGGTGAAGCAAGCAACAAATGGTAGTGTCGAGAAACACAAGGCCAAATTTGTGGCCAAGGGGTTCTTTGAGGTGGAGGAAATAGATTAGAAGGACACCTTTTCTCTAGTAGAAAATTACTCTTCAATCAGACCTATTCTTACTCTTTCAACTCAAATGGGATGGAAAATACATCAGATGTATGTAAAGAAAAATTTCCTCAACAGAGTGATTGAGGAAGAGGTGTACATAGAGTAGCTGAAAGGATTCGAGACCTTTGACATAGAGTCGCATTTGTGAAGACTCAAGTGAATGATGTATGGACTGAAAAAATCACCCCATGTCTGGTACACCATAATCGATAGTTATTTCATAGGGTTGGGCTTCAACAAAAGTGAAGAAGATGTGAACCTTTACCAAATTTTGGTTGAAGGTAAATTGTTGATTATAGTATTATATGTTGATGATTTAATTCTAGCAGGTGATGAGACTATGGTAAATTGCTGCAATGAATTTTTTAGGTCCCTATAGTACTAGTGTTCTCCCTTATTTTTGTTAGTGTACCCCCCTTATTGTTATTGTTGTACCCATGTAACCCAAATATTTTTATTACTGTGCCCTTACATTATTATTTTTAGGTCGGCTAGGATTATAATGTGACCCCATGGACTCCTATATATAAAATGAGGTTTTTCCATTTGTATCATCCAAGAATTGTTCATTTATGTAATGTATTGGAGGTTTCCCCCTCAAAGTGCTTATTTCTAAGGTGTTGATCTCTCTTTTCTTCTATTTTTGGGGCTGGTTTCCTAACATTCGGTATCAGAGCTTTGGATTCTAGGGTTTCACTGCTCCAAATAGGACATCATGGAATTTTAGCTATAAATGTTTTTCTACGAAGGTTCAGAAGCTGAACTTATTACAAAGCGAAGAAAAAATCTGGAGGAATGTCGTGTAACAATTTTACATCTTGGTTCGCAATATTTCCATAGATATGATCTATGGAAGTTATGGATTTTTGAGGCTCCAAAATTTCACCTAAAACAGGTCATCGTGGAATTTGTGCTCTAATTTTCTTTCTATGAAGGTTGAAAAGATGAAATTTATATAGAGGGAATGCAAAACCCTGAGGAACCTCCTGTAAAAATTTAATATGTTGTTTCACAATATTGTCAAAGATATTATCTGTGGAAGTTATGGATGTTTCAGGCTCCCGAATTTCATCTCAAATAGTTGACTGTGGGAGAATCATCATAACTTTCTCTCTAAACGTCAGATTGGAATTCTGTAAAAAGAGGCCACAAGTACATGAAATTTAGTTTCGTTGTTATCAATTTTAGAGCTAAACGTGGAAAAAGTGACATGTTCCATGTCGTACAAGTTTTATCTATTGAACCAGTCTATAATTAGGTCATTGTGGGAGATTGGGCATAACTTTTCCTTGAAGAATCCAAATCTGATCAGATCTGTGGAATTAGAAACAAAATTTAGAGGACTACTATAGTACCGAATTTTAAATATTAATGATCCAAAATCACAGAGATAATTTAGTTTCAATATTGAGATCCTCAAAATGAAGAAAAAGGTGTGTATTTTTTGAATTACATAAGTCTTATTTGAAAAATTTGTTGGAATTTATTCGAAGGGCATATTAAAGAATATATATCAGTATTGGGTTCTAAAATGCCCACAAAAAATAATTCAACACCCATTAAGCCTTCAGAAAGATCTACTATTACTCATGAAGATGAAGAAATGCAACATAAGATATCAAAATTACAAGAGCAAGTGCAACAAATTTCATTATTGCAAAGAGAAACAAAAAATGAAATGGGAGTTTTGAAGAAAGGCATGGAAACTAAGATGGATGGTTTGAAGAAAGGCATGGAAGCTAAGATGGATGGTTTGGAAACTAAGATGGATGGCATGGAAGTCAGCGTGGAAGCTAAGATGGATGACATGGAAGCTAAGATCGATGAAAAAATGAAAGGCAACATGGAAAACATGAAGAATGATCTAAAAGTAGACATCAAAGGTCTAGCAAAGTTGATACAAGAAATGTTTCCTAATGTCGAAAAGATATTATAGGAAACTCATGATGAGAACAAAATAAATGTTAATCGTGATTTCATAAACTCTAATGTTGGATGGAAGAACCACCATATTCCAAAGAAGGATATGAGGAAGCTTGATAGCAAGGATCTCGTAACATGGATACTATAGATGGAGCAATATTTTCATCTCAATAATTCGAAAAACACACAAACGGTACGCATTACAGCTTTACATCTAGAAGAAAATACATTTATAGGTATCTCTAGCTTTGTTCCCATAAAAAAATTATCAATTGGTCAATTTTTACAAGGGAAATGATAGCACATTATGAGGATACAAAGAGAAACACCTTCTTTAGCCAATTGATAAATCTCAAAGAAAAGGGTTCAGTGGTGGAGCACATTGAGGACTTCCAAAAATTGAATATAAGGGTAACTAATATTTTAGAGGAACACGGGATTGATGTCTTCATAGGGACTTTAAAGGATAACATCCAACATGAGGTTCCCATTTGGGAATCTGATTCATTGGAGAAGGCTTTCAGGTTGGCAAGGAAAATTGAATGTAAAATTATAGCGACAAGGAAGCCTACCACTCACATCTATAAAGATGGAAGTGTTGGTACTCCTAGACTTCCAAAACCTACAAGGTTGACACCACAAAAATTGGAAGAAAAAAAAAGAAAAAAGGCTTTTCTATAGTTGTGATAGAAAATACACTAAAGGTCATAAGTGTGCTGAGAATAAATTATTTTACATAGATTGTGAAGAGGAGGAATAAAATGACCAAGAAAATTCAAAAGGAGAGGACATACACCAGGAACCCACCCTAGAAGAGGAAGAAACGAGTTCAACCATATTGTGTAATGCATTGGTAGGAATTACCACTCCTCAAACTCTCAAGATAGAAGCACATATTAAGAAGAAAAAGGTAGTAGTGTCGATTGATTCAGGTAGTACCCATAATTTTATTCATTGTAAGGTAGCCAATGAATTGAGTTTCTTCCTATACCTAGCATCAGAATGTCAAGGGATGGTTGCAAATGGAGGGACTATAAATTTCTCTGGAAAATGCCATAATATCAAGCTAACCATTAGGGAATATGTATTGAATAGACCAATTCTTTCCATTCCAATGGGAGGTGTTGATCTTGTACTAGGAGTACAATGGTTATAATATTTGGGGACACTAGCTTTTAATTTTCAAGAACTTTTCTTGGAATTTTTTTGGAAGGAAAGGAAGTCAAATTACAGGGTATCGTCAGGAAGCCAGGAAAGATAATAAGCTATAATGTCATAAAAAAGCTTCTGAAGAAATAACAAGGCCTAATTGCACAATTATGCTCACTAGAAGTTCCAACATCAAAATATTCTATTTCTCTAGATCTGCAAAAAGCCTTGGATAATCATTCCAAGGTGTTTGAAACTCCCAAAGAACTCCCACCTATTCGTGATCATGATAATGCTATTCACTTAATTCCAGGAATTTTTCCTCCAAACATCAGGCCTTATAGAAATCCTTATGTCCAAAAGAGCGAAATTGAACGTATGATTACATAAATGTTAGAGGCTGGTATAATTGAACCTAGTCAAAGTTATTTCTCTGCTCCAATAGTATCGGTGCACAAGAAGGATGGATCATGACGCATGTGTCCGGATTATAGGGATCTCAATAAGCTCACCATTAAAGATAAACTTCCTATTCCTGTGATTGATGAATTATTGGATGAATTAAATGGATAAATTTATTTTACCAAGTTGGATCTTCGTTCAGGATATCATCAAATTAGAATGAAGATTGAATATATTCTGAAAACAACATTTCGAACTCATGAGGGTCATTCAGAATTTTTGGTCATGCCTTTTGGCCTTACCAATGTACCTTCTACATTTCAAGGGTTGATGAATTCCATTTTAAAACCTTTCCTTAGAAAATTTGCGTTAGTATTTTTTGATGATATACTAATCTACAACAAATCTTGGAAGGATCATGTTCAACATCTTGATAGGATGCTCAAACTATTGGAGGAGAAACAATTATATGAAAAAACATCCAAATGTTTTTTTGGAGTACAAGAGGTGGAATATTTGGGTCATATTGTATCTCACGAGGGTTTTAAGGTAGACCCTATAAAAATTAAAGCCATTAAGGAATGGAAAGTCCCTACAACAATAAAGAAATTGCGAGGATTTCTCAGCTTAACAGGGTATTATTGCAAGTTTGTTAAGAATTATGGGAGAATAGAACAAAATTATTGAAGAAAGATCCATTTTCATGGACTCCTGAATCGACTAAGGACTTTGAACATCTTAAAGAGTCAATGTGCCTAGCACCGGTCTTAGCTACGCTAGACTTCACAAAAACCATTATTGTGGAATGTGATGCCTCAAGAAATGGAATTGGTGCTATTTTCAGGCAAGAAGGAAGACCCATTTCTTTTGAAAGTCGTCCAATCACAGGAAAGTATTTACACAAAGATATTTATGAGAAGGAAATGTTAACAGTACTACATGAACTAAATAAATGGAAACCTTACCTAATGGGAAGACACTTCAAGGTAAAAACTGATCATGATAGTCTTAAACACTTTTCGGAACATTGATTATCTTTAGAAGAGCAGAAAAAATGGGTCACAAGGATGTCGGGTTATGACTTTGAAATCATATACAAAAAATGGAAGCTATATGTTGGTGTAGATGCACTCTCAAGAAAGAATGAAGATGTGGAAGCATTGATTTTTTCCATTTCTATTATCCAACCAGATTGGATAACCGAAGAAAGGGATGAATGGAAGAAGGATGAAGAAGTGTGGACACTGATTCAAAAGCTGTAGCAAGATCCTAGTAGATCTGATACATTTAGTTGGAAAAGTGATTCCTTATGGTACAGAGATTGATAATATATTTGTAAGAATTCCCAACTAAAACAAAAGATTCTTTTGGAATTGCACACTTCTCCTTTAGGAGGACACTCAGGGATTTTGAAATCTTACAACAGGGTGAAGAAAGAATTTTTGGGATGACCTTAAATATGATATTCAAAATTTTGTGGCAGAATTTTTTCTTTTCCAACAAAATAAAGTTCAGACAATTAAGACCTCGGGTCTTCTACAACCTTTATCCATTCTAAGTCAACGTTGGGAGGAGATTTCGATGGATTTTATCATAGGTTTACCTAAGTCCGAAGGAAAGAGTGTCATCATGGTGATAGTTGACAGACTTACCAAGTATGCACACTTTTGTGCATTATCTCATCCATTTAAACAAAGTACAATTGCTACTACATTTATGGAAACAATTCAAAGGCTACATGAAAACCCAAAGATTATTGTAAGGGACAGAGATCCCATTTTTACTGGAAATTTTTGGATGGAATTATCTTACTGTTTGGGTACTCAACTAGCTCATAGCTCACCCTATCATCCTCAATCTGATGGTCAAATGAGATAGTGAATAAATATTTTGAAGGATATCTTCATTTTTTTGTATCTAATAAACAAACACAATGCGTCAAGTGGTTACCTCTCACTAAATGGTGGTATAACACTTCCTTCCATACTGTAGCAAAAATGACCCCATTTATGGCACCTTATGGATATCATCCATTGTCCATCACATCAAATTTAAGAGAAAATTATAAGGTTCAAGCAGTGGAAGATCACATCAAGCATCAACAAGAAGTTCTCCAACTCTTAAAGGATAACCTAAATTTGGAACAAAATCGAATGATATAATAGGCAAATCAACATCACAGTGAGAGGAGTTCTGATGTAGGAGACTGGGTATTTTTACATCTACAACCATACAAAAAAATGTCCCTCAAGGAAGCTAAGAAGGATAATAAATTATCTCCAAAGAAATATGGTCCTTACAAGTTGTTGGAAAAGATTGGTACTATGGCATACAAATTGGAGCTTCCTCCTTTGTCGCGGGAGCATCCAATTTTCCATGTTTCATGCTTAAAGAAGGTTATAGATGAAAAAATTTGAGTTCAAACAATATTGCCAGAACTTATGAGGAAGGAAAAATCATATTCGAACCTGAAGCACTCATGGAAACAAGAACTCGACAGCTACGAAATCAATCAATTTCAGAGTATCTCATCAAGTGGAAGAACTTACCCACTGAAGATTCTACATGGGAGGATTATAATTTTATACAGAAGCACCCAGAGCTACTCAAGCTTTGAGGACAAAACTTTTTTGAAGGAGAGGGGCATCTTAGGACCCTATATTACTAGTGTACTCCCTTATTGATGTTAGTGTAGCCCCTTTATTGTTACTGTTGTACCCCTGTAACCCTGATATTGTTATTATTGTGCCATTACATTATTATTGTTAGGTCAGCTAGGATAATAATGTAACCCCATGGACTCATATATATAAAATGAGCTTTTGTAATTTGTATCATCCAAGAATTGTTCATTTATGTAATGTATTGGAGGTTTCCCCCTCGAAGTCGCTTATTTCTAAGGCGTTGATCTCTCTTTTCTTCTATTTTCGAAGCTTCTTTCATAACAGAATATTTGAAAAGAGAATTTGAAAGGAAATACATTGGGCTATTACATTATTTCCTTGGTTTGGAAATTTGGGGAAGAGATGGGGAATTTTTTGTCTCTCAGGGAAATTATGTCAATGCGATACTGAATAAATTTCACATGGATAACAGTGAACCCATTGAGACTCCTCTAGCAGGGAATTGAAGGAAGGAAGATGATACTTTAGGTGAAGTGGTAGAAGCTACCATTTACAAGAACCTTGTGTGTTCACTCATGTACTTGGTGAACACACGACCGAACATGTGTTATGCAGTTAACCAACTTAGTCAAAAAATATTTAATACAACCAAGCTATATTGGAAGGAAACAAAAAATGTTTTCAGATAACTCATAATAACCACTGATTTTTCTATTTGGTACAAATGAACAAAGGGAGTGAATCTGGAAGGCTTCACAGATGCATATTGGGAAGGGAGTCCATTTGACAAGAAGATAAAATCAAGCGGCATCTTGAGTATTGGGTTAGCAACATTTTCTTGGTACAACAGGAAGCATATATCAATTTCACTCAGTTCAACAGATTTCGATTACGTGGTTGTTTTTAAAGAAACTTATGAGGCTATTTAGATCACGAAGATCCTTGTTAGGTTTTTTGGTCAATAGATGGAGATGGATCCTATGGCGATTTACTGTGAAAACCAAAGTTGCATCAAACTTCCGATTAATCCATTTTTTCATGACAGGTCCAAGCATATTGACATTCGGTATTACCATCTCAGATATTGTGAGCATAGGTAGATAATGATGCTAGAGTACATTCCTAAAGAGTAATAGAATGTATACATGATAGCAAAGGCACTGTTAAGAGGAAAATTCTAGGTCCATAGAGGCAGGATCGGGGTATCCGATAATCCTTTTCTTGTTGAGAGGGAGTGTTGAAAATGACACCAAGAAAGGATTCTAATTTACTTGTCCCTTGAATTAAATTAAAGTATATTTGTAATTCCACATCATAAGAGAACTTGTACGAGTTAGCTAAGTTAGTAAGACTTATTTCGTTCAGTTAATTTGACTTAGGGTCTAACTTGATTCATGTAGAATGTCTCGTACAAATTGGAGCCCTCATTGGGTTTATTTTTAGTTGTAATTAATTAACTTAGTTTTTATGAGTTAAAATCAATTTAAATAGTTCTAACTAATGGAGGAACTAGTGGGAGGTAAAAGAGTGGAGCTTGTACTAAAACCACATCTACTGATCAATCAGATAATTGATCATTCACTCATAAATAACTTATGCATGTTAGTTCTGAAAAAGACCCAGTTGAAATTTCAGTTCAAGGGAAGTGTACTATCAATCGTATAGTCATCCAAATTGTACAGGTGGTGCATGCATTCATAGGAAGGCCCCTAATAGATTGCACAGTATGGATTAGGAATTCACCTTATTAATAAGGCCTAATTTCCTAAGGAAACAACGCAAGGAAATATGGATCCTGGAGGGAAGAAATTTTTTTAAGTATTCAACAAGGCTTGGATAATAATCAATGAGATAGATAGAGATAGTGCAGAGGTTTCCCAGCTTCGAGAAAAGCATTGTAATCTTCTCATATTTTCTGACTTATGTAATATACAAATAGCAGGTGTTAGGTCACTATAATACTTGTATAAATTATACAAGGTGCATGTATATTACCAGACTCCCTTGATATAAAAAATTAATCTTATGTTAAATACAGAACCCTTCCACTTAATTCTTTGTGGAAATTAAATTTCCAATTGAAAACACATATGAAGCAAATCAATCGCACATAAACACAGTTGTTTAACGGGAAAGCTTATGGAACATGGAACAATATAATATATTATGTATATCATATATTATGTATATCAATGTAACATGTAACAATATCATACAAAGGTTAGTACATCAAGATCTTAGTACAATCAACAATCATAACACACTGTTATGTGGAAATTTGCAAATCTATGCACCAATTTCTTGCCTCCTAATAACCTACCTCCACTATGCAATCCCTATTCAAGAAGACCCCTAAATGAATTTGATATGGCCTTTCCTTGACTGGGAAATCCTCATTGGCATCTCCAATTTGTGCTAGATGCATTGAAAGCATAATTATAGTCACAACAGATAGTCCATCTCAACCTTTCACCTATCTCCCCATTGGGTCTCCACTGGAATGACATGGAAGTAGTTAACTACTGTATTTGATCAGTTGCAAGTGAGTCTCTAGTTTTGAATTAATTAAATAATTAATTCACTAAACTCTCACTAGTGTATCTTCAGTTAGAACTAGATACAACTAGGACAACTGAGTTTAACTCACTTAACTGAGTTAAACTAAATAATAACTCACATAACTACTCTTCCAACTCTATCACAACTTGCCACTATCAGTTATAACTGATTCCCCCATACATGAGTCACCAACCACCCTAGGAATTGTGTAATTCCTTCAGCCCACTTATTTCCCAATTCTGTTCACTAAAATAAAGTTCTCCAAGAAAATAAGTTGATATTTATTGTTGAATTGTTATTAAGGGCTAATAATAATCGACATGCATCTATTTTTAGATTAGTGATCTATAAATAGACTTAGCCCAATATTCTAACAATAGAATCTCATCTATTTTTCCAACTTGATCAACCATCTACAAATAGCCTCCTCCTACTTATAGAATATGCTCACTGTGTCTAAAGATAGACATACACCTAAAAATAGCCTACAGGCCCCACTAAGTGAAGGTGCTTAATTTTCACTAAGCTCATCATATTATTGAATCTCAACACTCCCTCTCAACAAGATAGGGATTTTCCTTCACCCCGATCATGTCTCTATGGTATTCCAATTTGCTACTGGTGAGTGACTTCGTCAAAATATCTACAGCTTGATCTTCCCTAGGAATGTACTGAAGCAACATGATCTTCCATAGCACACAATCTCTGATATGATGATACCATATGTCTATATTCTTAGATATATCATGAAACATAGGATTAATCAAGAGTTTAATGAAACTATTATTATCACAATGTATCACTGTTAGTATGAATCTTGATTCAAAGTGTACGAAAAAAGACCACTTTAGCTACACATAACAAACAACCCTAATAGCAGAAATGACTGCTAATATCTTTAGGTCTGCAATTATATGATCAAGAAAAATGCTACAAAAATCTAGATCTATGCATTAGAAGACATTAAAAAATAGAAAAATGATATTTACTCCATAGATCCAATAGACAAGACAATAATATATCCAATGAAAATTTATTAATGGAACCTGGGAGGAAAACACAAGAGGGTGTTCCTTGTTCTCCTCAATGGGATGGGTTCTTGTAAGTCCTCAGCACTTCAGATTTAGAATTCCTCTCTCTTGATGGTGTAGAAAACCCAAAAAAAATGGAAAAATATGGCTATGAAGGTGGACCAATAGCCAGGCCAAGAGTTGAGATCCAGAGTGATCTTTAGGAAACAAAAGGTGACAAATGAATGGGAAAACCGATCTATTTATGACAAAATATTGAGTTAGTCTAGACATTGGTGCATAGTTAATATTATTAACCAAATCTAGATCCAACTTTTCTGGAATATTTTATTATATTTGTTGGAGGGAAAAGGAATTTGGCTTGAGTCAAATCCCATTATTTGTAAATAATAAATAAATAAATTATTTATTTATCATTTTAAGGATGTGATTAAGTAATAATAAATAAATGATTTATTTATCATTTTAAGGATATGGTTGAGTAATAATCAAACAAATAATGATTTATTTAATTATTTAAGGGTGAATTAGTCATATTTAACAAAGAATATTATTTAAATAGGATTTAAACAATTATTCTTAGAAAATAATAAGCTAAATAATGATTTATCTAATTAATTTCCTTGTTTTGGGTTAAATATAACCAGAAATATTAATTAAACTATTGTTTAACTAATTATTTCTTCAGGAAAATCAAACAAATGTATATTTATTTAATATTTCCTTATAGGGTTTCCTGTTTAGACCATAAACAACTTAATAAAGGTGATTTACTAAGTTATTTTCATAGCGAAATCAATCTTACTTGGGGTAATATTGGTCTTACATGGTGTACGTGGGTCCATCTAATGATAATGGGTTAGATGACCAAAAAATGGTGTAACAGATTTCCCCCTAGCATGCGAGCATTAAGAGCTAATCATATGACTGAAGTACGTTGTAAGAAATCAATCACTAGACATCGAAGGGGAAGTCAAAGAGAGAGAAGTATAAGGTAGACCAAAGTGTTGAAAGAACTAGACCTTGAGGAGGCGAATTGCAGGTGCAATAAGTCTCTTTGATGAGTGAGTACCTGCTATAGGCGGTGGGGGAGTCATACCTATGCCCACCAAGGAAATAGTACAAACAATAAGGCATCCAGAAAACCACAGGACAAAATAATATATTATATGCTGGCATAAACATGAGCCAGATAAATAACATGATAGTGAATCCTACATACATATTGTGCTTGGGATAATAGCCAGGACTTGTACAATAATAGCTGAGTACATGAGATATAAATGCAACCCAGATGTTCCTGAACACAAGAAAAGGCTCTAAAAATCTGATTGACACATACAAACAAAATATCACTACAAGCGGCTGAGGCTGACATCGTCAAATGTATGGAGATGCATCAAAGGATGTGGTGAAGAGGTCATCCAAGTGTGTGGGGTGCTACCGGTAGGGCCACCCCCTTATGAGGGCTGAGACATCTCACACGCACTCAGGAATCATTGATGTCGGCTGCTGCATCATTGAACCATCAAGTATATGGATCTCGAACATGTTGAAAGGAGCTAGAGCTGTGAAACGATCAAGTCAAAGGGAAATAAGGAGTCCCTTTGCCTGATCTGAGGCACCAAACCAGAGTGGAAGCTGGAACCAAGGTACACCACCCTCTAGACCTATCTTCTGGAATGAATGAGTTGATGTCAACAGAAGGAGGTCCACCATAGGTGAGGCAATAAGGGATCCTCAACTAGGACACGAGAGAAAATAGTAGTGACTAACAGACTGACACCAATGATGATGATGAAACGGGGGGAAATGAGTAGTGAGTGGACGACGTCCCTTGTTAGAGCATAAAGGGCCTGGATGACCAGGCAGCGACTCACACAACATCATGAGGGATAGGGGACAGTGGGACTGAAGGCCATAATGTACGACACGAGAGAGGGACCAAGAAATGAATGAAGGAGGACTATGGAGAGATATAAAGGGACTCGACATAGATTTCATGAAAGCATTGATGACTCAACTCAGATGCTCTAAACAAGGGTGACTCGATGGTGATACCACATATGTAAAGGCTCAAATGGGGAGCATAAAATCATGAGTACAAGATGGCAACTCATGAAAAAAGTCGACACGAGTGTGGACAAGTATGGAGGCAACATGATGCCCTGGTACGAGTGTTGCAAGTGAAGAAATTCAATTTTGGGGGAGGGTTAAGTGGCGCTTCTTGGAGAAAATGTGTTCTGGTGAAGTATCAAATCACAAAAGGTAATAGATACCAATTTGAGGGCTTGGTGGGATATTTGCAATGGTATAGACGGTTCGTCAAACTGAGCTACGGTTTGGTCACAGTAAGCAAAGAAAAATCAGCAGTTTTCTTTTAATAAGGCATTTTCCTTCCAGATTCACTTATTTGCCGGTGGAGCTATGGTGAATGTTGTGAGGAGAGGAGGCCTTAAATCTTGCGGCGGTTTTAGCAGATAAACCGACTATTGGAATTTCAGATCTGACAGTTGTAGGTAAAATGCCTAATCCCACTCTTTCATTTTAGTGGGTTGAAAGTTCAGCTTAGGTACCCAGAGCTCATGAACATGCTAGATCACACTTTATTGGGGTTTGTGCTGCGACCTAGGTAGTAGGTATTGGGAAAAAAACTACTACCTGTCCAGGGAATGACCTGGAAAGTGTGATCTGTCGGAGAAAGGGGTTTTCAGTGCTTTTTTTGGTTGAGATCTAGGATTTTTATGGTTGAGGGGCATAGGTGCCCCCAAGCATGTTGTGGAAATGCCGAAATGTATTTAGAAAACTGGAAATCTAAACAAATTTTAATGATGTGGTGCGCCATTTGTTTTCGGTATGGTTATGCAATGTGGGAAAGAAAATAGATGAGTACTAGTCTCTTTTGGTACTACACATGTGAATCAAATGGACTTTAAGTTTCTGGGTTGGCATACATGGTGCTAATATCCCAAAGATAGTATTTGGGATAATGAACTGATGTTCTCCCAGAAAAACTATAGGTTCTTCAACCACAATGTCTATGAGACTGGGTTGTTTATGAATTATGAAGGAATGATGAGGGGTATCATCCCTAGAGTGATCTTGAAGTGATATGGGACTCTAGAGGTTCTTCTAAATGTGAAATAATAATGGGACTGGAGTCATCACGACTAGATTCACTAGGAGAGTGGTGAAAAACTACTTCTCCTGGTCTCTCCAATATGGGTGCCCCTCTTACCAAAACATTGGGTGTCAATGTAATGGCCACAAGGTGCATGTGGTTCGAATGCATGATTTCAATGTAAGGGGGAATAGATAAAGTTAGGAGTGGTGGCTTCTTCCATAATGTCTTCATCTTAATAGAAGATGGGGTGACTGATGGGAGAAATACCACCTGACGCGGCGAAGCTACCTTACTCCTCATCGTGAGAGGGGAGGTTCGCATGCACATCATCATAAGGGGTGATAGAATAGTAAGCAGATAAAGGATCTACCGATGTTGAGACTAGGGAGGGTGATGAAGGTAGGTCAGGCGAAACATCAAGGGAGGTTTCATCAAGACTTCCGACCAGGGCCCCATTATCTCAACATCATAAGAGGGAAAGTTAATGGGAGCATCTGTGTCTTCTGGTGTTGCTGAAGTAAGATGCGAAAATAAGGGAGTGGTTGACACATTGCACTCGGCCTTCAATTAGGGTAAGGCTTCTAAATAAGAATGATACTCTTCGAGGCAAGGACAAAGGTGACTGTAGTGGCTATGGAAATCACATAAAGCATAAGGGTGATTTGTACCCAATGGTTTGAATTTCGGGATTGAATCGGGTATAGTGACATATACCTCTAGGATATCAGATTCCGGAAATGTCTCACTGACCATGGACTTGAGGTGAGGCAACTGCAGACAAGTATGGGTGGCGTGGCTGAAAACATCACACAAATCTGTGGGGACAGACGAGAATCCCAAGGTCAAGTTAGGAAAGAGAGGGTGGCCATAATAGGTATAAGTGGCACACTCCCTAGTGGGGGAAGAGCTCCGAACGGTATACGATGGATGGTTAATGACCAGGCGGGACAGCTCCAAGATGGTTAAGGCCTAGAGGAACCGTTCTTGGAGGATAAAGGTGCTCATGAGTCCTAGCTGAAGGTAAGGGGCCAGCAAAAGATGGCTCAGAAGGCTAATCAGAGGACATCATGAAAATATGGTAATTGGGGGAACCAGATGGAAGGGGTTGAGTGGCCACCTGACCTTTAGGTGGTTGGCTAGCCGCAAATCCTTGCTAAGGGAAAGGATCATTAAGCACAACTGGTTGACTAGGTGCAGGGCTAGGAGGAATGGAAGGGATGGCTTGTTGTCCTCTAAATGTTACTTGAGACACCCATAGTTGTCTCATCTGTGGCAGAAGGGGAAAATCATGGATATAATGACCATAAACACCACAACAAGAACATGGCTTGTTTGTACAAAGAGGCCTATCCTGCTTGGGCTGAGTGCCTTATTTTGGTGTGTAGTGTTAGGAGCATTACCTTGATTAGGTCCAGAATTACCAAAGGCAGCTTGATTTTGATTTCCTTTACTCTTCCTTTTTGAGGGAGGATTATCAGTCGTGCCCTGCTATGCGTATAACTGCCCTGGAGGGGGTGGTGGTTGTTGTTGTGGTGGTTGAGAAGGCAAGGGAGGAGGAGGTGCTAATGATGTAGGAGCTGGAGCACCAGGTTGTGGATACGGATAATAAGGAGGTTTGGTAGCAGTGTGGTAAATAGGAGGTTGGACAAAAGGAGGAGGCATTTTGTATCCTAGATACATGCTACCGGGAGGGGTAAAAGTATCGGAGGAGCTAGCCCCACCCTGAGAGAAACCATAGCCCACGGGAGGTTGAGCATATGGATTAAAGAGACCTCCAATGATACCATCAACAGTGTGAGATGCCCTCGGTGCGTTGGCACCACCAGGTTCGGGAAGATCAGGTAAAACGGTATAAACATAACTTGACTAAGCATAAATCAGGTCATATTTTAACGCAATTTGGAGAGAAACCTCTTTAGTTTGAGGAAAGTGCGATGTGACATCTTTCCCGATAGGCGGAAAGGGAGTCCTAATGAACGAGTCCATGTAGACATGGTCTTCAAAGGTAGGGGCTCGACATAGGCTCCTTCTTCTCCGCCATTCCGGAACATGTCCAGATAGGCGGGTCATAGATGATTGATGGAAAGAGGCCAAGAGCTCGGTACCAGTGTCATAACAAAGGGGGAGCTAGAAATAAGACAAAAAATTCTTGGCCAGAGTCCCAAAGGTGGTATGAGAGGAAGGGGCCTGATCAACATACCACTTAGAAGCTTCACCTGTAAGCGTTCATTGGAACAACTGAAGACGAACATAGTCATCGGTAATGGAATTAGATGAACACCACATGTGGAAAGATCGAATATGATTTGAAGGATATTCTCTAGCAAGACCTTAAAACTTTGGGATGCCTGAAGGGAGCTTTGTTGGCATAGCAGGCCAACTAGCGTCATGGTGTATAGGGTCGTTTATCAACTAGTCAAAATCAGGGAGGCTGAGTCCTACCATGAAAGGAGGCAAGGGTGCAGCCGGGGTAGCGTCTGTGGCGGTCCCACTAGTGGTATTTCTAGCGAGATGGCCGGGGTTACCACCAGCATTAGGTCCTGTACCAGACATAGTGAAGGTGTCAGTGAGATAAATGGAGGTAGAACGAGAAGGAGAACCTAAAGGACCAGAAGAAGAATCGGTGTGCAGACTCAATAGAGGACTAACTCGAGCTCTATGTGGAGGAGTAAGTCTTCCAATCGGAAACTGAGGATGAAGGCCAAGAAGTCTTCGAGATAAACACCTTGGTGGCACAATGGTCATGAAACAAACATAGCACAAGGGAAAAAGATACCAACAAGGGTAGGGAGGTGCAGGATCAAGTGATTACAATGTCGAAACAAGGGCAAAGAGGTGCAGGATCAATTGATTTCAATGTTTTAGTGTCTTTTCTTGGCGGTGTTAACCAAGCCCTTTTCACTTAGGGTGTGTGTGTAAAAGTGTGTAAATTTTAATTTTTAAACCTAGATGTTTGTAGAGAAAAAGAAAAAGTGTGTTGTATAGCTGTAAATAAACCTGCAAATGTCAGTATATAGGCCTGAAAAAACAAAAAATAAACAACTGATAATGCACTAATCTAAACCCAAGGAGCCGGGTCTCTCAACAACTAGTCTATAGGTGAGTAAAAAAATAATCAAAACACACTATAAAAGCTAATATATCTAAGGTCAAGAGGGACAGGGATCTAAAAGATAAAATCTGGTGGAAAGCGGTGCAAAAACAACAACAGATTAGAGGAAATTTTTCTGTAAAAAGAGGTGGCGAAAGGCTATCTTCACGAGGGAAGTGGAGTGCACCCTAAAGGAGAACCCAAACAAAGCTAAATGAGGAGATTTTGATGGATAAAAAGCTGATTTGAAGTGAATCTGAAGATGAGGTATCAGATCTGAAAAAATGGCTAAAGACTTCTGAAATTTCAGACAACCTGCAACAACAAACACTCTTCCACAAAAAGTGGAGGGTACTGAAGCCCTAGGGGGCTAGGTTCCCACTTATTTGAGTGAAATAGAACAAGCACAGGTCCAAAACGGGTGGAGACGAAGGTCAAAAAACCCTAAATAGAGGCTCAAACAAACCCAGAAAACTTTCAGAAAAATCCCTGCAAAAAGTTTAGGTCTCAATTTCTGACCTATTTTCAGCAGCAGGTGCACTTTTTGGGCTGTAAATTACACCCTGGAGGTCCAAGTCATAGCTTTTGGCCAGAAAGGTGCGACCTACACTTCCGGTACTCTCAGCTGTAGATTTCATAAAAAATTGTCGTCTCAGCTGCAGCTGATGTCTGTCACCTGTGCAATAGGTCCGAAAACACACGGAAGTCAGAATTTTTATCATTTTAGGGTTTTAAGGGTTAAAAACAACATCAAGAAATGCAAAAAGAACGGGCTGAAGAGAAATCCTAGGGTTTGAAGCAGTTGGATATGCAAGGATCAGAAAAACGACAATGGTCATAATTGTAAATCCGTGTGGAGTCGCCAGTTGTTAGTATGGATATTGATTTGAAGTGTACAAAAAAATACCACTTTCGCTACGCATAAAAAATATCCTTAACAACAGAAATGACTGCTATTATCTTCAGAACTACAATTATATGATCAAGACAGATGTTGCAAAAATCTAGATCTATGCATTAGAAGACATTAAACGGTAGAAAAATAATATTTACTCCATAGATCCAATAGACAAGACAAGAATATATCCAGTGAAATTTTATTAATGGCACCTGGGATTAAAAGACAAGAGGGTGTTCCATGTTCTGTTCAATGGGATGGGTTCTTGTAAGTCCTCAGCACTTCAAATTTAGAATTCCTCTCTCTTGATGGTGTAGAAAACCAAGACAAAAATGGAAAAATATGGCTATGATGGTGGACCAATAGCCAGACCAAGAGTTGAGATCCAGAGTGATCTTTAGGCAAAAAAAGGTGACAAATGAATTGGAAAACCCATCTATTTATAACAAAATATTGAGTTAGTCTAGATATTGGTGCATAATTAAAATATTATTAACCAAATCTAGATCCAACTTTTATGGAATATTTTATTATATTTGTTGGAGGAAAAATGAATTTGACTTGAGTCAAATCACCTTATTTGTAAATAATAAATAAATAAATGATTTATTTATCATTTTAAGGATGTGATTAAGTAATAATAAATGAATAAATGATTTATTTATCATGTTAAGGATATGGTTGAGTAATAATTAAACAAATAATGATTTATTTAATTATTTAGAGGTGAATTAATCATATTTAACAAAGAATATTATTTAAATAAGATTTAAACAATTATTCTTAGAAAATAATAAGATAAATAATGATTTATCTAATTAATTTCCTTGTTTTGGTTTAATATAACCAGAAATATCATTTAAACTACTGTTTAACTAATTATTTCTTGAGGAAAATCAAATAAATGTATATTTATTTAATATTTCCTTATGGGGTTTCCTGTTTATACCATAAACAACTTAATAAAGGTGATTTACTAAGTTATTTTCATAGCGAAAACAATTTTACTTGGGGTAAAATTGGCCTTACATGGTGTACGTGGGTCCATCTAATGATAATGGGTTGGATGACCAAAAAATGGTGTAAAAATAACTGTAGGATTTAAATGAGAACCGAACAAACTGACCAGGATCCTCCTCATCCAGATAACCTCACATGCAGCTTGACTTGCCGCCATGTATTCTGCTTCCACTAAACTGAGTGCCACGGATATTTGTTTCCTGATGTACTAAGAAAATATTGTAGATATGATACTGAAAACCCCTCCTCATGTGTTCTTTCTGTTCATTGGGCTGCCTAGCCAATCTTCATCCATGAAGCCATGCAAATTCACCTCATCCGTCTGCCTCTACCATAAGCCATACTCAGATGTGTCCCTGAGATATGTCAGGACATGCTTGCCTGCCTTCCAGAAGAGCTTGATAGGCTTAACCATCGCTTGACTTAGATGGTTCACCACAAAGCATATGTCCGGTCTTGTATTAACTAAATATATGAGCGAACCCACCAAATGTCGATAGACAGTAACATCCACTACCTCTACCGATGTAGCATCGTATTTTCTCCAATTTAATGGAAGAGGAGTATCCATGGGCTTGAAATCCTGCATGTGAAACTTACCAAGTATCTCCCGAGCATACTTGCCTTGATACACAAATAGTTCACCTTCTCGCTACCATATTTCCAATCCAAGGAAATAATGAATGAGGCCCAAATCCTTCATTTCAACTCCTTTGAAAGATCTTCCTTGCATGAGTGTATCAACTACTCATCACCCGTTAGTATTAAATCATCAACATAAAGACAAATGATTAAAATCTTACCCTCCACCACAATTTAGTATACGCTTGCATCTACCTCACTCTTGGTGAAGCCAAGTCCAGTGAAATAGTTTTCGATCATTGTGTACCAAGCACGGGGTGCTTTCTTTAGCCCATACAACGCTCTTTTGAGTTTTCACACATGTGACTCGCTACTGAAGTTCTCAAATCCTTCAGGCCGCTAAATGTACACCTCTTCCTCAATGATCCCATTAAGGAACACAGTCCTCACATCCATCTGATGAATGTGCCAACCCATCTACGCTGAGAGAGCAAGGATGGTCCTTATGGAAGAATACCGTGTGACAGGTGCAAAGTTTTCTTCATAATCAATCCCCTTAATTTGTGAGAAGCCCCAGGCAACAATTTTTTCCTTATAGTTCTTTAGGTTTCCATCAACAACTTTCTTTACCTTGTAGATCCATCTTGAACCTACCACTGATTCACCAATTGGCCTTGGAAAAATATCACAAGCATTGTTTCTGAAAATGGAGTCATACTCCTCAACCATGGCATGTACCCATGTGGGCTCCTGCACTGCTTCCTCAAAGGAAGATGGCTTTGTCACGATACACTTGTTCATGAGAGACAAGTATCTAGTGAATCAGTCAGGTGACTATCTCTATCTGCGTTGTGATGTAGGGACTCCTACATTCTGTGCCGCATCAAGCTTCAGCCTCTCAGCTTCTTTGGTATGCCTTCTACCTATTCTAATGTTTCGCTCTACGTGAGTTGACTCCTCCACTCCATGGTCCTCCTCTTGTGGCCGATCCACATCTTGAGGCTCATCTTTGGGAACCAGAAGTTCCTCCTCTACATGCAAGTGTAGCTCCCTCTCAAGAGACAACTTCATGGCTTTCTCCTTATTGGATTTTATATCCCATCGCACCACAATCATCCGACTATTTTGAAAATACACATGATAATTATGGTGTGTTTGTGTGTACCCCACAAATATCCCAACTTTTGCATTCGACTCCATCTTCTTCCTGACATCCTTTGTCACATTAACGTAAATAGATGAGCCAAAAATATGCAAATGAGAAATATCAGGCTTCTTAGTAGTAAAATATTCTTCAGGTGTACTCATGCCAAGTACCCTATGAGGACAACAATTTTGCAAATAAACTACAGTATTTCATGCTTCCACCCACAAGTGCATCGGTAGGCCTTGGTCATGCAACATAGCTCGTGTAGCACCCATGATCATTCTGTTCTTCCTCTCCACAACCCCATTCTACTATGGGTTATGAGGCCCTATGAGTTCTCTTTGAATTCCTTATTTTCTACAAAAATATTTGAATTCTTTCAAGATATATTCACCACCATTATCGCTCCACACAGCATTCACTTACTTCCCCGACTCCTTCTCCACCAATGATTTAAACTCACAGAACTTTGAGAATGTTTCACTCTTGTTCTGCATGAAGAAGATCCAACATCTACGAGAATAATCATCAACAAATATAACATAATACCTTTGTTTCGTTGTTGAAGCAACCGAGAAAGGTCCACACACATCTGTGTGAATTCTCTCCAAGCACAGTTCTCCTTCTCATGAAAGGTGGTCTTTAAAAACTTACCCATAATACATCACTTGCATTGATCTGACTGCGCAAGAGTACCCTTCGGAAGCCTAGTAGAAATATACTGCAAAATCTTGAATTTTCCATGGTGAAGATAGCCCAATCTTCTGTTCCATAAATCACCCTCATCCCAGCTCACCACTTCTTCTACTTTTCCCATCATTGCCGTGTAGCCATCTACCTCCATCTTGTAGATATTCTTAACTCGAATCCCTATCCTCTTGGTTTGACCCATTTTTTTATGTCATGAGAAAGATTTTCCCTCACTGAAAACAATGTCATAACCTCTGTCCTCCAACTTTGTAACTGAGACCAAGTTCTTCTTTAGACCTGGAACATGCATAACATCTTTCAACATAAATGGTTTACCTGTCTTCCTCTCAAATTTATTAGTTCTAATGTTGGTCGCACTGTATTTACCATTTTCAACCATCTCTATATGCATTTGGAGGTATTTCTCCTCCAAGTCAGTAAAAAACTCCT
Source organism: Pinus albicaulis (assembly GCA_034641835.2). Lineage (NCBI taxonomy): Eukaryota > Viridiplantae > Streptophyta > Pinopsida > Pinales > Pinaceae > Pinus > Pinus albicaulis. The sequence continues at coordinate 1,482,936,952 of CM076582.1, forward strand.
TGTCTCACATCATGTGGACGGAAGCACCACTATCAAGATACCACACCGATCCAATTGCGCTTGAAACCAAGCATGCGATAAAAGAGAAATAAATTTAAAATTTCAAGGCAAGGGCCTCACCTGTTGTAGCTCCAACAGCCTTCTTGTTCTTCTTTTTCTGTGGGTAGTTAGTGGCAAGATGCCCATCTTCATGAAAACACTTCACCTTGGACAAATCCAGCTTCTTCCCTTTAGCCTCAGATTTTGGATCGGATTTCTTCCCATTCCCTTTCCTTGCTTTGGAATACAAAGCCCAAATCTTTTCATCATCATTCTTCGATGAAGAGTGATCGCTCCTGCACTAGATCCGACCAAATTCACTCCCAATCCGCCAGTTTCTCCCATTCATTTAAGGAGTCCCGATAACTATGCCAACTCTTCGGTAGCCCAAGGAGAGCCAAGTGTTACAATAAAATTTGTCACCATGACATTTAGTTGTTCATATGGGTCTATCAACACCTATATCATGCTCCCTTAGAAGTCAAAAACCCCAAAGTTCCTAAACCAAGTCTTGGATTTGGAGAAAATCTCATAAAAATCCTAAAAAACCTAACTCCACACTTTTCCTAGCCATTACCTGCGGTACGACACCTTTTGTAAAAAAAACCTGCGGTACCTACTGCATGTTCTCTTCATTAAACTTGTGGACCCCTGTAAAAGGTAAAATGAGTGAAAAAGTAAATTCTAGAAGCCCAGCTGGTTGAATATTCTCCTAGCTGGAAGCTTCTAAAAGGTATTATCTGGTCGAAGCTTCACTCCCTCCATTCATGAAAATTCATCCCTTCATTAAAGGAGCCTATTCCTTGGATTTTGGAACTTAATCCCTTGATAAAGGGACTCTATCCCTTCCATTTTGGAGCTATAACCACTTTACTTCTCCTATAAATTGAAGCTTTGGTTCAGTCTCAAGGGTACATGCTGATATATGTAAAACTTCTCTATCCATTTTGTATACACTTAGTACTTTCTTTGTACTTGGTAGCTATGATAGAGAAGGGAATTGCTGAAGAAACATACTCTTTTGCTAGCTGCGAGAACGATTACATACTCATAGTTAGGCTGGTTGAAAGAGTGGAAGGGCTTGTCAGACCAAAGGAAAACACTTGTTCTAGACCCCGGAAGGACCTGTACAACAACAAGTCGAACATGGTTGTAAGACTCCTTATTTTATTTAAAGATAATACAATTGGATCATGTTTTCTCAATAAGTTGTTTATGTATTTACTTAAATAGCTTATTTCTTAAATTCCTTGATCATTACAATAGATTTGTGATTTATGAATTAGTACATGTTGCAGGTGCTGTTGATCCTCTTCTATGTCTTTGTTTGTAGATCTTAAGATGTGAATTATTGGAGCAACAAGAATGAAGAATTCAAATAGCATTGGATCATAGTTAGGTCCTTTCTTCATCATAGAAAATTCTAAATCATACGTAATCTAGAGAAAATAGTTTACAAATTGTCCTGTTTGTTTCTAGCTATCCTTGTGATACTAGGGAGATCCTTCTTGTTCACAAGAACAATTTATCCGCCTAACAAAATGGTGACCATATTGGGGAATAGAACTTAGTTTTATTTTTCTTTGAGTTTGAATTTTGAAAGAATTTTTCTGATTTTGATTAGTCTGCACTAGTTTGGATAAATTAACCTTAGAATCCCTAAAAATTTTGATTTGAATTTTTTTATTTTTCTTTATGTTTTCTGGCCTCCACACTTTTTCTTTGAAATAGTGCAGTAACCTCCGCAATTTCTCTGTGTAAACAGTGCAGTACCGCACCTTTGTATACTAAAACCTGTAGACTCAAGAAAATTTTTGAAAATTTTAAAGATTCTCTTTTCTAGAACCAGCTTACAGGATTCTCCGTATTTTCCCAGACTTGTCTTGACTGTCAAAAGCCTTGTGTGAATTTATTCTCAGCAATTTTACAATCTCATCAGTCTCTGTTAAGTTAATTGGGTGTTTTGAGTTACATTTTGAGAAATTCTTATTTTGATTTCCTTTGGTCATTACTTCAAGGTTTGTCTCAGTCTCTTAACAATTTTTCATCTTTTTGCCCTTTTTTTGCAAAAACAATTCCCTTTGAGCGTTAATCGCCTTTGAGTGTTTTTATTTTTTGACCTTTGGAACTCTCATCCAATTTTCTTTACTTACACTTGATTGGTTCTTTATATTACATTAGAATCATCTTATGTTTGAAAATTATCTTGCATAGATTACATTTTCATAATTAGAATTCTCATTTTCAGAATATGAATGAAAAATGTTCACAGATTACACTTGCATACTTTTCAAGTGAATTGTGCATAGATTACAACTACATAGTTTACATTTTGGAAAAAATAATCATAGATTTAGTTCGTTTTCTTTAATTTGAATGTACATGTTTTTATGCTTGTTTTAAAACATAAAAATAAAAAGTTGTTTTAAATTGATAAGAATTAGTTTTCTTGATGAAATTAGTTCATTAGAGAATTTGTTATATTTTCTCTTATTTATCAATTTTTGCATTGTTGAAAGTGAATGGGAACTCTCTCCTTAATTTAGTTAGGATTCATCGAATTGAAAATATTACATTATCATATTCGATTGCATTTAGTTTTGGGTCGGGTCATAACACCATTGGTTTCATATCCATTTACCCTTTGAGTAATAACAGCCTAAATAACACAACACTTAATAAAATTCATCTAGTAATTTTACATTTTTAGGGCTCTTTCCACCAATCTAGCTCAGGATTAGTGCTTTGGAATACGTCATAGTTAAATTTCCAAAGCAACTAAACAAACAGTAGCATCTTACGGTAGGAAAAATTCCAATTGTTGCATGTATGCTCTGGGAAGCTCCTCCTAAAGGAGTCAAGCATGAGATCATATCCAAACCAGTGAGGTTATCAATCCTTCCTCATTGGGAATGATAGAAGATATACATGTATTAACAATGGTAAACCTCAGATTGACCATTGTCGAGGAGCCTAGGGTCACTTTTCGGTAAACCTTCGTTTATGTTAAGGAGCCTTCAAGGGGATTGAGCTTTATTACTCTACCCTTGCGTGTGTATCGGATCGTAGACTATTACCCCAGGTATATTTGTTCCTATTGGTGACCTTAGTTTTCATAAACTTTAGGATTCTTTCCCAAGGTGATGGTGGAGGGAAGATCCCATTGTACCTAGAGAATATGTTGGCTAGACTCACTTGGACTCTCTAGTGGGTTATCTTCACTCGAGATGGTTTAAGTGGATAAAATTGCACCGATCTATTTCATTAAGCAGGTTGTCGAGGTAACTATTTCAACCACCATTTCTACATTAAAATTCTAAGATGTTTGATTTCATCACCAACTAGTGTTTTTTACTGGAGGAATCTAATGTTTGTGTGTGGTTTGACTCCTAGATCGTTAGCGCGTGTTCATTTGTTTGTTTTACATTTTAGAGACCTTAGGTGTGGATTGTGAATTTTAATTATTAGGTGTGAATTGTGAATTGTTAATTTTAGTTTTAAATTGTTAACAAAATTCACTGAAGTTGAATCTAATGGCAATTGTTCCGGAATTTAGCAACCAAGGACCCCCTCTTAACAAGAATCCTAGTAACTTTCCTTTCTTTGAAAATGTTGATCCTCCTTATATGGCTACATTTTCATTACCTAGATTTACAATAGGTTTACCGATGTGGTTATTTTCAACTTCGTTGGCCTCGAATACTCCAATTGTTCCACCTCAACCGGATGCTTCACCTCAACAGATTTCACCATTTCAACATCACCAACACCATATTGACCCTTTACCTTCTTCGCCCAATATTTATTCCTCATTTTCTTCCTCTTCACTTGGTAAAATCCTTGACGCTAGTAACCAGGTGGCTACTAAGAAGAAGAAATGGAAGAAGAAGAAGAAGCAAGATAAGAAAGAATTAAACCAATCAAACATGGTTGTAAGTGTTAGTAGTGTTGAGGAAACCTACAACATGCATTGTAAACCCAAATTCCCTTCCAAGCTTTGTAAGGGTGACCACTTCCTTATCAATTGTCCTAGTATTCCTAAGGTCTTCGAAGTATGGTAAAAAAAACACATCAATTTACTGTCGATCCATCAACCAGTGATAGGTAGGTTCCTGGGAAAAAGGGTAAAGTTAGGTTTCCTTGTAGGTTATGCAAAGGGAGTCATAAAATTCACATTTTCCCTCACATGGATGAAGCCTCAAAATTGTTGGAAAACCTTACTATTCCACATCAAAAACTTCCAACCAGTTACCGTCAACTTTCTCCCAACCTACCGTCAACTGATGGAGTGATTGATCTAATTCTAAGTACAGTCAATCCCACTCTTCCATTAAAGAGTGAAACTAATATCACTCAGGCTAATGATCCATTAGTTGATCAAGTGGTCAACTCAATTTCACATCCAGTCGATCCCACACTCCCGGTAGAGAGTGAAATTCATACCGCTCAGGCTCTTCTTGTTACATCAGATTCTTCTACGCCAGGGGGCATTTCACCTGTTCTTATAGAACCCCCTCCAAGTACCGAGGCCTTTTCCTTTGATTGGAATAGATTGACAGAACCTCATCTTCCTTCCTCCATCCCTTTCCAAATCATTGTGAAGACTTGTGGTATGAGTGTACACCACACACATGTAGATGAAGGTGCTTCTGTTAGTATTTTATCCTCAACTTCCTGGAAAGATTTGGGTTCCCCTCGCTTGTGCTATTACACATAATCTGTCAGCTTTTAACAGAACCATTAGTGAACCTTTAGGGATCCTTCCTAATTTTTCTATTACTTTGGAAGGTAAAAATGTCTCTATTGATCTTATGGTAGTATGAGGCCCCTTGGATTTCAATTTAATCCTTGGGAGAGACTATGTCTATGCAATGAAAGTTGTCATATCGACACTCTTTTGCGTGATGTCTTTCCCTCACAATGGAAACATTGTGACTGTTGACTAACTTTCATTCATTAGTCTTGATTCGACTACCTGAATAATCTGACACCCTTAAATGTTCCTTATACTAGGGTGGTATCTACCCCACCATAGGTTAATTATGTGGCAACCAGTCCCATGTTTTTATTTATTGATACAAGCGAGCCTCTCACTATTTGCTTGACTTCCTTTGACTTAGATCCGGTAATTGACATGGAACACTCTATGGGATTATTTGAACGCGATGTTCCTATCCCTTTTGAGTCCCTTGACATGTGTTCCTTCCAGAGAATTGTTCTTCCCTATGATGAAGACCTTTTGGAAGCCATGATCGAGGAGTGTCCCTTGACATGTATTTCTTCCAGTTGGAAGCCATGATCGAGGAGTGTCCCTTGACATGTCTTTCTTCCAGTTGGAAGCCATGAGAAGGTCACCATGAGGATAGTTCCTTTTACTGTGTCAACCTCGTTAAAAAATGAATTAGTGGTTCAAGAGAATAGTTCCTCTTACTATGTCAACCTCATTAAAAAAACAAATTAGTGGGTCAAGAGGAAAGTTCCTTTTACTATGTCAACCTCGTTAAAAAAAGAATTAGTGGGTCAAGAGGAAAGTTCTTGTTACTTTGTCAACCTCATTAAAAAATGAATCAGTGGTTAAAGAGGAAAGTTCCTTTTACTATGTCAACCTCATTAAAAAAATGAATCAGTGGGTCAAGAGGAAAGTTCCTTTTACTGTGTCAACCTCATTAAAAAATGAATCAATGGGTCAAGAGGAAAGTTCCTTTTACTGTGTCAACCTTGTTAAAAAAAGAATCAGTGGGTCAAGAGGAAATTTCCTTTTACTCTGTCAACCTTGTTAAAAAATGAATTAGTGGGTCATGAGGATAGTTCCTTTTACTGTGTCAACCTCGTTAAAAAATGAATCAATTGGTTAGAGGAAAGTTCATGTTACTGTGTCAACCTCATTTAAAAATGAAACATGTCTTACATGAGGACAGCTATTTTCCTGTGTCAACCTCATTAAAAAATGAATCAGTAGGTTATGTAGGTGGATTTTAGAGAGTAGATTGATAGATTCCATGAGGATGTTTCTTCTCCCATGTTAGCCTCGTTAAAAAATGAAACAGATACCAAGAGGAAATTTCCTTTTACTGTGTCCACCTCGTTAAAAAATAAATTAGTGAGTAATGAGGAGAGTTCCTTTTACTGTGTCAACCTTGTTAAAAAATGAAACCGATCGCTGATGAGAATAGTTATTTTCCTGTGTCAAGCTCATTAAAAAATGAAACAAATCCTCTCCTAGTCAAAGTCGAGTCTTTCATCTAATCTCGTAAATGAACCTTCATTCCATCCAACTATTAGTAACCAGTAGTATAATTAGTTGAATGAAATGAAGCTTGGGGGGCATGTGCTCTAGCAAGTTACGCTTGGTAGGCATCAAAACTTATCTCAAGCATAGTTTTCCTACGTTTCAAGCTTGTGTAAAAGTAAAACCACTCTCAAGCACAGTTTTCTCTGTTTCAAGCTTGTATAAAAATGAAACAAACCTAGTTGAAGAATACTTTTTTTCCTATTTCAAGCTTTTGTAAAAATGAAACCTATCTTGAGTCGATTTCGGTTATTATTTTCAAAGACTTGTTAAGCTCATGAAACTCCTGAGATTATTTTTCTATCTTTCATTCTCGTAAAACATATGAAAATGCCGAGTTCTTTCCATCTTTTCCTGCTCATAAATTAAATTGAAAGTCGGCCATATGAGTACAATTTTTATCACCTTTTTGAACTCGTTAAAACTTACGAAAAATCAAAAAACATATGAGTACATTTTTATCCCTTTTTCGAACTCGTTAATACTTACGAAAAGGTGAAATTGCTTAGCACACTTTTATCACTTTTTTAGGCTCTTGAAAATTTCGAAAAATCGAAACCTTGGAGTTCTCTTTTAAGCCCCTTTCAAACTATCTAAACATGAAAATATTGTCGAGTACTTGATTATTCGAACTCGTTAAAGAAAATGAACAATCATCCCTTCAGTATAAGTTTACCCCTTTTCTAGACTGAAATGGACTATTTACGAAAAAGGTATATGTTGACCAATAATGGTCAATAGTGTTCTCTCCTGTATTATTTTATCCTTTTCCGGGCTTGAGAGACTAAATTTACGAAAAAGTACACCCATGGAGTTTTCTTATGTTTTTCTTCTGACTCCCTAAAATTGAAAAACCCTGATTTTCTCCTATACCAGACTCGTTAAAACTAAATAGTAAAGGACATGTCGATTACAAACAGGAACGAACCACTCCTTCTTAGGGTTCGATTTTATACTAAGTTGGACTCATCTGAAGGATGAGCTTATATAAAAAGCAAATGCTATCCTCCTCATGCTTGTCAAAAATAAAGAGGTACTTGGCAGCAATGGTGGGGGAAAAAGAGAGAAAATGGATCCAGTTGTCACACTTTGATTAAAATAAGTATAGCACTCTTGAAAACGACACTTTTTGTCCTAGGTTGGGAAAATCCCTTTCCTATCAGTTAATAAAACCATATTGAAAGTATTCAGTAGGTTTCTAGGTATTATCTCTTGGTAAATTGTTACCAAACCATCTATAGTGTCGTTATGTGTTCAAGAGGATAGTTCAGATAAGCCATTCATTTGCAAACATTTTTCTCCATTCGCGTTTACCATCCCTGAGTCATTCCCTGCAAAATATTTCTACAAATCTTGATCTAATGGTTTCATGTCGTGGGCTTTCCTACGACGGATCAATTTCTATCAACGATAGCATATCATCTAAGAGGTTGATCTAGAATCCTTCAGTACCTTGAAATATGCATGCCTTAATGGAAGGTTTCTCGCCTTCGATGATAGATTGCATCATTGATCTTTGATCGAATGATTCTGTGAAGTTTTCGAATTCAAATCATTTATTCACACTTCATGGATTGTACTGAGTACTTTGAGAGCCATTTTCATTATTGGTGGTTTCTCTCACACTTGTTAACAGTTCACATCATTGACTGGTAATCAAGTGGTTTCTACCATGTTCTACTTCGACATAATCAATCGCATGGATATAATCATACTAGTTCGGGTAGTGGAAATCAAGATCCTGGATCTAGTTTCCACCATCCAGGTTGCGAGGAGTTTTATTATTCATTATGTAGTAGCCTATTCATAACAGATGGCTTCGTCCATACTGTGTCTACTATTGATGTAATATTAGAATCAATTCTATATCATAACATTTTGATAGTTTTGATCTGAGTATGGGAATGCCTACCTCAAGGATGATATGTGTGTGTGTGTGTGTGTGTGTGTGTGTGCATTGAATTTTTTTACAGGTCTCAACCGGTGTATCCACGAGTCGATCCTCGGAATGATAAAGCACTTCACTCTTCGAATCATCTCAGAATTTTCACTGTAGGGGTAAATATGTTCACTAAAGTTTGTAACCATGACATTTAGCTATTCATATGGCTCTACCAACACCTATATCATGCTCCCTTAGATGTCAAAAACCCCAAAGTTCCTAAACCAAGTCTTGGATTTGGAGAAGAGATCATCAAAATAATAAAAAACCTAAATCCACACTTTTCCTAGCCATTACCTATGGTACCACACCTTTTGTAAAGAAAAATTGTGGTACCTACCGCACGTTCTGTTCATTAAAACTATGGACCCCTGTAAAAGGTAAAATGAGCGAAAAAGTAAATTCTAGAAGCCCAACTAGTCGAATATTCTCGCAGCTGGAAGCTTCTAGAAGGCGTTATCTGGTTGAAGCTTCACTCCCTCCATTCATGAACATTCATCCCTTCATTAAAGGATCCTATTCCTTGGATTTTTGAACTTAATCCCTTGATAAAGGGACTCTATCCCTTCCATTTTGGAGCTGTAACCACTTTCCTTCTGCTATAAATTGAAGCATTGGTTTAGTCTCAAGGGTACATGCTTATATATGTAAAACTTCTCTATCCATTTTGTATACACTTAGTACTTGCTTTGTACTCGGTAGCTACGATAGAGAAGGGAATTGCTGAAGAAACATACTCTTTTGCTAACTGCGAGAACAATTACATACTCATAGTTAGGCTAGTTAAAAGAGTGGAAGGGCTTGTCAGACCAACGGAAAACACTTGTTCCGAACCCTGGAAGGACCTATATGACATCAAGGCAAACACAGTTGTAAGACTCGTTTTATTTAAAGATAGTATAGTTGGATCCTGTTTTCTCAATAAGTTGTTTATGTATTTACTTAAATAGCTTATTTCTTAAATTCCTTGATCATTAAGATAGATTTGTGATTTCTGAATTAGTATATGTTGTAGGTGCTACTGATCCTCTTCTATGTCTTTGTTTGTAGATCTTAAGAGGTGAATTCTTGGAGAAATGGGAAAGAAGAATTCAACTAGAATTGGATCATAGGTAGGTCCTTTCATCATCATAGAAAATTCTAGGTCATATGTAATCTAGAGAAAATAGTTTACAAATTGTCTTGTTTGTTTCTAGCTATCCTTGTGATTTTCTATTATCCTTGTTTACAGCTATCCTTGTTTGTTTCTAGCTATCCTCCTTTCATTTGATCACATTCCAAAAATGAATTTTTGCTTACCACCTTGGAGGCCCGCAAAAACCACCCAAGCCAAATCTGAAATCGCTCCCACCATTCCTACAATTAATGTGATTAAAACTATGATTCAACTTATGGTTTAATTCCTCAAAACTTAATGTTTTTTATCACATTTTACCTATTTCCACCAGTAAACCTTTGAGAACCTTTGCAGAGCCTTTTTTCCTCATTTTCAAAGCCACTTGCGAACCAGTATCCATTTGAATGACCATTTTTCTCTGAAATTCACTCTCAGAGAATTGTATAACCTTTGATAGCCCAATTTACCTGAATTGAAGACTGTGACGCAATTGCAACTTCATCAACCGCAAATTATATCATTTACAGGAATTTTTCACTATTCGACCTGAAAAGTACTTCATTTTCAAAGGATAATTCATTTATTAAATTGTCATTGCCTACAAATGAGTTGAATTAGCCATCTGGGAACTTTAGAAACCTTTAAAATACAGGGGAAACCTTGTCAAAATTTTTCCAGGATCCGTATTTTCCATTTTAATAGGTTTTAATGCCATTCAAAGATAATTTTCACTAATGAACTTGATCTAAACAATCCTCTGTTCATAAAAATCTCTTTTTATCATCCAGAAACCCACTCAGAGTTTAAATTTTGCCAGAAAGTCTTTCAAACGCCTTACTGTTACCTTAGGGTAAAAAATTAGATGTCAAAGTGTATCAGGGTCAAAGTGTATCAGTAGAAGACAAATTCTACTGCTGGTCATTTTCAATTACAGCAGTGAGACAGTGAAAATCAAAGAGAAAGAGTATCAGTGCTTAAAGTGTATCAGGTAAAATTCAGAGTGAAAGCTAAAGCAAAGTTACAAGAGCAGTCAAAGGTAAATAGTAAAAGTAAATATAGAGGCAGTAAAATGGTAAAAAGAGATGAAAATACTTTCACCAACAATGAATTTTATCTAAAGTGAAAGTGAAACAGTTTAAAGAACAAAAAGCTGAAAAGATGAAAAAGAGAGCAAGACGGTACATTTTTTGCACAAATTTCTTGTTTAAGTCATTGTTTTTCAGAGCATATTGTGACCAATCCAAGATGAATTTTACAAAAATGAAGGAGGTTTATGTTCTTAAGAGGGCCATCTACAAAAAAATCTCTCACTTTTCTAACAACCATTATGGATTGGGAAATATTAAACAATATTTAAGAGTTCTTTTTGCAGAAAGTTCCTGTTAAGTCATAATTTTGCAGAGAATATTGTGGCCAATAATAAATACATCTTACAACACTGAAGGAGGTTTGTGTTCCTAAGAGAACCATCTACAAAAACCTATCTCACTTTTTGCACAGTCATTTCAGAATGAGAGATACATGCACATCTTTACAGCTTATTTTTCAGACTCTATAAAACTCTGTTTTACACATCTTTTTGCAGAGCCTATTATGGATAGATGGAAAACAATTTTAGGAAATGGAAATGGATTTATCTCACCAAAATATTTATATAAAATAACCTCTTTCACATTTTACATATCTATTACGGATTGAGAAATACAAAGATATCACTGGACCCCAATTTTGCAGAATTGTTGGAGAAAAATGCACAAAGAAAGGAAGCAGTTAGTGACTTGGATGCCTCATCATCAACTAAGAGTTGGATAAAATTAGAATTCTCCTCTTAGTCATCACCTATCCATAAAAAATAGTGCCAAACAGATGCATTAGTCTTGAGTGTCCTTTACTTAAGTTCTATTTATGTAAAATAGTTAGAGATATTTTGTAAACCAATCTTGATATTTTTCAAGATATTTTAGTTTATAATTTGTATAAATACTTCACTATTTGAAGTATTGATGGGGAATAAAATAATCAAGACTAATATAGAATTTTTTTTGAAAAATTGGGATTTTATGTGAGTTAAGTTGAAGCAGCAGGCTGGAAACTGAAGCAAATAGACATCATAGCTAAGGATTCATGTGACGATCAGATGAGTACAGTCTTTTCAAGTTTTCATTGTGTATCTCTTTAAGTTTCATTCATAAATCCTGTGTTTATTTCTATCTTAAATGAATAACTAGGAAAGATATTGCAGAATTAGTGTAAAAGGCTCTATGTTATTACTAGTTTTCATTTTTATGTTTTTTGCTGATTTCCAGACTTTAGAATTCTTAATTTCTCTTTAGTCTCATTTGAACTCAACTTTCGTCTTCCTTTTCTGTGATCTAAGGATTCTTAATTTCCCTTAGTCCAGATTTCACCCACTTCATCAAAATATCCTTTTAAAACCCTCTGAAGGTCATCTATCTTGCCCTTAGTATATTTTTTCTTTTGGCCTAGGTTTTCTAGTCTTGTTTGCTATAAATCTGACTCCATTTCCCAATGGTTAGGTATATCTTTCTATGGTTTCCCTTGTAGTCCTTTATTCCTACCAACATTCAGAAAATGAAACCAAACTGTCCCCTCATAGATAGCCTAAAATCCATTTACAAAACAAAGCTAAATCTTAAGGAGAGATCCCTCTCCGGAACTTAGGAAGGCTAGATCCTGAATTCTAAAAGAGGTTCTTGGTTACCCCTGGTTTTCTTGACTATAAAAATTGTCATTCCACAAACTGAGAATTACTAGGGTGATAACACCTCATACAGATAAGGCATCTCCATTCTGACCCTCCATATTTCTCCGTCTCATTTCCTCTGACGCCAAGGCTGAGACAATGTCATCAAAATTCAAGGTATTTGTATTGCTACCTATTGCAATAACCAGACTGTCCCACGAATCTGGTAGAGAACAAAAAATTGATGCACTTACCTTCATCTAAGATTTTAATATCAACAGATGATAGTTGGCTTACCACAGTATTGAAGAAGTTCAGATGCTCTGTCACTGAGTCTCCATCCTTCATCCTCAGGTTATACATCTTTTTTCATAGGAACAATTTATTCACCTAAGACTTATATTGGTACAAATTCCCAAGTTTTTCCCACAAATTCTTCGTTGTAGCTTCCCCAGATACATTCAACAATACGGAATCTAAGACACACAACTATATTGTACTCTTCGCCTTCCGATCCAACTTATTCCATTCTTCATCCGACATTGCCATTGGTTTAGTACCTAGATCTACCGCGATCCATTGATCTTTATCCACCAGAAGGTCCTCCATCTTGAGCTTCCACAACTAAAAACTCTGACCATTAAATTTCTCAATCTTTATCTTTCTACTGCTCACCATCTTCTTTCACCGCAACAATCAATCTCGTAGATCTCGCACTGAATAGGGTCTACCTAAAGCCCGAGCAAAAAATCTCTCAACAGCAAAGGTGCCCCCTTGAAGCTGAAACAACTCTGATATCAAATGTAGGTTTTAACCCTATACATAAATTATCTACAAATGAATCTTAAAAACAGAAAATAAACAAAAGCGAGAGCATAAAACATAAAACATATATACACAGAGATTTTCCCCTAGATCCCAAATCGGGATGACCAATTTGATTTTTCATTGTATTCATTTTAGTGTTACAACACATATATATACATGCCGAAGCATACATAAACCCCAATCCATTAACCCTGGATTAGAACATAACCATAGTTCCATTGAAAAGATCTACAAAATTCCAAGGGCTGAAAACCATCATCCCCCAAAAACTATGTGCAAACGCATGCACAGAACCATGGGTGGGTCTGCCTATGAGCGGGTCCACACACAAAAAAAAATTCCTGGGGCACTGCCACCCCCGCTGTTGTGCCCGATGCAACGTACAACTAATCACATGCAACTAATCGTGGAAAGAATATAACACATACCCAACAGAACTAACATGTAAGTAGTTAATTGCTGTATTTTTTAAGTTGCAAGTGAGTCTCTAGTTGTGAATTAATTAAAAAATTAATTCACTATACTCTCGCTAGTGTATCTTCAGTTAGAAATAGATACAACTAGCACAATTGAGTTTAACTCACTTAACTGAGTTAAACTAAATAATAGCTCACATAACTACTCTTCCAACTCTGTCAAAACTTGCCACTATCAGTTATAACTAAGTCCTCCATGTTTTAGGCTCCAACGACCCTAGGAATTGCATAATTCCTTCAAACCACTGATTTTCCAAATTTGTTCACTGAAATAAAGTGCTCCAAGAGAATAAGTTGATATTTATTGTCGGATTATTATTAAGGGCTAATAATAATCGACATGCATCTATTTTTAGATTAGATATCTATAAATAGAATTCACCTAGTCTTCTAAAAATAGAATCTCATCTTTTTTTCCATCTTGATAAACCATCTACAAATAACCTCTTTCTACTTAAAGAATATGCTCATCATGTCTAAAAATAGACATACACCTAAAAATAGCCTGCGGTCCCCACTTAGTGGAGGTGCTTAATTTTCACTAAGCTCATCATCTTGTTGAATCTCAACAATACTTTTGTATCCCCTTATTGTTATTGTTAGTGTAGTGACCTTATTGTTATTGTTGTGCCCATGTAGTCCCCATATTGTTCTCATTATGCCCCACAAAATCCCACTATTGTTATTGTTGTGCCATTACAATTATTGTTATGTAGGATATGATTATATTGGGACCCCTTAGACTCCTATATATAGAAAGTAGGTTTTTATCATTTGAGTCATCCAATAACTATTCATTTATGTAATGTAAAGGAGGTTTCCCCCTCGAAGAGGCTGATTTCTAAGTCGTTGATCTATTTTTTCTTCTATTTTGTGATTTGGTTGCATAATATTTGTTATGAGACTTTGGGATTATAGGGTTTCGCTTCTTCAAAAAGTTCATCTTGGAATTTTTACTATATATATTTTTTCTACGAGGCTTCAGAAGCTAAAATGTTTACCACATGGATCCAAAATCTTGATAAAATTTGTGTAAATATTTCAGACCTTGTTTCGCAATAGTTTCAGAGATATCATCTATGGAAGTTAAGGTTTTTACACGATCCATAATTTCATCTCACACAAGTGACTGAGGGAAAAGCATCGTAAATTCTATTTCCAACTTCATATTGGAATTATGTAAACAATGGTAGAAATTTCATGGAATTTAGTTTCTTGTGTATCGATTTCAGGGCCTAAGGTCAAAAAATGGACACGAGGGATGTCATACAAGTTCACTCTACTGAACCAATCCATAATTAGGTCATTGTGGGAGGTTAGACAGATATTTTCTTGAACAATCCAAATTAGGTCTAACCTGTTGAATTTTAAAGAATACTCGAAGGGCTACTAGAGCACCAAAGTTAAAATCTTGGGGATCCAAAATCATATAGATATATCATTTTCAATATCAAGTGCCTCAAAATCAAGAAAAAGGTGTTTTTTTTTTAAATTGTACAACATTTTCTTAAAAAAATCAGTTTGAAGTGATCCCAAAGGGCTTATTTAAGCATTGACACCAATATTGGGTTCTATAATGCCTCCAAAAATTAATTCCACACCCATTAAGCCCTCAAAAAGCTCTAATTTGACACATG
Source organism: Pinus albicaulis (assembly GCA_034641835.2). Lineage (NCBI taxonomy): Eukaryota > Viridiplantae > Streptophyta > Pinopsida > Pinales > Pinaceae > Pinus > Pinus albicaulis. The sequence continues at coordinate 1,482,951,984 of CM076582.1, forward strand.
AAAAGGAAGAAGTGCAACATGATATATCAAAATTACGAGACCAAGTGCAACAACTTTCACTCTCGCAAAAAGTAACCAAAAATGAAATGGAAGCTAATATGAGTTGTTTGAAGAAGGTCATGGAAGCTAAGATGGATGGTTTCAATAACAGCATAGTTGACATAGAAGCTAACATCGATGGTATAGAAGAAAAAATAAAAGGAAACATGGAAGACATGAAGAATGGTCTAAAAGAAGACATGGAAGGTTTGAAGGAAGGTTTGACAAAGTTGCTACAAGAAATTATTTCTAAAGGAGAAAGGGTAGTAGATGAAACTCATGGTGAGAAAAAAAGAAATGTTAATCATGATTTCATAGACTCTAGTGTTAGATTTATGACTCACCATATTCCAAAGTTCGATATGAAGAAGTTTCTTGGCAAGGATTCGATAACATGGATACTACAAATAGAGCAATACTTTGAGCTCCATCATGTGAAATACACACAAAAGGTACACATTGCAACCTTATATTTAGAACAAAATCAATTTGTATGGTATCGACGACTCTTTTCCCCTAAAGCACTTGTCACTTGGTCAATTTTTATAGAGGGAATGATAGCACATTATGAGGATACAAAGAACAACACCTTCTTTAGCCAATTTATAAATCTCAAACAAAAGGGTTCAGTGATGGAACACATTTAGGACTTCCAAAAATTGAAGATAAGGGTAAATAATATTACATAGGAACATAGGATTGATGTCTTCATAGGGACTTTAAAGGATATCATCGAACATGAGGTACGCCTTTCGGAACCTGAGTCATTGGAAAACGCATTCAGGGTGGCAAGAAATTTTGAAAGAAAAATTATTGCAGCAAGGAAGTCTACCAATCAAAGCTATAAATATGGAAATGTTGATGCTCCTAGCCATCCAAAACCTACAAGGTTGGACCACAAAAATTGGACAAAAAAAGAGCAAAAGGGATTTGTTATAGTTGTGATAGAAAATACACTAAAGGTCATAAGTGCATCGAGAATAAATTATTTTACATAGATTGTGAAGAGGACGAAGAAAAGGAACAAGAAACATCAAAAGAGGAGAATATACACCAGGAACCAACACCGAATAAGGAATAAGTGAATCCAACCATATCTTGTAATGCATTGGCATGAATTACCACTCCTCAAATGCTCAAAATAGAAGGATATATTAAGAAAAAAGAAAAGGTAACAGTGCTGATTGATTCGGGTAGTAAAAATAATTTTATTCATTCTAAGATAGCCAAGGAATTGAATTGCTTCATATATCCAGCACCAGAATGTCAAAGGATGATTTCAAATTGAGGAACTATAAATTGGTCTCGAAAGTGCCATAATATCAAGCTAACCATGGGGTAATAGGTATTGAATAGTACAATTCTTTCTCTTATGATGGTTGGTGTTGACGTTGTACTAGGAGTCTAATGGTTACAATTACTATAGCTTTTAATTTTCACGAACATTTCTTGAAATATTTTTGGGAAGGAAAGGAAGTTGAATTACGGGGTATCGTAGGGAAACCTAGAGAGATAATCAACTCTAATTTCATGAAAAATATTTTGCAGAAAGAATGATGCACAATTACACAATTATGCTCACTACATGTTCAAACATCGAAATCCTCTATTTCTCCAAATCTCCAAAAATTCTTGGACAATCATTACAAGTTGTTTGAGACTCCCAAAGACCTCCCACCTATTCGTGATCATGATCATGCTATAAATATGATTCCATGTATTTTTCCTCCAAACATCAGGCCTTACAGATATCCTTATTCCCCAAAGAGAGAAATTGAATGTATGATTGCAGTAATGCTAGAGGCTAGTATAATTCAACCTAGCCAAAGTTCTTTCTCTACTGTAGTAGTATTGGTGCACAAGAAGGATGGATCATGGCATATGTGTCCAGATTATAGGGATCTCAGCAAGCTCACTATTAAAGATAAATTTCCCATTCCTGTCATTGATGAATTATTGGATAAATTACATGGGGAAATTTACTTCACCAAGTTGGATCTTTATTCAGGTTATCATCAAATTAGAATGAAGACTGAATACATTCTGAAAACAACATTTAGAACTCATGAGGGTCATTATAAATTTTTCGTCATGGCTTTTGGCCTTACCAATGGACCTTCTACATTTCAAGGGTTGATGAATTCCATTTTCAAACCCTTCCTTAGAAATTTTTTGTTAGTATTTTCTGATGATGTACTAATCCACAACAACTCTTGGAAGGATCATGTTCAACATGTTGATAGGGTGCTTAAACTATTGGAAGAGAAACAATTATATGCAAAAACCTCCTAATGTTTCTTTAGAGTACATGAGGTGGAATATCTAGGTCATATTGTATCTCATGAGAGTGTTAAGGTAGACTCTAACAAAATTAAAGCCATTAAGGAATGGAAAATCCCCACAACCATAAAGTGTCTGTGAGGATTTCTCGGGTTAAGAGGGTATTATCACAATTTTTTTTAAATTATGGGAGAATAGCAGCACCCTTAACAATATTATTAAATGAATATGAATTTTCTTGGAATTGAGAAGAAACTAAGGGCTTTGAACATATTAAAGAGGAAATGTGGCAAGCATCGTAGCTACGCCAAACTTCACAAAAACATTTATTGTGGAATTTGATCCCTCAGGAAATGGATTGGTGTTGTTAATGTAGGAAGGAAGGCCCATTTCTTTTGAAAGTCACCCAATAAAAATAAATGATTTACAGAAAGATATTTATGAGAAGTAAATTTTGGAAATACTACATGCACTAAAAAATGGTGACCTTACCTAATGGGAAGGCACCTTAAGTTAAAAAAACATCATGGCAGTCTTAAATACTTTTTTGGAAAAAAAGGATATCTTTAGAAGAGCAACAAAAATGGGTGACAAAAATGTTGGGTTTTGACTTTGAAATCATCTAGAAAAAAGGGAAGCTAAATGTTGTTGGAGATCCACTCTCAAGAAAGGGTGAGGACATGGAAGAATTACTTTGTGACATTTCTATTATACAACCAAATTGGATAACCAAAACAAGCGAGGAGGGGAAGAATGTTGAATGAAAGTGGACACTCATTCAAAAGGCGCAACAAGATCCAAGTGCATCTCATACATTTAGATGGAAACAATATTCATTATGGTACACAGATCGCGTATATATTTGTAAGAATTCCCAACTAAAACAAAAGATTATTTTGGAATTGCACACCTCTCCCTTAGGAGGACACTAAGGATTTTTTAAAAATTACCACTAGGTCCAGAAAGAATTTTTTGGGGATGGCCTTAAATATGATATTCAAAAGTTTGTGGTGGAATGTTTGGTTTTCTAACAAAATAAAGTTGAGACAATTAAGACCCCGAGTCTGCTACCACCTTTATCCATTCCAAGTCAACGTTGGGAGGAGGTTTCAGTGGATTTTAGCATAGGTTTACCCAAGTCTGGAGGAAAGATTGTCATCATGGTGGTAGTTGATAGACTTTCCTGGTATGCACACTTTTGCACATTATCTTATCCATTTAGAGGAAGTACAATTTCTACTACATTTATGGAAAAAATTCAAAAGCTACATTGAAACCCAAATATTATTTTAAGTACAGAGATCCCATTTTCACTGGAAATTTTTGGAGGGAATTATTTTCTTTTCTGTGGACTCAACTAGCTCATAGCTCATGTTATCATCATCAATATAATGGGAAAAATGAGATAGCGACTGAGTTTTTGGATGGATATCTTTGTTGCTTTGTATTTGATAAACAAACATAATGGGTCAAGTGGTTACCTCTAGCGGAATGGTGGTATAACACTTCCTTACACACTGGAGCAAAAATCACCCCATTTATGGCACTCCATGGATATCATCTACCGTCCATCACATCATCTTTAAGAGAAAATTCTAAGGTTCAAGTAGTGGAAGATCACATCGAGCATCAATAATAAGTTCTCTAACTCCTAAAAGCTAACCCAACTTTGGCATAGAATTGAATGAAACAACAGAAAGATCAACATCACAGTGAAAGAAGTTTTGATGTTGGTGACTGAGTATTTTTACGACTACAACAATACAATCAAATATCACTCAAGCCAGCTAAGAAGGATAATAAATGATCATCAAAGTACTATGGTTTTTACTCGGTGTTGAAAAATATTAGTACTATGGCACACAAATTGGAGCTTCTAGTATCTTCTCGAGTGCACCCAGTTTTCCATGTTTCATGCTTAAATAAGGTTATAGGTGACAAACTCTCACTTCAAACAATATTGTCAGAACTTGAAGATGAAGGAAAAACCATATTGGAAGCTGAAGTAGTTACAGAAACAAGAATTCGATAGCTACGAAATCGATCAATTTCAGAGTATCTCATCAAGTGGAAGAACTTACCTCGTGAAGATTCCACATGGGAGGAGGAGAATTTTATATATAAGAATCTAAAACTACTCAAGCGTTGAGGACAACACTTTTTTGAAGCACAGGGGCATGTTAGGTCCCTATAATACTACTGTATCCCCTTAATTGTATTGTTCGTGTAGCTCCATTATTGTTATTGTTGTGCCCATGTAGTCCCCATAGTGTTATAATTGTGCCCCATAGAAGCCCATTATTGTTATTTTTGTTCCCTTACATTATTATTGTTATGTAAGATTTGATTATATTGGGACCCCTTAGACTCCTATATATAGAAAGTAGGCTTTTATCATTTGAATCATCCAAGAATTGTTCATTTATGTAATGTAAAGAGGGTGTCCCTCTCGAAGAGGCTGATTTCTAAGTTGTTGATCTATATTTTCTTCTATTTTGTGAGTTGATTGCATAACAATGGGGTTTTTAGCTATGTGTGGAGTGACTGAAATTATTTCTCTTTCTTGTTTTGTGATTTGACGATCTAAATTGGTTTTCCGCACTTGGTAGAATAGATTCAAATATATTGTTTTAGCATATTACAATTATCAGTTTGAATGTACGTGGCTTTTCTACACATGATCTGTAGTTTTTCATTGTTTAAATTGCATTGCTGAATACACGAATGGATACCCTTAAATTCAAACAAAACTTTGTTGGATTTTAAACAAAATTGATAGGAAAATATAAGTGAAAATTATCAAAATATAAAATAGTAATTCTCTAACCATAGGAACCTTTTTTTTTTCAATTCATTGATATAATATATACATAGCTTTTTTAAAACCATATAATATATATGTATATAGTTGATATTGAAATACCTTATTTCAAATGGACATTAATATGTACTACATTATTCATATTCAAATGTTTTATTTTTTAACTAATATGTTTTAATACACATCAATATTTCTTAATTAAGTGTATTGAAGTATTAAATATTTTTGCTATCAAAGATATTTTTTAAAAGAGTTAAATGAATTGCAGTTATCTTTTGACTTTGTAATTGGATTTTATTTACTTTCAATTACCTTTTCTTTTTAGAAATTGAAATGTTTTACTATGGTAATTTATTTTCTTGAAGTTGATATTGAAATATATATTTATGGTTAAAGAATGAGTTAAATATTTTCTCACATTTCCTTCAATTGTAATATCAATAATGAATTAAGCTAACATAATGAGAATAATTTTTTAATTAAAACCAACCAAATATATATACTCATTTTTTGTTTTTTTATATAAAAAACATTATTTCTTTTAATTAAAAAACATTTTATTTTTATTTTAAAAACATAAGTGTCAAATCAAGATTTCTCGTAGAGGAATTCTACGAATAGTATTAAGCTGACAAGAGTTCTTCTTTGGGCAATAATAACTTTGAATTTTAGATTAACTCTTAGTGCAGCTCAATTGAGATGAAGTGTTATGTATCAAAGATTTAAAGTTCAAATTGACCATTCCTATGATTAAAAAAAAAAATTCAAAACATTGAAATTCATTTTTTCTTTTACATTTTGGTAGATTATGAAGTGAAATTAGATCAATTTCTTTTCACCATCGTACGCCTTAGAATTTAGTCCTTGTAACTTGCATGTGCAGTGTGATGACGTATAGATAAAAACATTATTATTGAAAGGTTCTTTGGTGTAATTAATGTCCGTATGATTTGGGTAATATTTCTACATCAATCCCTTTCTGGGTTATATATATATTAAACATTCTGAACGGAACAGAAAGCACTGCAACGTAATAAAAATAATAGAATTATAATATGAACAATTTAGATAACGTGGCTGCATCCGACTCGGGTCATCTATTAATGGCAATGTAGCGATCAAGGTTTCTGTCTGTATTCAGTTAGAATAGAATGAATGAGGGAGCGGTGGACGCGAATCCAATGTTATTTTTCAGCCATTTCATTATTTTTGGCCAACAGTAGTGATTTATTTCCAATGTTATTACTCTGGCATCTTATTTATTTTTGGCTAACAGCAGTTATTTATCTGTCGTCTGTATTCTGCAGTAACTGCAAGAAGTATCTCTGCAATACTTCGTAGGACCAGGGATTTGTTTTATTGTACTGGCAATTTTGTCCATTTTTCATGAATTCGGATCTTGTGTAAAGATGACGTCGTAATATAAAAGTTGGTTAGCAGAGCTGCATATCTTTACTGTTTTGACGAATAGCTGGAAGTAATAATGGTGGTTTGGTGTGGAAAGTACAGAGGGAATTGTGTTTAACCTCCAATGAAAATCGAGGAAGAAATTCATGCCACCCATGCCACGAAGGATGAAAAGTTGTTTTGCAGCTGGAAAAAGGATGAGGTTAAAGATCATCGTTATTTTCACCTCAGATTTGGGAAGAGGTTAAAGATCATCGTTATTTTCACCTCAAATTTGGGAATATATTTTAGATATAATTAATAGGAATGATATCAAACAATTGTTTGGCTCCTGAATATCTTATTTTTCAAAATACTTGGAAAATATTTCAAAATTTGTAACATAAGTTCAGAATTAGTGCCTGTCCATCATATTTTTCAAAACTCCAGTTTATCAGTTTTGAAAAATATTTCAAAATTTGCAATTGAATTAAATTGAAATGAAGTTGCACTCGTAATATAATATGGTTAAAGGGAGTTGGGAATTAGTGCCAGTGTTTCCTCACTTTTGGAAACTTGAGAGTTGCTATGAAATGCTTCCCTTTGGTTCAAAGGGAATTTGGGAGTTTTAGAGGGCTTACTTTGGAACTTATTCTGATTGTTCTTTTTATGGAACTTTGTAAAAGTTTTTAGAAAATATTTCAAAATAAGTGCAAACTGAGTTGCATTCCAATTGCTAGTGGGAGTTGAGAATTAGTGTCACTGTTTCCTCACTATTGGAAGCTTGAGAGTTGGTAAGAAATGCTTCTATTTTGTTCAAAGGGAGTTTGGGAGCTTTAGAGGGTTTATTGAGGAACTTGTTTTGACTTTTTTTTTTTATGGAATTTTGTAATTTTTTTTGGGAGTTTGTTGAAGATCTTTGTTTATAAAAGTTTTAAAAAATATATTTTATTTTTATTTTTTCTAATTTTAGAGTGTTTTTAGACATAATATTTTTAAGAAATTTAGAATTTAAAAAAATGTATCAATAGTTAATTGAATAATTTTATTGTCAAAAATACTATTAATAATAAAGTGGTCATAGAAAATATTATTAATCATTTAATTTTAGTTTTATTCATATTCAAATGCTATGACTATTTTGTTAAATAGATAAGAATGGATCTTTCTACATTTGTATTAGAGTATCAAAAAATTTTCATTCATGTTACAAACAATGTTCAATAAGGTCTAATGATGATTTTTCTACATTGTCCATTCATTTTTATCGATTGATATAGTAATTTAGGATCATAAACAATATCAAACACAAAATACAAAGATTTTGAATATTTCATGTTTAATTGAACCTTGAAACAATCAAGTTCATTCACATGACAAGTAGGAAATGGTTATTGTAACATAACCAATGTCATTTTTTAAGATGTTGAAGGTATGGGATGTTTCCTCAAATCAAAAAATTCACCTCAACTTTTTATCTTTAATACCAAAATCAATTATATAAACTGGATGTAGAGTTTAACAACATAATTATTAGTTACAATGATATTTAACCATGAATTTAAATTTAATATTTAAAATATTCATAAAATTTTAAAATAATTTACATCATGAATATGTAAATTAAAATCATGAAAACATAATTGTACAAACTAAAATAATATAAATTTTTTTTTTTAATTAGGCTACTTATGTTATATCAAACAAGCCAAAACATTACACTTCTCGTCCTCCAGGCCAATTCTGGAGGGAAGTATCCAAAGGATAGCAACAAAGTAGGGGCTACCCTAGGTGGGGAAACCAACCCAAGAGCATAGAAGATTATGAGTTACCCAAAGTGGGAAACCAGCTTCACGAGTTATAAGACTGATACAAAATAATAACATAAAATAGTTCCAAAACATAAGAAAGCTAGAAAACACCAAAAGATAGTAGGAAAAAGGAATGAGCACCCAACAATTAGACTAATGGTGAGCTAGCATTCTTTTCTGGAGGGTTGGGTGGCTCTTCCACAATCTTGCAAGCATAGAGAGACATTTCCTTCTCCTTCTTGGACTCGTGGGCAGTTGAAGGAGGGAGAGAGAGCATTTGGGCATCTTGCGAATTGGCGCTAGTGTCCTTTTCGTCTTCGTCCAAGCTTGAACCAGTACTACTGCTGCAGCCATGACCTCTGCTGGAAGCGCTCTGCACACGTAGAGTGTTCATTTTGCAAGGAGAGAAGGCTGGAGCAACTGAATGGTGGATTTATGGGGTCATTTTTTGGGTCGAAAACTGGAGGATTAAGGCGGAGGGCTAGGGAGATGGAGGGACAGATGGGTGGTGAGGTTCACAGGGTTGAACAGGTCTTGCTCCTCCCAACCCATGGATAGATCCACCTCCCTGCACATGACGGTCGAGGAAGGGGTCTTGGAGGGGAGAGCTCGGCCACCAGCTCTACGGCACCTCATTATATGATGTCTCGGCATGGCACGCGAATGAGAGGAAAATCGAGAATGGGAATGGTTGACCTCAAGAGCAATCGAGGAGCCAAACTTCGCTGTGAAGAAATCACAGAGAGACAAAGGAGAGCTGAGGGGCGGAGATGTGAGAGAGATGTCAGAAGCAACCACACGGAGCTGGAGGGAAAGATGAATGGAGGAGGGAGTAGCGAGGATGGTGAATTTAAGAGCCACGGGAGTAGGCCAAGGCAGAACGAGCAAAATTAATGAGCAACAGTCGAAGGACGTCAAAGGAAAGCTGGTGGGAGTGGAAAATAAATGGGCCATGCTCCAACATTTATCGTACAGTGGGCAGCCATGTGAAGGTGCATGGGGAGGACAGGTGCCCTGCCACAGGGTGCCCAAGCGACAAGCCTTCTCATCATCTAACACCTGCATTTGGGGGTTGAAGATGTTTAAGGACTAAAAGTGTGCAGTCATTTCTGAGAGCTTCATCATCAAGAGTATGGTTTTGACCTGTGGTGAGAGAAGAAGTGTGAGTAACACCTTTGTTAGCCAAAAGATCCACGACAACATTAGCAGTTCTTCTGATATGTTTGAAATTGACTATAGCATGGCGAAGGAGCCATTTTCCAAGTAGGTTTAAGCGAACCGCAAATCTCCAACTCATAGAGAATTTAGAGGCTGAGGATCCTGACTGAAGGCGATTGGAAATGTTGATGATGATTTGGGAGTCTCCTTCAATTTCCAAGGGAAAGAAATTGTTCTCCTACGCTATAAGGAGGCCTTGAAATAGTCCTTCTAACTCAACAAAGTTGTTGGTGTCCCAACTAATGGAGCCAAAGTAAATCAAAAGGGCATCGCTAGCTGAATTTCTGAATATCCCAACAAAACTAGGGTCTCCTAGATTACCTTTTGAGGCACCATTAAAATTGAGTTTGAAGTGGCCAGGAGGGGGAGGAGACCAAGTACAGGGAGAGTTGGGTGAATGGTTTGAAGGAGGCCTAATGATCGGGTGAGAGTGAAGGGAGAGATTTGTTGGAAATATTTTCATTGATGGCAAAGGAAGTAACAAAGTAGGAGAAACAGCAACAAGGCAAACAGAGGAAGCAAGGCAGATAAGGAACTAAGGCAGTAAACAACGCAGAGACAGTGAATAGAAGTAGAATGCATAATTGAAGCAGAATTTTCCAGAGACAGAGTAGAAGAAAAAGGCCATCGAATAGAAACGAATAAGTGAATGGTAATCTGTGATAAGTAAGAAATCCATTGAAGGAGTTAATGGTTGCAAAGATATGATGAATGTAGCGAAGGTTATAATTGCGATGGACCATAGTACAGTGATCAGCTTGCGGAATCAAGAACTTGAATGTGCAGTTAGAAGCGGAACTGTGACAGGATAGAACATGCAATGGAAGGTTGAGATATTATATATATCATAGCAGAATTGAAAATAGAGTTACATTGTATTGTGTCAAGGTTGGAAGGCAGCAACCAGTGTAAAGAATGTATGCTGAAAGCGTTAAACTTAGAAATGGAACTGTAATAAAAGGCAAAACATTAAAGTGCAACTTAATTATAATAATACATTTAAAAGGCGACGGAACCCTGTGTGGAAGAGCGGAACCGTGACCGAGTAAACAGTGAAGGCGGTTTATGGTTTTCATCGCACCACCTATCAGGAGTAAGCGGTATTTGAGGAGTTGGGATCAATTCCATAAATCATTCGACACATGGCAAGGAGACACACGGAAAACCGCCTATCACTGTGCGCCATCGCGCCTTATAGTTCGACCCAGGACGTCCAGCAATATTACTGTGCGTTGTTGATCTAGGAAGATGCCATTGGACGGTGGCGGTGTTTGGAAGGTGTGTGAAGAATAAGACCAGTACGGCGCGCCATCGTGTGTTATTTTCCGTGCAAGTTTCCCAAGTGATATCCATCGGATTGGATGTTGTGGCGTGATGGAACATGAGACCTTCGATCGGGTTGATTGTTAGCAATGGGCCCCAGTTTTTTAAATAATATTGATTAAGCCGTCGATCATGCATGTGGGGCCGGATCCAAAGATCTATTTTAAAAAGGCCATTTGATAAAAGTGCAGATTATTAATATTTAATTATAAAAAGGGTGTGAATAATATTTATTTATCAAATTCCAAGAATTTGATAAATAAAATTCCAATAAAAGAAAGTAAAATCCTTAGCGGCACATTAATATTACTTAACCTTGGCTATAGTATTATTTGGCAGAGAAAAATAATACCTTGGGACATTTTGTGCATGGAAGAACGAAGATTGCATTTTCAATTTGAATTGGTTCGAATTTTAATATGAATACCATTGGTAGTTGGATGGTTTTGACTCATGGTTTTACAAAAGGCAAAACTATATAAGGAGAAGAGAAATAGAGAACGATGTGGGCATTGTAAGGGTTCTAAATGAATAAATTTCTATGAGAAATATATGTATGGGCGAACTCTGTTCTTAACTGATAAATCTAAAACTACGATGCACCCATGGATATAATGATCTGACGATGATGAATCTCTGGTTTTGAACGACAGACGAAATCATGAAGAACTGGTGTGAGTGTACTGAATGAATAAATCTGGTGGCTAGCAAGGTATGTCGAAGTAGAAACTGGTGGATCCAGTATGAAAATTGATGAAACATGGTCCGTAGTGGTGCTGAGGGTTGAAGCCTTCAGTGAGGGGGTTGTAGCTCCCTTCCAGTGGTAGCTGGTAAATGAGAACAGGGGGTTGAAGCTCCCTTCCAGGAAAGGCTAGTAAACAAGAGAAGGCTGTAGCCTTCTGCAGGTGGGTGCCTTCGTGCTGGTATAAGTCTGCACCAGCATAAATTGTAAGAAGTTCTCTTTATAATAAAGATTGAAGTCTGAGATAACAGCAGCGGTGGTTTTCTCCCGAATTGGGTTTCCACCTTAAATCATGGTGTTCATATGTGTTGCTTATGTTTGATGGTTTGTTCTGTTATTTCTGTTCATGCTTACTGCTTATCTAATGAATAAATGATGCAATGATCTAAGTAAAGACATAATAAGATCTCTGGACATACAAGTTGGATGCAGTAATGTAACATATGGTTTTAAGAGAAAGGAAAACAAAAAATTGTCAGTCAGCTCTAAATACTGATTCACCCCCCCCCCCCCCCCCAGTACTTTTTTCCAACAATATTCCAGATGGACCAGATGATTTTTTCAAGGGGGTCGGAGGGGAAATCAGAGTATTTTGAATGAAGTAGCACAAGGGATTCCTCAAGGTTGTTGAAAATTTTTCTCCAAAGTATGTCAAGGGGGGTGGATTGATGTCGAAGGATGTGATGGTTGCATTCCTTCCATATCGACCAGAGAATATGCCCAGGGAGGATGATCCAATGGGAATTGAGTATATCGCTATGGAAGGGGGAAGGTGGCCAATGCCGAATAGTATTTAGAATTTCCACTTGCTCTCTATCTGATCTTCTGCTCAGCAAAGCAAGATTATACCATAGAGTGTTTGGAAGGGTGCAGGAGTTGAAGAGGTGCTCTATGTTTTCTTCCGCATTGCCACAATTCGGACATTGGGAGGGTCCGGTGAATCTTTTTTTGAGCAGGTTGTCCCATGTAAGGATGCGCCTTTTCCTGAGAAGCCATAAGAAGGTGGATATTTTGGGGCAGATTCTCGGATGTCAGATCTAAGACCAGATTACATCTTGAGGGGACTGAGGATTGGGGAGGAGAAAGTGATAGGCCTCTTTGGTGGTGAAGGTGCCTCGGGTTGAGTATCCCCATCTAACAATGTCATCTCCTTTAGCAAAGCAAATTTTCCTTTTGAGAAGTTCTTTATTGATGTCTTTAGTGAGATGTAGCCTCCGTTATTTGTGTAGCGAGTTGGTAGGAAGCCACTATTGATAACCCGAATTAATGAGGGGAGTCCAAAAGTGCATGATTTTGGAGCTCTCCTGATTGTTGAGGATTTCTTGCGAGTTTGAGTTGGGAAAGAGAGAGGCAAGTTTGGGCATCTGTTGCCATGAATCCTCCCAAAACTTAGCTTGGGATCCTGAGTGGACCTCCCAAAAGCTATGGTCTCAAACGAGAGCCCTGTGTTGTTTGGCTTATTTCCACATGAGGGAACCATTTATCTCTGTGTTGAAGAAAATCAGTTCCCGGGCTGGCCAATTATTTGCATATTTCGAGATGCATAGCTGGGCCCAAGGAACTTCTGGATTGGAGATCGAATTCCACCAGATTTTTTCTCCCATTATCACATTGTTGTGATGAGGGTCTCTGAGCCCCACTCCGCTAAATTTTTTTGGGACGCAAGCTTCCTTCTAGTTCACCAGTGCCCATTTCCTCTTATCTTTATTTCCTACCAAAAGGAAGTTTATTTGGAGATTCCTGATAGCTTTAGGGACCCACTTCGGAGCAGTTAGGACCGAGAATAGGTATAAAGGCATGGATTGAAGAAAAAAAATTATAAGGACAAGACGACCAACAATGTTGATGGCTCGATGGGTCCAGAGGGAAATTTTGGCCTCAAGTTTATCCAAAAGTTCTCTCCAGGAGGAGTGCTTGATGGTTGAGTCAATGGGGGGGGGGGGGAATATATTTAGAAGGGAGGGAGGAAATGTATAAGCCTAGAATTCTAGCAATGTTGCTTTGGGTGATGACAGGAGTATTGAAGAAGAATATTTGGGATTTCCCATTATTGATAGTAGGGCAAGCAGCCAAGGAGAAGTTGTCAAAGATAGCTTTGAAGGATCTTGGCTTCTTGGACGAAAGGGTGACCAAAGAGCATGTTATCATATATGAATTGTTGATGATAGATAGGCAGACAACAATGGATGTTGATCCCTTTGAGAGATTTGGATGTGACATAGTGATTAATGAGATTACCAAGCTGTTTAGCCATCAGGACAAAGAGGAAGGGGGATAGGGGATCGTCTTGGCAGATGCCTCAAGAGGGCGAGAAAGGAGTGGAGGGAGAGCCATTAAGCAGAATAGAGAAGATGGGGGAGGAAATCAATCTCATGATCCATCAAATCCAAGTGGGGCTGAAGCCAAAGGCTAGCAACATTTGGTGGATAAAATTCTAGCTGAGTTTGTCAAAGGCTTTTGAAAGGTTGATCTTGAGAAGCATACCTGGAAATTTTTCGGTCTTCAGAGAGTGAGTAACCTCATGAGTGAGAATGATGCCATCCGGAATTTGTTGTTCCTCCATAAAAACAGTTTTCTCCGAGGAGATTAAGAGTGGTAGCAGAGATTTGAGTCAATTGGCTATCACTTTTGAGATGAGCTTGTACATGATGTTGCATAATGTGATCAGCCTGTACTTGTTGGGGGTGGTGGTGTGCTCCTCCTTTGGGATTATATTGAGGAAAGTGGATTTGATTGCGGGAATAATCTAGTGCATACTTCAGGATTCCTCCACCATTTCCCAAACTTCTAGCTTTATGTCTTCCCAGATGAAATGGAAGAAATTGGTAGTGAAGCCATCCAGCCTCAGTGCCTTCCTAGCCTTTAGTTGAGCCATGGCTTGGTCCACTTCCTGCAATTGAACTATTCTCAAGAGAATTTGATTATGATTATTCGTTATGATGGAAGGAATATCCTAAGTGATGTTAATGATTTCGAGTTGTCTATCCACAGGTGGCTCTGCGAGGGTATCCTTGAAATGATTGAGGAGTTCCTGTTGAATGTCCTCATGAGCTTTTAGGTTAACTCCTTGAAATTTTTTTAGGATGGAGATTTGATTTATCATTCTTTGTTGGATAGTGGAGCGATGAAAGAATTTGTTATTTTTCTTCCCCTCTTTGAGCCAACGAATTCTGGTTTTTTTCTTCCAGATTATCTCTTCTTGCAAGCCTCTTTCTTCTATTTAGTTCTTGAGACTCTATTCTTGGCGAGCTAAGTCCTTCGTGCATCCTTCCGAGATGATAAATTTTTGGAGGGTCACCATCTGAGTGTCCAAGTCCTTCTAACTTTGGAAGATATTGCTAAAGGAGTTCTGATTCCAGTGCTTTAATCAGGTTTTTAGGACCTTTAGCTTTTGCTGAAGTTGATACATCTTGGACCCTTCATGGGGGATGATATTGCACCACCATTTGATGACCATTTCTTTGAATCCTGGATAGGAGAGCCAAAAATTCTCAAAGAGGAAGGGTTTATTGTTAGCTCTGCTAGGGCGCATCCATTGCAGTTGGATGGGCTAGTGATCAGAGCCCGCAACAGGTAGGATAGTGGGGAAGATGTCACTCCTTGAGTGAATCAAGGCTTCTGAGATGAAAAAGAGGTCCAAATGTGAAGCAATCTACTGGAATCCTCTTCTTCTGTTATTCCAGGTGTGAAGCCCATTTGAGGTGTCCAGATCAATCATCTGATTCTGAAGGATGGATTCTTTAAAACGGTAGCTATCATTGTTAAGGTGAAGATGGCCTCCTCATATTAAAATCACCTCCCAGAATCCATAAGGGATAGTCTCACTCGGCATTAAGGGATCAAATATCATCCAAAAGCTAGATTTTATGAGCAGTGGATTGGGGGAAGTAAACATTGGTGAGGTGGACATGGATGTTGGTGCCTAACAAATGGAAGGAGGCTTGAATGAAGTTGAGAGAGGCATGGAGGTCAAAGAGGGAGAGGATACGGGGGTTCCAAGCTATGGATAGCGCTCTGGAGGCCCAAAAAGCATAAAAAACTACAGTGTCACAGCCAGACCATAGCCTATTTAGGATAGAATGAAAGGTGGTGCTGGTCCTTGGAGCATTTGGTTTCCGGCATAAGAAATATGAAAGGGTTATATTACCTGATTCTGTTTTTTATCATCCAGAGATTTGAGGGGCTATTGATCCCTCAAATGTTTCATGATGTGAACTTCATAATTTAGAGTAGTGGGTGAGGACCTTATAGAACTTGGTCAACTTAGGGAATCATCCAGATTCAAACAATTGATCCCTTAGAATAATCAATCGTTGCAGATATGTAGGTCTACCTATTTTTCTGGATTCTCTGATGATGTTTATTGTTTCCCGAGGTATGTGCTCTCCATGGATGCCCAAATTCTCTCTTCCTTTAAGAAGCTAATATTTGAGTAGAGCTTCCTCTAGGCTATAAATTTTCCTAGATGGAATGGTGTGATACTCCTTGGTATTGCAGGCGATTTCAAGGCCAGTGATGTCCAAATCGCTGAGGTTTATAGTTTCAGGCTCTCGTTCCATGTAAGCGATTGGGGTTTGATTCTATCCTTTATTGTGAGCTTCCTTCTGAGGAGGGATAGCTTGAGCATCCTCCTTCATGTCTGAGTTGAGCTCCAGGGGAGTATTTTGGATCTATATGGAAGCAGATGACAAGTTCTCCTTTTCCTTATCTTTCTTCTTGGATAGTTGAGGCTTGTCTTGCAGGTTTTTTTTGTAGGGATTTGAGCTTTGATTAGGATTAAAACTCGAGGTAGAGGATTTATGGGGGGAAGAGGGGTTGATGGGCGGGTTTCTGAGGGGAGGAGAGGAAGCTGGGAGATCCTGCTCCGGGGATCGGCTGGCTAGGAGGTGAAAGATATTGCTCGTGGAAGGTTGAGAGGGTCCGGGGCTGTAGACAAGTTTTCTTTCATGTATTTTATGAGATGATACTTTGGTAAATCCTCTTGGTCAAAGGATTAAAGGGCTGGGGAGGGCTTAGGGGGAAGATTAAGAGGGAAATCCCTATAAATATGGCCATGCTTGTGAAATTTGCAATAGCGGAAGGGAACATGCTCATAATCTATAGATTAGATCCATTTAAATTCATTGTGATAGAGACTTACCGAGTTCGGAAGAGCTTTGGCTAGATGCATGTAGACACAAATCCTCACATAGGTGGTATAACAATTATGCTTGGTTTCTTCAGTGATTTTTATGAAATATCCAAGGTGGTTTCCTATTTCTTGGAGGGTTAGCTCTTTTAAAGTCTTCTTTTTCAGGGTTGAAGTGTTTAATCCAATCTTTGAGGAAGAGGCCAGCCACATTGAAGAAGTAAGGTCCTCCATCCATAACCCTATTTTTTTCCTCTATGTAGGTGAAAATGATGTTGAAAAAACCCTTGGGTCCAAGTTGGAGTGTGACCTAGGCTTTGGGCTTCCACTTCGAGTTTATCAATCTGTAGAGAGATTTCTCAGTTGGCCAAAAGCTGATAAAATTCCCAATAAGAGTGTGATCATGCATGTATTTGATTTTTCCATTAATTCTTTCAGCTAGGAAGTGGATCTCTTTCCATTTGGTCGCGATAGGAATGTAGGTTGAGGACGTCGCCTTGTTATGTCCTTTACTGTCTTGTTCTTCATTCGCTTGGGATGTAGGGTTTTCTCCAGGCTCTGCGGTGACTATGGAACCATTTTGTGGTAGATTAGTCTCACCAATTTTTCTACTATCGACTGGACCACATGCTTCTCCTCCATCTGCGGGGGGGGGAGGGTAGTCCCGCCCCCACTCGACGTTGATGTCATCCTGTTGATCCTTAGAATGCATAAAGGAATCAGCTCAGTGATGGAGGTGGGAGGGATCAGGAGCTTTGTCGGTGCTCACAACAGGGGCGAGGGAAACCCTACGTTTCCATGACCTAGCTCGTCTCAGTCATTTGATCCCCAAATCCATCCAATCTAGGGGGAAACTAAAAATAATATTATATATATTAGAGAGAAAAATAACTTTGCATTTTATAGCATAGTTAAGTGTACTTATTTTTATTTGAATATAATCCATCAATTGGGTGTAGAATAAGTATTTTCTACCCAACCAAATGCTCTGTTCTACATCACTTCTATTTGTTAAACATTCCACCCGGAGCTAAATACATGAACACATAAAAGAGACATTTTATTATGTCTAGATCTAGTTATTTTAGCACATACCAATTCTTAACTTCCCAATCAATATTTACTCCTAAAATAGTTCTAATCCATAGCCCTTTTGCCCAATCTATTGACACTGAAGATACTCCTCTTTCTCCATCATCCTACACAACCCAAGGAATGATATTGAATTCTTTGCTTTGTAGACCCTCAAATTATCTCACTTCCATACACAACTCCAACACAAGTTGACTTGGAAATATCACTATTGCTATTATGGTGATTAATAGTTGTACTAAAATTTATTCATTCATAGTGAATTTTATTCCATAAAACAAAAAATATTTGATAATATATGTCTATATATTTCCATAATTTTATTATAGTAAGTTCATGTAATTTTCTCAAAAAGAAGTATCTTAATTTTCCCAAAGCAAGTTATTGTTTTCAAGGTAATCTACATTTTTCAAATCTTCATTAATTTGAATGACACACAAGAATATTTGAACTTGAATTCCAAATTCACTTGCACGAAAAAAAGTATGTGTTAAGTTTCCATGGAATGAAAGTGCTAGGTATCACTATTGTTGGAAAAAATTGTGAATTATGGATAAAACACACCTCCCTAGACAGGTGATAATCTAGAACAACAGATTAAATACTATACGACTTCTTCTCCTAACTAAGAACATACACACATAATATATTAGAAGCTTATTTGGAATACAATTGCTTCCAAATGGTTCCTTCTGTTGCTTCTGTTGCAGCTTCAGATTCTAGCGATTTTTGCAAAACGCTTCCTGCAAGAATGAACACTAAAAAATATAAGATAGCAATAATACAGATGTATATTCAAGTTAATTTTCTAAATCGTTAAATCATAAACCATATACATCAACAAATATCTTACAATATGGAAAATCAAAGCCAATACAGATGCATATATGGAAAAGTAAGATGTATTCTTTATTGATGATAGAAGGAGAGGTTACAACCTAGTGACTGATTTGAAGTGACCATTCCAGCAAAATTCCTAGCCTCATCACTGTATAAATCTCTCCAGCAGCTGTAATACAAATCTAACTCTCAATTGAAAATCCACCAGCATTTCTCTACTCAAATTATTCCTTCTCAGGCACTCATATCTGTGCTCAATTTATAGAGGAGATGAAGGTTGTTTTACAATCAATGACTTTCCAATAATAGGAAAGACATTTTCCCAATATTTTATATGTCAAATTGACACTTGGATTCAAAGCTTGACACATGTGAACTCTTCTAGAAGGCACTGGCCAAGTGGAGATTCCGAAATAATGAGAATTTCGCTCACAATTTGACCAACACACCTGTGAATGTTGGGAAGTGCTTTATAGAGCAGCCTTGCATGGGGCTACTTGCATATGCAATGCACTTAGTCCCTTTAGAGGTAGTGTTGATGAGATCTCATATGCTATATAATAAACTTAAAACCTTGGAAACCTTTGCTTGATGAAAGTCATGCTTGATTTGTCTTGTTCTTGTCTTAGGGCATGTAGCAACTTGAAATGATAGGGGATGATAGACCCTTAGTCATTGGTCCTAGAGATGATGCCCAGTTAACCAGGTCATTGGGAATGATGCCCAAATTGACCTATAAGAATTTAACCCCTAAAGCATGAGGTCAAAATAATAAAAACATTTGATTGAGAGGCTTTACACTGTGATGGGCTAGAGATGAAGTGGAGTGGTCACTTACATCAATCTTACAATACATTACATCATGATATATCCTCTCTGATCATAATTTCTGAGGGTTGGAATTCCCATGTTCAACACATAAAAAATATAATAACATGTACATAATTCATAAATTCATCGACATTGGAATGTTGCCCAATGTAGATATGCCTACAGATATACGCCAATGTTCGGATGACGATATGTATGTAAGGTCACCGTATAGATGATGTCTACAACAATCCTGAAATCGTAGCATGTATGGCTGAAACTAGATCCATGGTTTTCTTATCTCGTTCACTCGATCATTCGAGTACAAGTCTAGCCATGTGAATATATGATTTGTCGTCAAACATGGAAAGACATCATTTTATTACCAGTCAATGATGTGAGCTATTAACAAATGTGAGAGAATCACCATTAATGAAAATGGACCTTAAGGTACTGCGGTATATTTCGGAAGGCGTGAATAGATGATTTGATGTCAAACGCCAAAAAAAATATTTGGGTCAAAGGTCCGGAAGCGAGAATCTTTTCGATGATGTAACAAGCCTCATGGTATTGGAATCTGATGTTTCTAAGTGAGCTTCATGGATATTGATTTGTGGTCGACCGAAAGTCACCTTATTATGAAATGGGAGTTATTAATTTTGGAGACAAAGGTACTTGACATAGAAATTTTTAGGGATGAATGTTATGAGAATGAAGTTTTACGAGTATTGCAGAAGGATGAGTTTATTCACTGGATGACTTCTCTTGAACATATCGGCAACATTGTGATGAGTTGGAAGCATTGACCCAAAACTGAAGTGAAGGTATGATGAACCGTAGGTATGAATGACAATCAAGATGATTACCCAACCCAAACAGTCATGGACATGGAGTGAAGGAAGTGTCATGTTCAAGAGCGACTTGCTACCATAAAGAAATTTTACTCACTTTTTCGAAATTTTCCCCAGTCATTTATCGACCAATACCTCTTTATTTTTTAAAAAGCTTGAGGAGGGTAAAATTTTCTTGATCTATAATTCAACCCTTCGTGTTAATAAAGTATTTCTATTTAATAATTTAACGAGTCTAGCGATGAATGAAACTCGATTCTTGCCATGATCGACAAGCTTGTCGATATTTTATTTTTTAACGATCTTAACGAATGTGATAGCCCAGTCCTTTTTCATATTTAGAGAGTTTGAAAAAGAGGACGAAAGAAAACTCCATGTGCAATTTTTCGTAAATTTGTCACTCACGCCCGAAAAAGTGTAAAACAATATCTAAGATAACCTCTTTCGTCATGTTTAATCTATCTCAATCAGGAAAAGGGTTAAAATTATACTAAATAGATATCAATTCATTTACTTTTATGAGCTCGAAAAGACAAGTGCTCGGCAATCTTTTCATATTATCAGAGTCTGAAAAGAGCTGAAAGAAGACTCCACAGGTTCCTTTTTCGCCATTATCGAAGCTCGAAAAAAGAGATAAAAGTGCACTTCAAATCCTTTTTCGTTTTTAACAAAGCTCGAAAAATAAGGAAAAAAATTATGCTTTATGGTCAACTCATTCTTTGAATAAATCTGCACGACTAATCTGTTTATCAATTCTACTTCCTGTTCAAAACAACATAAAATGGATTAAAAATACATGTTTCATGATAAAAACATAATAAAACCATAGCCATAGCAATAAATTTAACTTGAAAATAATTAAATGACTATTAAAAGTAGTTTCACTATTCATTTTTACCATTCCATAGTTACGATTTTCATTTTGGAGCTCTAAACCTGATTTTGCCCCCGAACGTCATTTATTGATTGCGATTGTTTCTATGGACGAATTTCATCATTTTTTGATCCAATTTAGTGCCATGAACCTCCTCTTTCCTTTGGTATTCATTTCATCTCCAATTTCTACAAATTTTTAGGGTTTTAAGGTCCCTAGGGAAAATTCTACCCAAAAAGAGGGAAACGCACCCCTGAATCTCGAAACCTACGTTGCATAGTAGGTACAGTGAAGTGTACTTGCATGTGCAACACATTGTCTCTTGTTAGGGAGTGTGTTGGGTGCATTCTAAGTTTTTTATTTTCTCACTATGCCCAAAATTTGCCTAGTCTTTTTGCAATGAATGGAATCTAATGGACCTTATGGTTGTATTTCAGGTTTCCATCGGATTATAATGACGATTACATGGAGGGAAAGAGAACATGAATAACAAGATATGATTGCCTTAAACGATCTGGGTACAGTGAGAGCCCTATGAGATTGTGGACTTCTTAATTACTTCAAGTTGTTGGGAATGAGGCAACAAAGAGAACTCTTGGAGTTTTTAGTTCGAGCATGGGATCCAGTGATAGAGGCATTTGATATTAAGAACCAAGTGGTTCCCATAGTAGTTGAGGATGTGTATTTTCTCACAGGTTTGTTGAGGATAGGTTTTCCCATTTCATTCTCAAGGTCTACCGTTGGAGGAGAGATAGTGAGGGATTATATTCTACAGTATTGCTATCTAGGGGCAGAACCTAGAAAATATGGAAAAATAAACATCTAGGATGTCAGATATTTTCCTTTGAGAACTATCCTTTTCATGATCGCTAAAATTGCTGGCAACGTTACACTACATGTAGTGAATATATCGATATGCAGTATGTGCTAAATTGTATGGAGCCAATAGTCTTCAAATGGTCTAGAGTTGTTCTATCTCAGATAAAGGAACAACTGAATAAAGAAAAGGGAGGAAGGAAGAAGAATTTCAATTATGGTTAAATCCTTATATCCTTCGCTTTAGAATGGATTCCACTGATGCAGCCACAACATATGACATTGGATATAGCTAGTCCTAGAGATCCTTAGATGCAGAGATGGGTAGAACTGATGGGTCGGCAGGCAGGAAAATCAACTGTTGTGTTCTCTACTACATTATTTGCCTGGTTCCGGCATTATATCATCGCCATCGATGAGTACGCATACGCAAGCATTGATTTCCGAGGAGATCCAGATTTAGCATTACCAGAAGGTGCTTAGTGGTGTGAAATGGGAAAGAATGTTTTGACCATGTATTTTGATTTTCCTAAGTTTTATACAACATTTTTTTATTTTGATGTTTTCCCAAGACTAAAATAAATGTTTTATGTAATGCAGATGTTGGTCGTGTTCAACCAGTAGTGGAACCGAAGCGTGAAGCAGATGTGTCAGCAGAGAGGGTTGTTGGGAGAGAAGTCCTTCAGGATATTGATATGGCTAAGACTCTGACTGAGCTTCAGCAGCACATAGAAGGTTTGACCTTCGGGATTCTGGATTGCCAGATCAAAGAGCTTCCTATGCAACTGAAGCAACACACTATTGGGGTTCCTAACCGTTGGAAGCGGTTACTTCATAGGATAGCTAGATCTATAACATGTTACCACGTGAAACATTGGTTTACTTGTGACATTTTGCATACATTTTGAGGTTTGATGACCAATGTGTCTTGGGCACAAATTTTGTAATAACCTATAACTATCTATTTATATGAATTCAAATTTTTTCCTATGTTTATTGTGAAATCCTATTCAATTATGTGAATGTTTTCTTTACATATGTTGCAAATGTATGTCTAAAACTTGATTAGCTAATGAATCAGTCAATGTGTTCAGATTTCTAGAAATGTGTAGATATTGAATAAAATCAAAGTGTCTTTCCAAAAGTCAAACTCTAAGGAACAATCTATGCAATGTTGGATTTCTAACAGTATAAACACTAGTAATTTGTAATACCACAAGTTGTGAGTCTAACCTTATGATGATATAGTTAATACCAAATGAAATGGAAATAGAGATAAGTTCTATCAATGCGCTATACTTAGCAATATTTTTTGTCGACCTACCAATACAAATCCCTTGAAAACTCACTAACTCACTGTTTGGAGCGAAAATGGCCCACGCTACAGAGGATAAATTCTGCGTACTACGATTAGCACCATCAGCATATCCAATAAAGGGTTCCTGAGATTCAGACATCTGCGATGAAATGTAAAGCAGATTACTAACGTTAATAAAACTCTAAAGCTACATTAAGATAGTGAATGCAAATCAACAACATATATTTACAATATAATACAAAAAATTACTACGCTTATGATTAAGCATAGTAACAATTCAAATACAACCCATTTCTAGGTTGTGCCAATGGAATTCCATCGTAATCAACCAACTCATAGGTGCCCTTAGCAAGAACTCTTTTGACAATATAGGGGCCAATCGGGCTTCATGATGTGTTTCATCAAGATGGATGAGGTTAAGGAGACACACTTCTTCTTCTGAGGTGTAAGGTAACAAGTCAATCACGAGTTTTAACGACGATATTTCACATTGGATTGGTAAGATAACTTCCAGACCATACACAAACTGAAAACGATTAAAGCCAATTTCATTTCTCACTGAGGTTTGATACGCCCACAAGGCGGAGTATAGGATCAAATGCCAGTTTCTTTTACAAACTCCTATAATTCATTAAAGCATTCATTTAAGAATTTTTTTGATAGCCTCAACTTGTCCATTTGATTGTGGATGATAAGGAGTAGAATTATCATGTGACAATCCTAACTTGGAAGTCAATTCAGACATCATGTGTATCTGAAAATGCTTCCCTTGATCTGTAACTATAGCCTGTGGGACCCCAAATCATGCAATAACATGATTAAAGAAAAACAATGCAGCTATTTGTCCGGTGTTGTTGAATGTAGGCATCGCTTCGGCCCATTTGGTAAAATAGTTGACTTTGACAATAATATAACCATGCCCCCTGGATGAACGAGAGTTACAAGTCATGAATTCAATACCCCATTTCATAAATGGTCTCGCAAAGACAACATGATGAATTGGAGCTAGCGATTTGTGGATCGTACAATAAAAAATCTGGCATGCATGACAACATTTGACATAGTAGGCCAAAAGTAACCTGAGCATACTATCTTCTGCGCGGTATCATATCCAGATAAATTTCCACCAGAAGCCCCATCATGACAATCATTTAACACTTTTTCGGCCTCCTCATGAGTGATGCACCTCCTTAAAATTGTATCGACACCATGATGATAAAGTGTATCGCCAACGATCAGATAATCTTTGGCTTGGTATCGAATATGTCGTTGCTCAGAGCGAGAGGTATGAGGTCGAAAAGTTTGAGTGTGGAGATAAATGATGAAATCCCCATACCAAGGATTAGATGATCTGATCAGAAATAGAGACTCGTATGGAATTCATGGTTCTGACATAGCTGCAGTACTATCAAAGGGAAGTTCACAAAGAATCTTAGCAAAAAATAAAGACTTCTTTGACTTGGATTTAATAAATTCCAAATAAAATTCCTGCAAAATGACAATTCATTTTGAATATTTCCCCCCCATAAATTGACACGATAAGATATAAGTCATGGGGTTGGAATCTGAAATGATAGTTTTTTTTTGGAGCAGGATGTAATGACGAAATATTTGGACAGCTTGAATAGCTACCAAGGTAATATTTTCTACGTATGAGTACTTAAATTCCATATCATTGAGATTACGACTCAAATAATAGATCGGATTTTCAATTCCATCTTCTACTTGGACCAATACCATAGCAATGGTCGTTTTGGCCGTGGTGATATATAGAAAATAATATTTTTGATGATTAGGGTGATACATTAATGACGCTCGGACAAGAGTGTCCTTGACAACATCAAAAGAAGCTTGTGCAACTTTGTCCCAATGGAATGGAACCCCCTTTTTCAAGAGTCAAGTAAATCCTTTAGCCATTTCAGTGTAATTTGGAAAGAACCTCCTTAGAAATTTAGGCTTTCCTTGAAGTTTTTGTATTTGAAGTAAATTTTAGGGCACAAGTAAATCAAGAATTACCTGAACCTTCAATGGATCTATTCTAATTCCTTCTTTTGAGACTATGAATCCAAGAAATTGACCAGAACCAACACAAAACACACATTTATGTGGATTGAGGTGTATTTTATAGTGTCGGCAGCGTAAGAAAATGGCTCTCAAATGCATTGGGTGATCAGTTTGATTTCATGAATGCGCTAGTAAATCATCTACATACGGTTGAACAATATGCTTTATGTCATTTAAAGCATAATCCATTGCTCTCTGAAAATTTTCCCCAGTGTTCTTTAAACCAAACAGAAGTTTTCTATAAGCGAATGTGCCGCAGGGACAGATGAATGTTGTCTTATGTTGATCATCTTGGCAGATATTGATTTGATTGTATTCGGAAAATCCATCCATGAACAAAACAATTTCACATCCAGCATAATTGTCAGTAATATGATCAATAAAGAGAGTAGGATAGTTGTCTTTTGGACAAGCATGATTAACATCCTGATAATCGACGCACACTCTAATGGTTCCTTGTTTTTTCATAACAAGAATGATATTGGAAACCCACTCAGTTAGTGGAACAGGGTAAATGAAACCAGCACGCAAAAAAAAATCAAATTTTTCTTTGATGCTAGCAGCTTTCTTTGGATGAACATGACGAAGCTGTTGATGCACCGGTTTTACATCAGGATACATATTAATAGTGTGTTCAACTATATTAGTATCTATGTCTGGAATTTCCTCGTAAGACCAAGCAAATACATCACTAAATTCATGAAAGAGAGAGAGATATGATTTAAGTTATGATGGAGAACAAGATACACCAACATGAATATTCTCTACAATGCCAGGTTTGGTTGAAATATCGATAGAAATCGTTTCTTCAATTTTTGACAGATTTCACTGGGAATCGACTCATTAATGGTTAAAGAATTCGAAAAAGAAATTTTTGATGGATGGGTGATATAGTTCAATAAGATTATTTTTTTCATAATCAGGAAGATGGGAATGATGATGATAATCTTCCCATGGTTCTCCTTCTGCCATCATGGCTTTCAAAATATTCCCATCTGTCAAGAACGTTGAGGAAAATGGATCAGATGGAGTACCATAATCTAAGGAACGATCAACCCAAACAGTCAACGACGCTGCTTTCATATTTGCCACCCAAGCCTGATAGATTGATTGCTATGCCATCTTAATAGGGTTGGGTGATAGAAACTCATTGAATGTAGAAATATCAAAATCAATCATACTCTTCCTTAAGCCAGATAGATTGAAAGAGATCATGTAGCGGGTCTCTATACTTGCAATTTATGTCGACGTCGCAGGCAGCAGTAATGAAAAGGTTCCCATAAGAGTGGAATCCTTTAAGAATCCTACACCAATGATATGAAGTTCTAGTTGGGGTATGTGAACGAACAGAACGCTTCCAGTTACCTGCGAAGTAGAGGCAAAGAAGGATAGTTGATTAATGACTATAATTGTACCTTTATGTGGAAAGGAAATCATTCTAAAATATGTAGAAACAATAGTAGTCATCGCATATACCCATGGCCTTCCAAGTAAAATATTATAGTCAAGGGGTCCATCAACAACCTCAACATCAATATTCATTGTTTTTCCCCCTTGTTCAACATGCAGGTTATTAATAATACCACAAGGTTTATATGTACGTCCATCGAATGCCTTCAACGTTCTTGATGATTGTGATAAGCACAGTGAGACAAGTGACTTCCAACAGTTTAGAGACATAATGCATGTAGATGCTCCCTCATCAATAATAGTGCGATGAACAAGATGATTGAGAACATTTACTTGTATGGAGAATGCCAATTCTGCTGGTAGTTGCGGAACATAGCCCCGTATGATTAAAGACAACAAGATTAGAATCAATCGGATCAATTTCACCAATAGCGGACAACAAAGCCTATTTTTGGGAGGGACAATTTTGTAATACCTCAAGAGTAGACATAGCTGAAGGGGATTGAGCCGAATCTTCAACTATATTATAATTTTGTGCAGTTATTGCTCAATGATTATATGTCGATTTATGAATTACTCCCTTTGGTGGCTTGATTTTCAATTCACAACAACATTAGATTGACCAAAAAGTGACAAAGTACTGTCATATTGTGTGACCAACAGTTCCCCCCCAACATGAGGAGGATAATAAGATGGAAAATATCGTTCTCTGAATGATAGGAGTCCATTTGATATGGTACTTGAAGGAATAGACCCAGAAGTACTGGCTTGATATTGCCCTGAAGAGGTGTATAATGAATCAAGTCATTTAGTACAAACTATTGGATTACCGGTTAAAATACCAGATGGTGACATTGGTAATGTCCATGGATTTGAAGATGCAGGAGAGAAAATTCTAGATAATGATTGTAACCTGATGGGACTAAAGGGCCTCCATGAAAATATGACTCTGGTGAAGTTGTAAATATCGACGGGGTAGCTAGGGTGGGAGCTGACATAATTGGAACAGATGGCCCAACCGAAGATGTTGGTTCAGTCATGGTTACTTGACCAGATGTATAGCCTTTTGAATCGATGAGAATTTGAAAAGGAGTAGGATCAATGAAAGCAGATGGTGTTGATTGAGAAAAACACTCTTACACGTAAAGGTCCTCCCCAAAATGTGTTGGAGTTAAAGGTGTATTGTCTTGTGGGATTTCTTCAATCATAAGTAAACTAGGTGGAAGTATTTCACTGTCAGGCCCAAAGTATATTTCAGGTGGTTGACTGTGTGATATAGGAGTTTCAATGGCCACAAAAATTTGTGGGATGACCAAGGTAGCAACAACTTCTGGTTGTTTGAATTCAGGATTCAGATGTTCTGGCAAAGAAGAGATAGGATCTAGATCAATTTGTGGTTGAACAACGTCATGTCCAAGAGGTATGGTCTCACTAATTGGATGGATCATGACCACCGGTAGATGTGAAGACTTTGTTTCGACAATAGTAGACGAACTGGGATGTGTAGAAACAATTTTAGCTAACTATGGTTTATTGGAAAATGATGTTTCACCAGAGGTAGGAATTGTACTTGATTTGACAGATCATGATCAACTTCGCCTACTAGAAGTAACTTCTCATGGTAAAGGTGGTTTTAATGCTATTCTACGCGAGCAACGGGGGAATGGATTTTGTTCTTCAAAAATTACTGATTTACTTTAACAAAAAACAAATAAAAAAATAAAACGGTAATGCTAGGAAAAATGGTTTACCAAGAAACTGTGAGCTGTAGAATACCTCCTGGTGAACCAAGAAGTACAGGTAGGCAATCTCCCCGAATGATGTGTTCGGTGTATCAAAATTTACAAGGTAGCAAACTCAGTTCACTATGGATGGATAAGACCTAAAATGTGTCCTCCCAAATATACCTGAAGGTTCGTGGAGGCCAAAATCTATATTAGCGTTTTCTGATTCGAAACTGCACAGCGAGAGCACCCTTTTATACTTATCTTACTATAACACCGCCCGATATACCCGAAAGTACGTGAACGAGCTACGATATACTTACGTACGTGGAGTGAGGTATCACACTCGAAATGTATCATAGACAAGTTAATGAAAATTGCTATGTTTTATGATGACGGTACACATCTCTAGCCTAGACCTTATAAATGTTATTGTTATGGTTCCAATGCTTTATTAGGTAAATTAAGATTAATTTTATGTTGATCTTGCTTAAAATTTTTCCTTTCAAAGGTTCACTGCAATGATGTGTAGGAAAATCCTAAAATGCAAACTAAGAATGATAAACAATATTTCACTTTTAGTTTCTTTAATGAAAACCTACCTACTAAGGGAAAAGAGAAAACAATTTGTGAGAAAACAAAGCAATGAGCACAAGCTAAATGCATATCTCCTAATTGTTCCTTTTGCAAAACACACAAAATCCTACATGCAAATGCAAGTTTTTCTTTTTCAGTTCCTTTAATGTTATGAATGTAGAAAATAAATTAAGTGTACCAAACCAACAAATCAAATGCTTTTTAATTTTGAGAAATGAGGAATACAAACAATAATTTCTCTTTTTAAGGAAAAATGAGGAATTTAACAACAATTTCTCCTATCAGGAAATGAATAATTTATGACAATTTCCTATTTTGAAAGCAGATGAGCTTAATGCGACAGTAAAAATACTTTGAAATAAATCTGTCAATGATAAAGAAAAACGTTTTAGACAAACATTGAACAAATTTCCTTGCAAAGGAGGAAGAAATATATAGATTCATTGGTCAATATGAGGTTCAAACTTTTCAAAACACAACAGAAAACAAACTGAATCAATTTTCAAAGACAAATTCAAGGGAATCTGGATGGTTTCAGGAGGCAATTCAGTCTCTAAGGGGAGACAATGCTCTGCAACGCAAGCCTAAAAGGGAGATAGTGCTCTGCAAAGAACTGTGTCCTATCCAAGAGTGAATTGGGCCCAGTGTATAAGGAAAAACACCACTGTTTAACAGACTTATTTTGCAAATTAATACTTCAAAAACTTTTATCTTTGTGAATAACAACTACTGGGTGGATAAACAGAGCAAATCACAAGCTAAAACACGTATAACTAAGAGAAATTCTCCCCAACAGAGTCGCCAATTAGTTGGACAGAATTTTGAATTACGGATAAAACATGCTTCCATAGACAAGTGATAATCTAGAACAACAGATTAAAGACTATACGACTTCTTCTCCTAACTAAGAACAAACACACAGAATATATTAGAAGCTTACTTGGAATCCAAGCGCTTCCAAATGGTTCCTTTTTTCACTTTCATTGCAGCCTCAAATTCCAATGGTTTGTGAAAAATACTTCCTGCAAGAATAAACACTAAAAAATAGAAGATAGCAATAATACATATTCCTATTGAAGTTATTTTTCTAAATCAGTAAAGCATAAACCATATACATCAACTAAGATCTTACAATATGGAAAATCAAAGCCAATACAGATGCATATAGGGAAAAGTAAGTTGTATTCTTTATTGATGATAGAAGGAGAGGTTACAACCTAGTCAGTGACTTGAAGTGACCATTCCATCAACATTCCTAGCCTCATCACAGTATAAATCTCTCCATCAGCTATTACACAAATCTAACTCTCAATTGAAAATCCACCAACATTTCTCTACTCAAATTGTTCCTTCTCAAGCACTCAAATATGTGCTCAATTTATAGAGGAGCTGAAGGTTGTTTTACAATCAATTACTTTCCAATAATAGGCAAGAGATGTTCCCAATCTTGTAGATGTCAAATGGACACTTGGATTCGAAGCTTGACACATGTGAACTCTTCTAGAAGGCACTGGCCAAGTGGAGATTCCAGAACAATGAGAATTTCGCTCCCAATGTGACCAACACACTTGTGAATGTCGAGAAGTGCTTTGTATAGTAGCCTTGCATGGGGCTACCTACATATGAAACACACTTAGTTCCTTTAGAGGCAGCTTTGATGAGCTCTCATATGCTATATAATAAACTTCAAACCTTCGAAACCTTTGCCTGATGAAATTCATGCTTGATTTGTCTTGTTCTTGTCTTAGGGCATGTAGAAAATTGAAATGATAGGGGATGATAGACCCTTAGTCATTGGTCCTAGAGATGATGCCCGGTTAACCAGCTCATTGGGAATGATGCCCAAATTGACCTATAACAACTATGAAGACCCACATACTTCCTTCATCCACTAACCCATGAGAATTAGTAAAATAAGGATTAATTATGATGGAGGAAACTAGTTAATCTTGTAAGGAATCTTAGATAAGTTGTTACTAAGGTATTTTCCCCTTAGCCTATTTAAGCACCACAGTATTTTTACTCATAAGACTATCTAATTTAAGCCCTTTTTCTTTCCCTTCTTGTAGATATCTTATTTAAGGCTTATTATCTTTCTTATTTTGTTGAGCCATAGCCCCCACTCATTTGTCCTAATCTTTTATAGGTTGTGATATATTATTTAAATATGATTAAAAGTACAGTCTTACATATTACATCATACAAATTTTATCCATTTATCATATATGTACATAGTATTGGTCTAAAAATTAAACTTATTACATTCCCCTCGCTATAATATTTGCACCTTTTCATATGCACGGTATCTCTTCTAGCTCTCATGTTGCTTCTTCATTCTTATGTAGCATCTACAGTACCATCATATTTTTTGCAAGTTTTCATAACTATTGGCTATCTTATTCACAATGCACATAATTTTTTTTTCACTACCTTGAAAAACTCTTTAGTCTTATCATACTAGCCCCCTATCCCTCTCTCACTCCATTCTCATTTAGTCAAAGGGCCCCATCATTCTTAGTCCCCCTTCACATAAACAGTAATGTATTTTTATTAATAGTATTATGTATCTAGTTGGCACTACATACTTTTAATCCTTGGACACATTATTTGTCTCACTACCATGTATTCCATATATGCATAATTACATTCAAATAATAGCGGTGTTACATTCCCATTCCCCTTGTTTTTCCACTATCCTTTGCGCATTCTATCAAACAAGGGTAAATTTATACAATTCTTACATCAAGATCCTATTTAAATCATATTTTAATTAAATGCGCATATTCTCTCCACTTGGAACCCTCGAACGTCTCTAGATGTTTATTTTCCTATGCTCTTGTTCATGAACATGGTGTCCTTCCTAACGTAGATATATTATTTTTTGGTATATGGTATTCTAGCCCCTTCTCCTTTAGAGTATTACTATCATGTAAATAGAAGAGGGTTGTAAATAGAAGAGGGCTTTAGCATCTTCTTCTATTGTTCTTCAACAAATCCTTTTCTCTGAAAGCATGCATTAAAAACACCTACCACTGTTCAAAAACCTTCTTCCACAAACTCTCGTAATGCCCACGACCTCCTAGGTGTTGGAATATGACAGAGTGTTGTCCTTGATGGCAACCCACTAAATGAAGATGAAGACATGTGACAATGGACATGTTGTCCTTGATGGCAATTCACCATGAAGTTATTCTTGACTTGATGGACTTGGTAAATGATGTTTGCTGATTAAGATATTGAAAGTGTCCTTGAATGACAATCCTTGATGAAAATGATGGCAACTTATCGATGAAGTCACACATATAGAATATGTTCTTGATGAAGAAAATATGATGTATCTGTCGTTGTGTACATAAGGCAAATGAAGAAAGGAATCTCTAATGTGCTCAAAGTATGATGAAAAAGAGTATGTCTCTATGAATATGCGGATCTGTCTAAGGCAAGTCGCGTATGCACGCGGAAAAGAACGTTCCAAGTCGCGTATGGGCAAAAAGCCCTCAAAAGTGCAAAAACGTGGGCCCGTGGTATTGAAGACTCATGGTATTGATTTGGCTCATGGTATTGAAGGCTCATGGTATTGCTTTGGCTCGTGGTATTGAAGGCTCATGGTATTGCTTTAACCCATGGTATTGAACAAGGATAAACCTATATAAGGAGAAGAAATTCATTGTGAAAATCATGAGCGTGGGTGCAAGATGTCTGAGCTTGAATGAATACTTCTCTATGAAGTATATCTGTCTGGAAAGGGTAAAGGTTTGATGATAGATCTGAATCTATGATGCACCTATGAAGAAATGATGAAGCGGGATTTCTAGATCTGAAATTTATCTGTATTTGCTAGTTCTGGTTATGGAAGGCTTAGATCTGAAATGAGGCGAACATATGTCTGAAGTAAAAGGGTAAATCTGAACTGAATGTCTGATCTGAAGAAGTATGCTGCTCTATGATGGTTGAAGATCTATATGCTACTTAGACGAAGAGGAAGCGCGTATATACGCGGCTTCGCTGAAGAGAAAGCACGTATGCGCAATAAAATTAACTTTGTAATTTGTACTGAAGTATACGTTGGTTTATATGGAAGGAAGCGCGTATATACGCGACATCAGAGAAAGGAAAGCGCGTATGCAAACTAGGGTTTGCTGAAGCATGGGGTATGGAACATCTCGATCGGGGTCAATAGACATCGTTTATCCGATCTCGGGTCGTTCAATTGGTACGTATCTCATGCAGGATGTATGTTTGAGCTAAAAGTATGGAATGGGTCCATTCGAATATGGTGAAATGTGGCTCAAGTTGTGTTCTATTGAAGTGGTTGGATCCAAATACGAAAAATTGATGAAACGTGGTCCAAGGTGGTGACGAGGGTTGTAGCCTTCAAATGTGGGGTTGTAGCCGTTCCCTTCCAGGTGAGGCCGTGTAAATGAGATCGTGGGGTCGTGCTCCCTTCCAGAGAGGCCGGTAAACGAGTCGTGGTCGTAGCCTTCCAGAGAGGCCGTAAACGAGCGCAGGTGGGTGCCTGCGTGCTGGTAGGAGTCTGCACCATCACATATGTTGTAAGATGTTTTCTCTATAATAAAATATTGAAGGCTGAGTAATGGCAGCGGTGGTTTTATCCCGACTTGGGTTTCCACCTAAAAAATCCCGGTGTTCATGTGTGATGCTTTGTGTGATGGTTTACTCTGTTCTTACTGCATATGTTTATTGTTTATTAAACATATGATGAATGAATGATGGAATGATTTAAGTGAAGATCTAATGACTAATTAGATATATGTGTATACGCGAGTTTCATAAAGGGTATCCGCGTATATACGCGAGTCTATTTCAGGAAAGTAGCGTATGGGTTTTAAGGAATGAAAAAGTAAAAATATTTGATTATGCAGTAAATACTGATTCACCCCCCCCCTCTCAGTATTTTTCCCAACAATTGGTATCAGAGCCTGGTCCTTCTGTAGAAGCTTGATCGCTTGAAGGAGATCCGTAACAATGGGAAAGAGGAAGAATGAAGGTCTTGAAGCTACAGTCATCTCACTAGAAGCATCAAGTAAGAAGAGTGAGGAACCTCCACAACTAAATGAAAATGAAGAACTTGGAGCAAAAATCTGGTCTGTCATAGAACTTCTACAAGCAGATCTTGAAGAATCAAACAAGAAAAATGCAAGACTTGAAGCAGAAATCATTTCCCTCAAAGAAGACCTGGATAAATCAAATAAGAAGAATGCAGGACTTGAAGCAGAAAACATATCTCTGAAAGAATATCTCAAAGCATCGAAGAAGAAGAATGAAGAGCTACAACAAACATGTGAAGAAAACAAAGATTGGTTGAAAGAAGAGATTCTAAATCTGAAGGATCAAGTTGAAGATGGAAGAAGAAAAGAAGAAAGCATGACAAAGCAATGTCAAGACTTGGAGGTTGAGGTAAACATTCTCAAAGGCAAATTAGAAGAAAAGGTTAAACTTTTGAGG
This sequence comes from Pinus albicaulis, assembly GCA_034641835.2. Taxonomy (NCBI): domain Eukaryota; kingdom Viridiplantae; phylum Streptophyta; class Pinopsida; order Pinales; family Pinaceae; genus Pinus; species Pinus albicaulis. Next base: position 1,482,986,594 of record CM076582.1, read on the forward strand.
TTTCATGATAGTACTAATATTCTGGACAATATTCTGAGTAATCAAAGGTCTCCTGCTATCAAACATGGTCTTGGTTTCCATGAAACTGTTAAAGGAGAATCTAGCTCACAAGGAAGTGCCAAAAATTCAGAAGATCTCAATGCAAAACCTGATGTGTTGAAAGAAACAAAAGATCAACCAACAATCATGAATTCTCAAAAGAATTCATTCAAGAATGTTGAATGTTTTAAATGTCATAATTATGGGCATGTTGCAGCAAATTGCCGGAGCAGATCATTTCAGCCACAAACAAACAGGTTCTACTGAGAAAGGTACTCTAGTTTCTTCAGGGGATATTGTTTTTCATGTAACAAGTATGGACATAAAGCAGCTGATTGTAATAGAAGGAAGAATAGAAAAGGTCATCATGATTCTTATGTTTATTTCTCTGGCCACATGAGATGTTATGCTTGTAATAATTATGGACATGTAGAAAAGGAATGCAGGATGAACAGATCTGGGAAAGTGGATAACTTCCAGCACTCAAATAGAAAGTTCAAGCAAATTTGGAAAAAGAAGGAGGACCGATCAGAAACGTAGGGAATTCTGACCCTACTGCAGTCATCCGCTTCTGAAGCTTACTTCTCTGATTGACTGCAGGAATGATGTGGGATACATTATGAGTTTTAGTAATGTATCATCACAGGGGAAGCAATGTATGATGTCTCTCATGGTTGATTTGATTATTCTGGTTATATGTATTTCTGACAGTACATCTGGTGTGAAGAAAAGACAGGAACAGAAAGTAAAATTGCAGGAGGAGATGAAGGTGTGAAATTTTCTATATTTCACTTTCCATACGCGGGTTCGATGAAACAAAGTTGCGTATACACGCGAGTTACAGTAGACACATCCGCGTATGCATTGATGATCAGAGAATTTATTTGATAGCTGAAGATCTGGAGCAGAGGTCCAGGGGGAGCATCAGTCTTATTGTTAATAACTGAATTATTGACTCTGTATCAGCTTAATTTCTCAGTTCTAAATGATGATGATATGATACTTGATGTCTTATGTTGAAGATTATGGATGAGTTCTGTTTGTTGAAGAGTATTCGTTGCTGAGATGAAAGTCTTAGTATTCAGAGATAAGGACAGATCATGCAGAGATGGTTGCTGATGACTTGCTGATAAAGATATTCAAGTTGCACAAGTTAAGCAATAGCACTGGTTTAGGGGGAGTAGCAGGTTGATGATTGCATTGTTGGCAATATGAATACTTATTCTTTGGTTATTGTGATACTCATGCTCAAATGATGATGACTTGGTACATGGTTTATGATGATGAGACGTTGAATGAGCTGTGTTTACTGCTTGCTGGAGTTTATCTGTTGGATGAAATTGGAAGTCTAGTTCATGCAGAGATTGTTACTATGGTTAAGATCTTTTGCCTACATATGGTACTTCATGTTAAATCTTAAATATCATGGTGATGTTGGTCCACATGGATGATTGCTTGAAACTTATGTGAAGATGATGTTCTGGTATGGAAAGAATGTATTGATGCTGCAAAGAATCTGAAGACTTGGATACTAATGTGCTTATGCTACAACCATTGGATGATGCTTGAAGATACAACTACATTGTTTTATCTATCTGTATTCCAGGAAACTATTCAATTATCTCAGAAAGTTGCTGAACATTGTCTCTGCCTCACAAAGGATCAGTTTTGGTTAAAATGTAGAAGATGGTATTGTATACGCGGGTTTCCTGAAACACAGTCGCGTATATATGCGAGTTCATGCACAGAAAACCGCGTATGTCTGATTGCTGACATTTTTCAGTTTGGAGTCAGCTCTCTCCAGCATAGTTGCAGTGCTGTTTGGTATCTCTGATACTGTTTGGTATATCTGGTGATGTTCCAGTTCTCATAATTCTTTTCTCATGTTTTGATAAAGATGCCTTGATGATTTGTTGGTGAAAGTGTTCAGGATGCACAAACTAAGGGGGAGCCTTAGTCATATGAAAAGGATGCGTGGATGCACAGATTCAGGGGGAGCTTTAGCGTTGCTGAGTATAATGCATTGTTGGCATTATGATGGTTCTAAAATATGTTCTCTTTCTTGAGGACTTTCTGGTGTTGGTCTTAAAGTTATATTTGTAGTTTGATGAAAAGGTCATGTTGAGACCCATGATGTAAAATTGTAATATTCAGTCATGTAAGGACTTGTCTAATTTGTAAACCCACTTGGTTGGGTAGCTGAGTCAAATTTTGTAAATCCACTTGGTTGGGTAGCTGAATTGAAATATGTAAACCCACTTGGTTGGGTACTTGAGTCTTATATGTAAATCCACTTGGTTGGATATTTGATGTAATTTTGAGTCTTTTGGTGATAGGAAGTTCATAGAGTCATGTACTTCATTGAAAAATATGTTTAAAGATTCAGCATGAACTCAGGGGGAGCTTGGTCACTTCAGTATACATCAGAGATGCAGAACGCTTCTTCTACATGAGAAGAAAAGGGGGTGAGTATGTTGGTTTTGATCCGCCCGTTGCCCTTGATGTCAAAGGGGGAGAGTGTGTTGGTTTTGTTGGTTTTGATCCGCCCTTTGCCCTTGATGTCAAAGGGGGAGAGTGACATGGTGTTTGAATGCAGATAATGGTGTCAAAGAATTGGGAGAGTGACATGGTGTCAATGTACTTATCTGTTGTGGTAACCAAACACCATCGTGGTTGCCATCAAGTCCAAAGGGGAAGATTGTTGGAAATATGATGCAGAGTGTTGTCCTTGATGGCAACCCACTAAATGAAGATGAAGACATGTGACAGTTGACATGTGTTGTCCTTGATGGCAATACACCTGATGAAGTTATTCTTGACTTGATGGACTTGGTAAATGATGTAAATATGATGTGATATGATGTTAGTTAGCAATATGATGCTAAGTGTTGTCATTGAATGGCAACTCACTTGATGAAGAAGATGGCAACTTACTTGATGAAGTTGTGCTTGATAGAATATGTTCTTGATGAAGAAAATATGATGTATCTACAGTGTGTACAGAAGGCAATGAAGAAAAGAATTCAGAATGTGCTCAGAGTATGATGAAAAGAGTATGTCTCTATGAATACGCGGATATGTCTAAGGCAAGTCGCGTATGCACGCGGAAAATAACGTTCCAAGTCGCGTATGGGAAAAAGTACTCATAAAGTGCAAAAACAGGGGCCCGTGGTATTGAAGACTCATGGTATTGATTTGGCTCGTGGTATTGAAGGCTCATGGTATTGCTTTGGCTCGTGGTATTGAAGGCTCATGGTATTGCTTTAACCCTTGGTATTGAAAAAGGATAAACCTATATAAGGAGAAGAAATTCATTGTGCAAATCATGAGTGAGAGATTGGTAGATGGCAAGATGTACGAGCTTGAATGAATACTTCTGCGAAGTATATACGTATGGAAAGGGTAAAGGTTTGATGATAGATCTGAATCTATGATGCATATGGAAAATGATGAAGCGAGTTTCTAGATGCGAAATGTATCTGTGTTGCTAGATCTGTTTATGGGTAACGTTGATCTGTGATAGGCGAACATTTGTACGAGTAAAGGTTAAATACGAGCTGAATATCGTGCTAAAAAGAAGTATCTTCCTTTCATGATGGCGTTGGTTGATTATGCTACTTCGCCGCAGAGGAAGCACGTATATACGCGGCTTCGATGAAGATAAAGTGTGTATGCGCAATGAAATATATACAGAGGTATACGCTAGTTTCTGTGGACGGAAGCGCGTATATACGCGACATCAGTGAAAGGAAAGCGCGTATGCAAACTAGGGTTTGCTGAAGTCTGTGGTAAGAAATCTCTGATCTGTTCTGCTGTGATACTGCTATCTGTATTCTACAGTGCTGAGTTGTCTGTATCAGTTTGGTTGTATGTTTGAGCTTAAATGTGTGAAGAGGGTCCAGTTTGAAAATATGATGAAATGTGGCCTGCAAATGTTGTTCTATTGAAGTGGTTGGATCCAATGTGAAAATTGATGAAACGTGGTCCAAGGTGGTGCTGAGGGTTGTAGCCTTCAGTCAGGGGGTTGTAGCTCCCTTCCAGGTGAGGCTGGTAAACGAGATCAGGGGGTCGTAGCTCCCTTCCAGGAGAGGTTGGTAAACGAGTCAGGGGGTCGTAGCTCCCTTCCAGGAGAGGCTGGTAAACGAGCGCAGGTGGGTGCCTGCGTGCTGGTCAAGTCTACGCCATCACATATGTTGTAAGATGTTTTCTCTATAATAAAATATTGAAGGCTGAGCAACTGCAGCGGTGGTTTTCTCCCGATTTGGGTTTCCACCTAAAAATCCCGGTGTTCATGTGTGATGCTTTGTGTGATGGTTTATTCTGTTCTTACTGCACATGTTTACTGTTTATTGAACATGTGATGAATGAATGATGGAATAATATAAGTGAATATTTAATGACAGATCTAGATCTCTATGTATACGCTAGTTTCATAAAGGGGATCCGCGTATATACGCTAGTTTACTGAAGGAAAGTAGCGTATGGGTTTTAAGGAATGAAAAAGTAAAAAGATTTGATTATGCAGTAAATACTGATTCACCCCCCCCCTCTCAGTATTTTTCCCAACAGTAGATAGTTTGTTTTTGTTAAACACCA